>CM075968.1:33135363-33328226 GCA_038048745.1 Coluber constrictor foxii | reverse complement strand
AAAAAAAAAAAGTCGGACCCTTGGCGACTGACTCGTTATTCATGACGGTGTGGGTGCCGTTCTAACTTTCAACCGTCACTAAACGAACGTTCGTAAGTCGAGAACTCCCTGCCCCCCAAAAAAAAGAAAAAAAAAAGAATTTTCCTTCAAGGGGAATGTTAAGCCCCCATTTCTTCACTCGGCCAAGCAATAATGAATTCATCCAATGGTGGAAAAAGAGATAAGAGGCGTCTTTCTTTCTGAAAAACACTCCGTGGGCTGGAAATTATTTTCCTCTGGTTTTATTTATATTTATACACACGCACGCTCTCTCTCTCTCTCTCTCTTTCCACACGCATGGAGAGAGAGCCCTCGTCCCCATGGCCACTGGGTATGCACCAATGCGAGGCGCATAACATCCTGGCAAACATGCTGGGGTTGCCTTAGCAACGTTCCCTGAAAGGAAGGATAAGAAGAAGAAAAAGAAAAACAGCCGAAAACTCCCTTGGATAGAGGAAACCCATTCCTTCCTTCTATTTTTTTCCCCCCTGCCATTTCGCCGCTTAAAAGAACGATTCCAGATTTTGGAATGTTTCGGCTTTTTGAGCTCTCGGGTGGGAATAAAACGACGACGAAAACAACCACCCTAAAATCTGATTTTGGCTCGTGGCTTCCACCCGTTCGGTCAAAGCGAAAGGACGTTGGGAAGGGAGACAAATAGGTTGGCGGCGTTCGAAAAGAACAAAGCATCAATCTCGCCAAGGGATGGCTCTGGTTTTTCCAAGATTACAGGAGTGGCCAAATTGTGGAAACCTTTTTGGGAAAAGTGTATTTTTGAGGTTGGGTGGCTAATAACACTTCCTTCTTTCTTTCTTTCTTTCTTTCTTTCTTTCTTTCTTTCTTTCTTTCTTTCTTTCTTTCTTTCTTTCTTTCTTTCTTTCTTTTCCTTCCTTCCTTCCTTCCTTCCTCCTTTCCTTTCCGTTTCATTCTTTTCCCTTATCTCTTTCTTTCTTTCTTTCTTTCTTTCTTTCTTTCTTTCTTTCTTTCTTTCTTTCTTTCTTTCTTTCTTTCTTTTTCTTTCTTTCCCTTCCTTCCTCCTCCTTTCCGTTCCTTCCCCCTCCCTCTCCCTCCCCTTTTTTCTTTCTGTCTCTCTCTCTCTCTCTCTCTCTCTCTCTCTTTCTTTCTTTCTTCTTTCTTTCTTTTCAAGATAATCCTATTCCACTAGCCCAGACCTTCACCCAATTGAAAAATCTATGGAGCCGACTAAAGAAACTTGTTAGTCAGAAGCGACCCAGCAATAAAACCCAGTTAATCGAAGCCATCATTCCATCTTGGTTTCACATTGTAACAGGTGCAGAACTCAAAGACTTGGTTCGCTCCATGGGAAGACGTTGTAAGGCCATCATTCGTGCTACAGGTTACCCAACGAAGTATTAACTCACATGGTCATCATTTTTGTGTATCTCGTTTTTTTCTATGCGTTTCACTTTTCTTCTTTATATTGTAACGGCTATTCTAATAGCAAATCCTTCCTAAAAGTGAATCTTGAGACACAAATCGTTTCAACTCCTACCCTCAAAACGACACTACAGAGCACTGCACACCAGAACAACGAGACACAAGGACAGTTTTTCCCCGAATGCCATCACTCTGCTAAACAAATAACTCCCTCATCACTATCAAACTATTCAATAAGCCTGCGTTACTATTAATCTTCTCATTGTTCCTATCACCATCTTCTCCCACTTATGACTGTATGATTGTAACCTTGTTGCTTGTATCCTTACAATTTATATTGATCATTTCCTAGTATGATTTGATTGCTTATTTGTTCCCTATGACTATCATTAAGTGTTGTATTTTTTATTCTCGATGAATGTATTTTATTCTCCTTATGTACACTGAGAGCATATACACCAAAGACAAATTCCTTGTGTCCAATCACACTTGGCCACTACTCTACTCTACTCTACTCTACTCTACCCTACCCTACCCTACTCTACTCTACTCTACTCTACTCTCTACTCTACTCTACTCTACTCTACTCTACTCTACTCTACTCCTATTCTATTCTATTCTATTCTATTCTATTCTTCTATTCTATTTTATTCTATTCTATTCTATTCTATTCTATTCTATTCTATTCTATTCTATTCTACTCTACTCTACTCTACTCTACTCTACTCTACTCTACTCTACAGTCCCTATTCTATTCTATTCTATTCTATTCTATTCTATTCTACTCTACTCCTATTCTATTCTATTCTATTCTATTCTATTCTATTCTATTCTATTCTATTCTATTCTATTCTATTCTATTCTATTCTATTCTACTCTACTCTACTCTACTCTCTTTTACTCTACTCTACTCTACTCTACTCTACTCTACTCTACTCTACTCTACTCTACTCTACTCTATAGTCCCTATTCTATTCTATTCTATTCTATTCTATTCTATTCTATTCTATTCTATTCTATTCTATTCTATTCTATTCTATTCTATTCTATTCTATTCTATTCTTACTCCTACTCCTACTTTATTTCAATTAGGGTACAAATAATTAAAATGCCCCCAAAGGAGAGAAGCTGGATGGCTGGGCTCACAAGGAAGGCCCAGGGCTGGTATCTCTTGATGGATCACTGGATGACATGGTCTTCTTCCCTCCACTCATGAGTCATCTCTTCCCAACTACCTTCTTTTGTCCAAAATGATCTCCTTCAGTGATACCTAAAAGCTACTGGCTCCTGAAATCCTCACGAGTACATTACATCGGGGTTTTTGACGGAGGCCACATAAAACATGACACGGCTTCAACACCTCCCATCAAAAGAGATACATGCGGCACTGGGCTGTGGTAGGAGAGTGTGATTCCAGCAATGCAAGGCTCTCGACAGCCATCTGCCAGGGATGCTTTAATTAGGATTGATGCCCATGACCTCCACAGGATGGAGGGATGGATGGATGGAAAAGGAAGGAAGGAGATAAAGAGAGAAGGGAAAGGTAAGAACAAAGGGAAAGAAGTAAAGAGAGAAGAAAGGACAAAAGGAAAGGAGGGAAGGAGGAAGGATAAGAAGGAAAGAAAGGAAAGAGATAAAGGGAGGGAGGGAGGGAGGGGATGAGTGTAGCCTGAAGACGTAAGAAGATGGATGGAAGAAAAAGGAAGGAAGGAAGGAGATAAAGGGAGAAGAGAAAGGTAAGAACAAAGGGAAAGAAGTAAAGAGAGAAGGAAGGACAAAAGGAAAGGAGGGAAGGAGGAAGGATAAGAAGGAAAGAAAGGAAAGAGATAAAGGGAGGGAGGAGGGAGGGGATGAGTGTAGCCTGAAGACGTAAGAAGATGGATGGAAGAAAAAGGAAGGAAGGAAGGAAAATAAGGAAGGAAGGAGATAAAGAGAGAAGGGAAAGATAAGAATAAAGGGAAAGAAGTAAAGAGAGAAGGAAGGACAAAAGGAAAGGAGGGAAGGAGGAAGGATAAGAAGGAAAGAAAGGAAAGAGATAAAGGGAGGGAGGGGGTGAGTGGAGCCTGAAGACGTAAGAAGATGGATGGAAGAAAAAGGAAGGAAGGAAGGAAAATAAGGAAGGAAGGAGATAAAGAGAGAAGGGAAAGATAAGAATAAAGGGAAAGAAGTAAAGAGAGAAGGAAGGACAAAAGGGAGGGAGGGGGGAGGATAAAAAGGAAACAAGGGAAAGAGATGGAGGGAGGGAGGAAGGAGGGCAGGAAGGAGACACAGAAAAAGAGGGAGGAAGGAAGGAAGGAGACAGGGCACAGGGCTATTCAACAGGCAGAGAGAAAAATGAAACGCTCTGCGTTTAAGGCTCCGGCATAATGCCAAGTTGTGACAAGTGGGGGCCTTTGCCCATTCGTCACCTCCGAAGCCAGCGCTGCCCAGACTCCCTGCTTCTCACCTCCACACGGAGGATCTAAAAATACATCCTGGGGGCAAACCTCTTCCCACCCACCTCCTTCCCCCCTAGGGAGATGGATCCAGGTAATCAAAGAGCTTGGAAGCTCTTGGCAGCTTCCAAGCTCTTGGCAGTTTTTACTCCAGGTAAGTCTTCGGCTTACGACCACCACCGAGCCCCAAATGTACGTCGCTAAACATGACTAATAAAAACATCACAGGCGGGGAAAGGTTTTAACTGATGAGCTGTGGTGGCGCAGTGGTTAGAAGGCACTATGGCAGGCTGACTCTGCTGGCTGCCAGCAGTTTGATCCTGACCAGCTCAAGGACTGACTCAGCCTTCCATCCTTCCTGAGGTCAGTAAAGTGAGGACCCAGATTGTTGGGGGCAAGAGGCTGATCTTGTAAACCGCTTAGGAAGAGCTGTAAAGCACTGTGAAGCAGTATATAAGTCTAAGTGCTATTGCTCTTCATTTGCTCTCCTTCCTTCCTTCCTTCCTTCCTTCCTTCCTTCCTTCCTTCCTTCCTTCCTTCCTTCCTTCCTTCCTCTCCCAGTGGTTAAAATGCAGTACTGCAGGCTAACTCACTGCCCACTACCAACAGTTCAATCCTGACTGGCTGAAGACTGACTCAGCCTTCCATCCTTCGGAGGTCGGTAAAATGAGGACCCAGATTGTTGGGGGCAAGAGGAGGACTCTGTGAACTGCTTAAAGTACTGTGAAGCAGTATATAAGTCTAAGTGCTATTCCTCTTACTTTACTTTCCTCTCCTTCCTTCCTGCCTTCCTTCCTTCCCTCCCTCCCTCCCTCCTAGTGGTTAGAATGCAGTATTGCAGGCTAACTCACTGCCCACTGCCAGCAGTTCAATCCTGACTGGCTCAAGACTGACTCAGCCTTCCATCCTTCCGAGGTGGATAAAATGAGGACCCAGATTGTTGGGGGCAAGAGGCTGACTCTGTAAATCACTTAGAGAGGGCTGTAAAGGCACTGTGAAGCGGTATATAAGTCTAAGCGCTATTGCTATTCCTTCCTTCCTTCCTTCCTTCCTTCCTTCCTTCCTTCCTTCCTTCCTTCCTTCCTTCCTCCCTTCCCTTCCCTCATTCCTTCCTTCCTTCCTTCTATCCATCCATCCATGGTGCACAGTGGTTAGAATGCAGTACTGCAAGCTAACTCTGCTGACTGCCAGGAGCTCGATCTTGACCGGCTCAAGATAGATTCAGCCTCCCATCCCATCTGAGGTGGGTAAAATGCGGACCCAGATTGTTGGGGACAAGATGCTGACTCTGCAAACCGCTTAGAGGAGGCTGTAAAGCACTGCAAAGCGGTATATAAGTCTAAGGGCTATTGCTATTTATAGGACCATCCGCCTTGAAGCAACTGAAGGACCATTTGAAGACTCGGCAACCAACGGTAACGAGCCGACTAACTCCTTACCATGTCGCAGTGAAGCTCCAGGTTGAGGTCTCCTTGGTTGGTGTGCAACCGGACGTAACCCTTCTTCTTGACATAGCGGTACCGCACCACGTCGTCATCAATGGCAGCTGTTAATAGAGGCCACATGGTTTCAAGTTACGTTTTTGTTGTTGTTGTTTACTTACGTTTCCTATTTCTAAAGTATCTCCCTCCCCCTCTCTCTTAACGCTGGTTTAATGGGTAGCACGTCCTTTGCAATGAACTAACGGCCTTGCCACTTAGCATTGGTATATCTCATTTATTTATTTTATTATTTTATTATTATTTTATTATTATTATTATTATTATTATTATTATTATTATATTTTATTTTGTTTTTTATTTTATTTTATTTTATTATTTTATTTTATTATTTTATTTTATTATTATTATTATTTTATTTATTTTATTATTTTATTTTATTTTATTTTATTATTTTATTTTATTTTATTTTATTATTTTATTTATTTTATTTTATTTTATTATTATTTTATTTTATTTTATTTTATTTTATTATTTTTTATTTTATTTTATTTTATTTTATTTTATTTTATTTTATTTTATTTTATTTTATTATTTTATTTTATTATTTTATTTTATTTTATTTTATTTTATTTTATTTTATTTTATTTTATTTTATTTTATTTTATTTTTCTGTTCTGTTCTGTTCTGTTCTGTTGTTCTATTCTATTCTATTCTATTCTATTCTATTCTATTCTATTCTATTCTATTCTATTCTATTCTATTCTTCTATTCTATTCTATTCTATTCTTATCCTAGCCTATCCTATTCCCATATTCTATTCTATTCTATTTATATACCGCCCTTCTCCTGCTGGACTCAGGGCGGTGAACAGCCAAGAATAAAAAAATATACCCATACAAAATCTAAAAATTATTAAAAGAATTACACAACTTTGGCCCGAAATTTAAAAATATCCCAACCTAAAACCCATTAACACTTTAAAACTAAAAAGGTTAAAATGTTAAAAGGTTAAAAGAGGTTTAAAAAAAGGGGGGGGGGTTACACCAGTCCTGCTTGATGGAAAAGAAAAGTTTTTAGGGCACGGCGAAAGGCCCGGAGATCTGATATCCTTTGTATCTCTGGGGGGGCAGATCGTTCCAGAGGGCAGGTGCTGCCACAGAGAAGGCTCTCCTTCTGGAGGTCGCCAGCCGACATTGCCTGGCTGACGGCACCCTGAGGAGTCCCTCTCTGTGGGAGCGTACTTTTCATCTTTAATGAAAAGAAGGACGAGGGGAGACATGATAGCAGCCTTCCAATATCTCAGGGGCTGCCACAAAGAAGAGGGAGTCAAGCTATTCTCCAAAGCCCCTGAGGGCAGGACAAGAAGCAACGGGTGGAAACTCATCAAGGAGAGAAGCAACTTAGAACTAAGGAGGAATTTCCTGACAGTCAGAACAATTAATTAAATGGAACAACTTGCCTCCAAGTTGCTTCCAGCAACCGTTCTTTATATACACTGCTCAAACAACTAAAGGGAACACAAAACTACTGTATGTAAGGAACAAAGTATTTAATAAGGCTATTTCATTCATTCAGATCTCAGATGTCTTCTGCTTGTGTTCCCTTTATTTTTTTGAGCAGTGTATATAAAGAACAGTTGCTGGAATTGGATATGTCTAGTCTGATGAAAAGAAGGACTAGGGGAGGCATGAGAGCAGCGTTCTAATATCTTGAGGGCTGCCCCAAAGAAGAGGGAGTCAAGCTATTCTCCAAAGCACCTGAGGGCAAGAAGCGGAAATGATACAACAATGTTATTGACTTAAAACCTGAACTGTTCCTATTGGGTATCTTACCAGAGAGAAATATGGTAAAGAAAATATATACTTGATTATACATGTTATAACTGCAGCGAGGATTGCATTCGCACAAAATTGGAAAACAGAGAAAATCCCAATAGAGGGAGAAGGAATTAAGAAAATATTAGAATATGCAGAAATGAATAGATTTAACATTGGCAATTAAAGAAAAAGAAGAATCAGAGTATTTTTAAGATATGGGGCAATTTTATCAATGGTTAGAGAAGAGAGATACATGAAAACATGAGCCTGGATAGCTCAGCAGACTAAAGCCTGTTATTAACATTTAGCTGTCTGCAATTACTGTAAATTCGAATCTCACCAGGCTCAAGGTTGACTCAGCCTTCCCTCCTTTCTAAGGTAGGTAAATTGAGAACCCAGTTTGTGGAGGCAATAAGCTGACTTTGTATAAAATATACAAAAGTATGAAGGCTGTTGCTTAACGCATTGTAAACCGCCCTGAGTCTCCGGAGAAGGGCGACATATAAATCTAATTTTTTAAAAAAATTAATATAATTAATTTTTGGGGGGAAAAATGTTGTAATGAATTGAATGAAAATGTAAGAGAAGACAGAAATGTAGTAAGAGAAATGGGGAGAAAGGAGGCATAAAATGAATTAATATAAACGTTAAGAAATTTGGAAAGAAAGTTGTAATGAAAATATTTATTTATTTATTATTTTTATTTATTAATTAGATTTGTATACCGCCCTTCTCCATACGGAATAAAAAGGTGTGATAGAAATATAGTAAGACAATGATGGAGGAGGAAGTAGAGGACACAAAATATGTACTCAGGTGACACACTCAATGATTACTGATGTGTCGTTTGTTTAAAAAAAAACCTTTTCACAGAAGAAGCGATGGATGGAAACTAAATAAGGAGAGAAGCAACTTAGAACTAAGGAGAAATTTCTTGACAGTGAGAACAATTAATCAGTGGAAAAGAAATTGCCTCCGGAACTCCTTTTTACCTGCTTCGTGGGTCGTCTCAGGCGCCATGGCTGTGGATGTGAACGAGGCGCTGACTCTCCCAGTGGAATAGTGAGCCTGTAAAAAAAGCAACCAATGAAGACATCAATATTTGCTGGTAAGGTGGTCCTTGACTTACAACAACTCGTTTAGTGAAAGTTACAACATCACTGGAAAAAAAATGATTTAGGACCGGTGCAGCATTCCCATGATCATGTGATTTACATTCGGAGGCTTGTCAACTGACTTGTATTTATGACGGTTGTAGTGTCCGGGAAAGGAGGGGGGGGGGCTGTGTCACGTATCCCCTTTTGTGACCCTCCGACAAGCAAAGTCAACGGGGGAGCCGGATTCGCTAAACAACTGTGTAATTTAACAATGGTCGGCAACCTGTGGCTCTGGAGCCGCATGTGGCTCTTTCACCCCTCTGCTGCGGCTCCTTATCACTCAAAATATGCGTCACAACCGCCAATGTGTGACACCCTCCAGCACGCAATTTATTGAGCTTTTCAACCCCTGGTAGGCCAATTATGGATAAACCCAAGAAAAGAAAAGTTTCAGAAGAAAATAGAACGTTTAATTCGACTACATATGCTAGTTTTGTGGCTGCTCAAGAAATAAGTCAGGCACGGGAAGGGTTTTGTGGCTCCTGGTGTTTTCTTTTCTGTGGGAAACGGGTCCAAATGGCTCTTTGAGTGTTGAAGGTTGCAGACCTCTGACTTAACCAATGTGGCAAGGAAAGTCGTAAACTGGAGCAAAAACTCCCTTCACTTGGCAACATAGGTTTTGAGCTCCATTGTGGTTGTAAGTTGAGGGCCACTTGTATTGAAAGAGAAGGAAGGGGGAAGGGGTGTATACACCATGGAGGATGCCAGGAGAGGTTTTCTATGTGAAAAATGGCAGCCACAGTGGGCCTGTCTGGGCTCAAAACAGACAAAATTGTCTGCTACAACATCCTACGTGTCAACGACTTCTTCAGCTTCAACCACAACAACAGACGGGCAAACGATAGGATACAAACTCAAGGTAAATCGCTCTAAACTCGATTGTAGAAAACACAACTTTAGCAACAGAGTGGTCAATGCCTGGAATGCTCTAAACCGACTCCGTTGTTACATCCTCAAACCCCCATAACTTCAACCTTAAACTGGTCTACCATGGACCTCACCTCCATTCCTAAGAGGTCCGTAAAGGGGGGCGTGCATAAGCGCACCAGCGTGCCCGCCGTCCCTGTCCCACTGTCCCCATTTATTTGTATTCATTACCTGTGCTCATGTCCATGTTTATTCTTATACCTGTTATCTCGTATGTATTTGACAAACTAACTATCGTATTTTTGGGAGTATAAGACGCATCTTTTCCACCCAAAAAAGAGGGTGAAAATCTGAGTGCATCTTATACTCTGAATGTAGCCCCACCCAGCTTGTCAAATGGAGGTTTCAGAGGCTGAAAAAAGCATCAGAAAAGAAGCTTCAGAAAAGAAGCCCCCAAACAGAGCTTCAGAAAAAAGCCTCCAAACAGAGCTTCGGAAAAAAAAGCCTCCAAACAGAGCTTCGGGAAAAAAGCCTCCAAACAGAGCTTCGGAAAAAAAGCCCCCAAACAGAGCTTCGGGAAAAAAGCCTCCAAACAGAGCTTTGGGAAAAAAGCCTCCAAACAGAGCTTCGGAAAAAAAGCCTCCAAACAGAGCAGAGCTTCAGAAAAAAAGCCTCCAAACAGAGCTTTGGGAAAAAAGCCTCCAAACAGAGCTTCGGAAAAAAAAGCCTCCAAACAGAGCAGAGCTTCAGAAAAAAAGCCTCCAAACAGAGCTTTGGGAAAAAAGCCTCCAAACAGAGCTTTGGAAAAAAAGCCTCCAAACAGAGCAGAGCTTCAGAAAAAAAGCCTCCAAACAGAGCTTTGGGAAAAAAGCCTCCAAACAGAGCTTTGGAAAAAAAGCCTCCAAACAGAGCTTCGGAAAAGAAGCCTCCAAACAGAGCTTCGGAAAAAAAGTCCCCAAACAGAGCTTCGGAAAAGAAGCCTCCAAACAGAGCTTCGGAAAAAAAGCCTCCAAACAGAGCTTCGGGGGGAAAAAGCCCCCAAACAGAGCTTCAGACGCTTTTTTTCTGAAGCTGTGTTTCGGAGGCTTTCACAGGCAGGAAAAAATGTTTTTTCTGAAACAGAGTTTCAGAGGCAGGAAAAAAAGCAAAAAAAAAGCAAAAAACAAAACCAAAACCAAGGCACAGAGCTCACAACCAAGGAACCGGTTGCTAAAATTCACCTCTGGGAACAGCTGATTGGGGGTATTCTGGGAGGCCGATCCACCTGCCAATCAGCTTTTTTCTTATTTTCCTCCCCAAAAACTAAGGTGCGTCTGATACTCCGGTGCATCTTATAGTCTCAAAAACACAGTAACTAACTAACTAACTAAATATAAGTAAATAAGTAAATAAATAAATAATAAATTCCCCAGCCAAAATTCTGGAGTTGAAGTCCTCCCATTTTCCCGTGGTCAAGTTGGAAAAACAGAATTCTAGATCCACTTCCATTCTCTCCAGTCGCTACCGAAAATAGCCCATGAACGACCAACTCACCGCATTCAGCCTGTCCGTTTTCTTCTTCTCGGGCTCTTTCATGGTAGCTGCCAGAATGTCGTCCCCTTTGAATTCTTTGTATAACTCCAACAGTGTCTCTTTGGTCTCGATGTTGGCATTTTTCAGGTAATAGGATGGGTCTGACCTGGCTTTTTCGTCATCTGCAAAAGATTGGTGACAGGTAACCGGATTGGCTTTGCTAAACTTGGAAACCCGGGGAGGGTCAGGCCCGTTTTTTGGGCCTCTGCTAAAGATGTTAACCGGATAGCGGTGAAATATTGGAGGGCGCTGAAGCTAATCAGCACCTAAAGCCGTGTGACTCAAACGTGGCAGCTTGAAGAGGTGGGAACTTCAACTCCCAGAATTCCCCAGCCATGGAGGTTTGGGACCCCAACTGCGGTCATAAGTCGAGGACTACCTCCATTTCTCCTTCGTCCTCCTTACCTGGGTCGCTGACTTTCAAATTGTTCTTCACATGAAAAAAGTTGGAGACGTTAAATTTGTCCACGTTGGTGGGATCCTAAATGAAATAAATCAAAACAGAAGGTCAGCCAGTTTTGGAGCACAATTCTGAGTGGAGCTGAGCATCCAACCCCTTTCACAATTTGGGGAACCACCAGGGCAGATTGGATTAAAAAAAGCTTTGTTTAGATCCGGCACCGTCTGTCTGTCTGTCTCTGTCTCTGTCTCTCTCTCTCTGTCTCTCTTAAAAAGATTCTTCATGTATTTTATTTTCAATGGACAATAAAGTCAAACTTTGGGATGCTGTGAAAACTTTTGAGGACCTGGAGAAAGATGGTTTTACAACAGCCACTGGACACCTAAACCTTCCTGAAAATTCATAGGATTTGCTTCTGGGCACATAATATGACCAAATCAACTCCAGTTTTACATCTCTGTTTTACTCAAAGAAATTTACTTCTCGCTGCTGGCTGCTTATAAGGTAAAGGTAAAGCTTCCCTCACACGTATGTGCTAGTTGTTCCCGACTCTAGGGGGCGGTGCTCATCTCCGTTTCAAAGCTGAAGAGCCAGCGCTGTCCAAAGGTGTCTCCGTGGTCATGTGGCCGGCATGACTCAACGGCAAAGGCGCATGGAACGCTGTTCCCTTCCCATCAAAGGTGGTCCCTATTTTTCTACTTGTATTTTTTACGTGCTTTCGAACTGCTTGGTTGGCAGAAGCTGGGACAAGTCACGGGAGCTCACCCCGTTACACAGCACTAGGGACTCGAACCGCTGAACTGCCGATCTTTTGATTGACAAGCACTGAGCCACCGCTGCCCTTATTTTTATAGTCCTCAATAAAACACAAAAGTAGATGGCTTGATTATGCAAGACTTGTAAAGTATGTTTAAATCTTCACGTTCCTGAATATTACCATTAATATATTGTGCAAATGAACTGAAATTCTATTGGTGCAAGGGTAGTAAAGTGCTTTCCTGAAAATAAGTCCTCCCCGGATAATAATAAAATATAATAACAATAATAAAAGAGGGCTGTGAAAATATTTACAGACCCCTCGCATCCTGGACATCAACTGTTTCAACCCCTACCCTCAAAATGACGCTACAGAGCACTGCACACCAGAACAACTAGACACAAGGACAGTTTTTTCCCAAACGCCATCACTCTGCTCAACAAATAATTCTCTCAACACTGCCAAACTATTCACTAAGTCTGCACTACTATTAATCTTCTCATCGTTCCTATCACCCACCTCCTCCCACTTATGACTGCATGACTGTAATTTTGTGGCTGGTATCCTTATGATTTATATTGATATTGTTTCCTGATTGTTAATTTGTACCCTATGACTATTATTAAGTGTTGCACCTTATGATTCTCGATGAATGTATTTTATTCTCCTTATGTACACTGAGAGCATATGCACCAAGACAAATTCCTTGCGTGTCCAATCACACTTGGCCAATAAAAAATTCTATTTCTATTTCTATTATTTCTAATTCTAATTCTAATTCGCCCAATTGGACTTTTGAGCACATGTGCCAAAATAAGTCCCACCCCACCCCCGAAAATAAGCCCTCCCTGAAAATATTTAACCACATTCCAGCCGGTTGCCACCATTTCCTCTGGTTAGGGTTCGGGAGACAGAATTGGAAATCAGGTAAGATGGCAAGAGGAGCCCCGTCTTGCTCCATGCGCCCCAAAATAATAAGACCTCCTTGAAAATAAGGCCAAGCACTTATTTCGGGTTTCAAAAAAAATATAAGACAGGGTCTTATTTTTGGGGAAACACGGTAAGTAAAGCAGGGCAGGGGGAAAAAATTTCTGCTTTATTGTGAGTGAGGAAACGTGATGTGGACGGCTCCCAGAGCAGGTTTTTTCCCCTCTCCAACCGCTGCCGAATACATAAATAAAACTTCGGCACAGCGGGCAAGGGATGAACGCCCCATGGCTCGAATCCAAAGTGAGAACTGAGAGAATGGCCGAAGGGGGGAGGAGGAGGAGGAGAAGAAGACGTCAGTTGGAGCGTAAATGGCAGAAAGGGGGAGAGATGAATGTGGTATTGTGTCTTGCGATAAGAAAGCTTCTTCCAATAATATTCCACTGACAGGCAAACTTGGCTCGAGAGAGAGAGAGAGAGAGAGAGAGAGAGAGAGAGAGAGAGAGAGAGGTGGGGGGGAATGGATTGCCCCATCTCTCATTAAGTGACATAATTACGCCTTTCACTCAGCCCTGAAATTGTTTGCTCTCGCTGGTAAATAAATTTTTCGTTTTATGGCTGGCAGTAAAACCGAACTGACATTTAGTAAGTCAAGAGTGGAGGAGGTGGCGGGGGTGGGGGTGGGGAGAAGAGAAGGACAGAGAGAGAGAGAGAAAGAGGGAGGGAGACAGAAGACAGAAGGAGAGACAGAAGAGGAGAGAGGAGAAAGGAAAGAGGAGAGGGAGGGAGGGAGAGGGAGATGGGGAGGGAGAGGAGAAGTGAAATGAGAAAGAAGTGAGAGAGAAAAGAAAAGAGAGGAAGGAGGGACGGAGAGATGAGAATGAAAGAGGGAGAGGGAGGGGTGAGAGAGGAGAGAGGAGAGAGGAAAGAGAAGAGAGAGAGAGAGCGAAGAGAGGAGAGGAGAGAAGAGAGAAAGGAGGAGGGAGGAAGAAGAGAATGAGAGAGAGGGGAGAGGGAGGGGAGAGAGGGAGAAGAGAGAAAGAGGAGAGAGGAAAGAGAGGAGAAGAGAGAGGGGGAGAGAATGGGAGATGGAGAGAGGGGGAGAGAGAGGAGAAGAGAAAGGAGAGAGAAGAGAGGGAGAAAAGAAAAGAGAGAAAAGAGGGAGGGGGAGATGAGAATGAAAGAGGGAGGGGGAGAGAGAGGAGAGGAGAAAGGAAAGAGAGAAGACGGAGAGAGCAAAGAGAAGAGAAAAGAGAAGAAAGGAGGAGGGAGGGAGAAGAGAATGAGAGAGAGGGGAGAGGGAGGGGAGAGAGGGAGAGAGAGGAAAGAGAGAAGAGAGAGAGAGAGGGAGATGAGTGAGGGAGAGAGAGAGCAAAGAGAACAGAGAGAATGGGAGAGAGAGAAATGGAAACTCGTAAGAAATTGGAAAGGCGAGAGCCCATTTGATTCTTTTGGAACCTTTACCTGCAATGTAATAATATCTTGCCTGGAAAAGGGCTCATCGCTCAACAGATCTTTAAAGGTCTTGGTTTTTATATTCAGCTGCTCGACCGCCTTGCAAAACAAAACAGAAAAGGAAGAAACAGGGGAATGAATGGAGGGTTTGAGACAAGCCACGGTGCGATTTTTCTCCAGTTCTCTTTTTCAAACGCCACATCGGCGTTAGGCGAGCGCGACTCATTTAGCAACCGCCTTGCTTAGCAGGGGAGATGCTGGTCGCGAGGCGAGGACTACCCGCCTGGGTACTGTCAACCGTGAAGGTGCTCACCTCAAAGCCAAACACGTTGCCGGTGGTCTTGATGGCCACGATGTGGGAGTTATTGGTGAAGACCGTGAAAAGCACCGGGCAGTGGTATTTCCCTAAATTGAAGAAGAAGAAAAGAGAGAAATGAACCACAGATAGGACTCGTTTTTTCATCTCTGGGTGTTGGCTCAAGGTCACCCAGTCAGCTTTTATGCCTAAAGCGGGACTAGAACTCACAGTCTCCTGGTGATTGGCCCAAAGTCACCCAGTCGGGTTTCAGGCCTAAGGCAGGACTAGAACTCACAGCCTCCTAGCAATTGGCTCTAGGCTACCCAGTCGGGTTTCAGGCCTAAGGCGGGACTAGAACTCACTGTCACCTAGTGATTGGCCCAAAGTTACCCATCAGCTTTTATACCTAAGGCAGGACTAGAACTCACAATCTCCTAGTGATTGGCCCAAAGTCACCCAGTCGGGTTTCATGCCTAAGGCAGGACTAGAACTCACAGCCTCCTAGCAATTGGCTCTAGGCTACCTAGTCAGGTTTCAGGCCTAAGGTGGGACTAGAATTCACCGTCACCTGGTGATTGGCCCAAAGTCACCCAGTCAGCTTTTATGCCTAAGGCGGCACTAGAACTCACAGCCTCCTAGTGATTGGCCCTAGGCTACCCATTTCGGTTTCATGCCTAAGGCAGGATTAGAACTCACAGCCTCCTAGTGATTGGCCCAAAGTCACCCAGTTGGGTTTCATACCTAAGGCGGGACTAGAACTCACTAGTCTCCTGGTGATTGGCTCTAGGTCACTCACTAGGAGGCTGTGATTCGCTTAACAACAGCAACAGGAAAGATTCTAAAACAGAGCAAAACCCATTTCACAACTATCTCGCTGTGCAGGAAGATTTTTTAGATGGTCGTTTAAATACAGAACCAGCTATATTTCCATGGCTGGAAACTGGGGTGATGATGGGCTTCTCCCAACCTGGAGCTCTTGATTTTATGGGAAGGGATGACTCATGGTGACAAAAAAGCAGCAGAATCATTTGTTCCAGGATCCCCCGAGGCCTCCTGGCGACCTCTACAATCATCATCGCATCTTCACTTTTTCATAAATTGTGCCGACTCACCGTCATTGTTTTTGGCAAAGTTCAGCTTGATGAGAGCTTTGGCTTCGAGTTTCTGCGGAGATGAAGAGGCACAAAAAGTTAATTCATCCGTTGGGAACAACCGATGGCACAGAAGTTTGTTTGTTTTTTTTCAAATTTTATTTTAATTTATATGCCGCTTTTCTCCGGAGACTTACAAGGCGGCTTACAATGCGTTAAGCAATAGCCTTCGGAGTTTTTATATTTATTTATTTATAGGTTTGATTTATATGCCGCCCTTCTCCGGAGACTCAGGGCGGCTTACAATGCTTTAAGCAATAGCCTTCGTACTTTTGTATATTTTATACAGAGTCAGCTTATTGCCCCCACAATCCGGGTCCTCATTTTACCTATCTCGGAAGGATGGAAGGCTGAGTCAACCTTGAGCCTGGTGAGATTCGAACTCGCAGTAATGGCAGGCAGCTGGTGTCACTTTAACACCACTTAAGCTGCTGCTTAAGCTGCTGCACCACCAAGGCTCTTCCGAAGTTGCCTTCGGTGGCTGTGGAAGCTTCATCCCTGGAGGCTTTCAAGAAGAGACTGGACTGCCATTGGTCAGAAATGGTGTAGGATCTCCTGCTTAAGGTGGGGGGAGGGGGTTTTGGACTGGATGACCTCCAAGGTCCCTTCCAACTCTGTTATTCTGAATCTATCTAAGATGATCAAAGGCCTGGACATATGATGAACGGATACAGGAACTGGGCCTGGCTAGTCTAGTGAAGAGAAGGACCAGGGGAGACAGGATAGCAAGTCTTCCAATATTTGAGGGGCTGCCACAGAGAAGAGGAAGGGGTCCAGCTATTCTCCAAAACACCTGAAGGCCAGACAAGGAATAATGGATGGAAACTGAACAATGAACTGAACTCTACCTATCATCTACCTATCATTTATTTCTTCTATCTATCCATCTACCTAGCTATCATCCATCCATCCATCCATCCATCCATCCATCCATCCATCTATCCATCTATTTCTATCTACCTACCTATCATCTACCTATCATCTATTTCTTCTATCTATCCATCCACCCATCCATCTACCTACCTATTATCCATCTATCTATCATCTATCCATCCATCCATCCATCCATCCATCTAATCTACCTATCTATCTATCCATCCATCTACTTATCTATCATCCATCCATCTCTTTCTATCTACCTACCTATCATCTATTTCTTCTATTCATCCATCCATCCATCTGCCTATTATCTATCTATCTATCTATCTATCTATCTATCTATCTATCTATCTATCTATCTATCTATCTATCATCTATCTATCTATCATCTATCTATCTATCTATCTATCTATCATCCACCCATTTTTACCTACCTACCTACCTACCTATCGTCTATATGTTTCTTCTATCTACCTATCTACCTATCATCTATCTTTCTACCTACCTATCAGCTAACTATCATATATCTATCTATCTATCTATCTATCACCTATCTATCTTTAATTGGTCACCATTGGCTTAATAGATATTCCAGCTTTCCATCTCGAGCACAGAAAGAAAGAAAACAACAGGGAGAACGCCAACTACAAGCAAAAGGACCCAACTTTTGGCAGGAAATCAACAGATACATATATATGTTTTCTTTCCTTTTCATGGGCTTTATGTGTATTTCTCTTTAGCCAGGTTCTTCCTACGTAAACCAAGGTTTTTATGCAGCCCTAGTTCAGTGAAACTAGTGGATTGTGATTTCACTGAACTAGGGCTGCATAAAAACCTTGGTTTACGTAGGAAGAACCTGGCTAAAGAGAAATACACACACACACACACCTCTCTCTCTCTCTCCCCCCGCAAGCTTGGAGAATTAACGCAAGATAGAAAAAGAAAATGATCAACAACAATGATTCAGCTCAGAGCTAGTTCACAACAGCAGGGTCCCAGATGGGATGGCTGTTCCATGTGGTCCTGTGACTCGGAGCCATCTGTAAACACACACACACGCACACACACCCTGCAGGGTAATTGTGGTGGCCAAGCCATCCTGGGCCGCACAGCTGCTGGTAGCATTCTAGGATGCCGCAGCTGAGAAACTGAGGGCAATGGCATAGCAAGGCCTGGCTTGGAACGAGGAATGCTGCTGATGGAAACCCAGGTTTTTTCCAGCAGAAATTCAGTTCCCGGCACCGGCAGAAGAGGAATGGGGGGGGGGGGGGGAATAGAGAATGGCTTCAGAGGAATAGACTGCAGAGAATGCTCTGTGCAAGAAGTGGTAGGTCAAAGGTGGCATCGTTCCCCCACAACAACCCTGTAAAGTGGGTTGGGCTGAGAGAGAGAAATTAGCCCCAAGTCACCCAGCCAGCTTTCATACCTAAAGCGGAACTAGAACTCACAGTCTCCTGGTTACTGGCGCAAAATCACCCGGCTGGCTTTCATGGCCAAAGCAGGACTTGAATTCATGATGGTCTGCTTTCTAGACCAAATTAGTCCTGGACCTGTAACTGTAATACAGCCTGCTCGTTACTGTTATAAGTCATGAAAATCATGGAGAGAGTTATCCATGGGAAGGAAGGAAGGAAGGAAGGAAGGAAGGAAGGAAGGAAGGAAGGAAGGAAGGAAGGAAGGAAGAATAAAAAAGAAAAAAGAAAGGTAAGAGAATAATTAGAAAAGGAGGAATAAGAAAGAGGGGACAGAGACAGACAGAAAAAGAAAGAAAAAGAAAGAAAAAAGAGAAAAGGAAGAAAAAGAAAGGTAAGAATTAGAAAAGGAGGAATAAGAAAGAGGAGAAAGAAAGAAGGAAGGAAAAGAAAGAAAAAGGAAAGGAAGGGAGAGAGAGAAAGAAAGAGAAAAGGAAGAAAAAGAAAGGTAAGAGAAGAATTAGAAAAGGAGGAATAAGAAAGAGGGGAAAGAAAGACAGGCAGACAGAAAGAAAAAGAAAGAAAGAAAAGGAGAAAGAAGGAAGGAAGGAAAAGAAAGAAGAAAGAATGAGAAAAGGAAGAAAGAGAAAGGCAAGAGAAGAATTAGACAAGGGGGAATAAAAGAGAAGACAGACAGAAAGAAAGAAAAGGAGAAGGAAGGAAGAAAAAGAAAGAAAGAAAAAAGAGGAGAAAGAAGGAAAGAAGAGAAAGCAAGGAATGAAGGAAGGAGGGTGGGTGGGTGAGAGAGAGAAAGAAAGAAAGGGGGAAAGAAGGAAGAAAAAGAAAGGAAGGAAGGAGGGTTGGAGAGAGAGAGAAAGAAAGAGAAAGAGAAAGAAAGAAAGAAGAAAGAAAGGAACAAAGGAAGGAGGGTGGGTGAGAGAGAGAGAGAAAGAAAGAAAGAAAAGGAGAAAGAAGGAAAGGGAAGAAAAAGAAAGAAAGGAAAGAGGGTGGGAGAGAGAGAGAGGAAAAAAGAAAGAAAGAAAGAAAGAAAGGAAGGAAGGAAGGAAGGAAGGAAGGAAGGAAGGAAGGAAGGAAGGAAGGAAGGAAGGAAGAAAAAGAAAAAGGAGGAAAGAAGAAAACGAAAGGAAGGACGGAGGGTGGGGGAGAGAGAGAGAGAGAGAGAGAGAAAGGAAAGAAAGAAAGAGAGAGAGAGAGAGAGAGAGAGAGAGAGAGAGAGAAAGAAAGAAAGAAAGAAAGAAAGAAAGAAAGAAAGAAAGAAAGAAAGAAAGAAAGAAAGAAAGAAAGAAAGAAAGAAAGAAAGAAAGAAAGAAAGAGACACCCTCCCAGTTTTTTTGGCAGCTCTCTTCCGGCTTCTGTGCCAAGCCCAGGGTCCACCCTGCCAGCTGAGCTCCTTTTGGCAAAGTGACCTACTTTGATGCAATCCCGAACAAGTCAGCCTCGTTGTGCGTTTCTGCTTCCCGAAGTGCCAGCTGACATCATCCTCTCTTTGCCAGGACTGAGCCGGGCTCCCTCCTTCCTCCCGCTGCCCGCACAGGAGCAGCCGCGGACTGAGTGGGTTACTGGGGCACTGGGGCAAACTCCAGATGAAAGAAAGCGGAAGAAGGGAGTTGAAATGCCCTTCCGCTGCAGAGCGGGAGCGGGACCGGGAAGGGGGGGGGGGGAGGGATCTCAGGCCCACATTCTGCCGTGGCTTGCTTGCGATGGTAATTCAGATTAACAGCGTTGGAAGGGACCTTGTAGGTCATCTAGTCCAACCCCACCCACCCACCCAAGGGGACCCTACACCCGTGATGGTGAACTTATGGCACACGTGCTGGGTTGCTAGGTTGGCAGAAGCTGGGACAAGGAACGGGAGCTCACCCCGTTACGCGGCGCTGGGGATTCGAACCGCTGAATGCCGACCTTCTGATTGACAAGCTCGGCGTCTTAGCCACTGAGCCACCGCATCCCAGCTTAAAAAAATGTAGGCTGACATAACTAGAGTTCCTTCAGGGAGATCTGCTGGCCGGCTTTAAAAGTTGCAAATTGGCTTGTGCATTTGGCCCGTGGCTGGAGGGGTTGGATTTGCACTAACAAACTGCACAGGTCCGTTATAACTACAAATCCCCACTCCGTCAAACAGCTGACAGAACTATTTTACTAGGAAGAAGCGTCTGGAATACTGTAGGCCTCTGAGGTTTCCATTTGCTGAAAAGGCAGCGTGTCCTTTTTATACGTAACGTCCAGCTGAAAGGAGGGAGGGAGGGAGGCCAGCCAGGGGCCGAGTCCACGCACAGGGCTAAGCCACGGTTAGGGTAGCCAGCTGGGAATTAGCATCCTAATATATCTAAGACAAAACGCTTGGGTAGTTTAAATCTGAAATATTAAGCCTACGCCAGGGATGGTCAGATTTTTAAAGCTTATCCGTATAAGCTTTGCAAAATGCAGAATGCAGAATGCTATTATTTCAACATGGAACAAAGAAAGGAGAGCAATAGCAACGATGCTTCGACTTATATACTGCTTCGCAGTGCTTTTACAGCCCTCTCTTAAGCGGTTTACAGAGTCAGCCTCTTGCCCCCAACAATCTGGGTCCTCATTTTACCGACCTCGGAAGGATAGAAGGCTGAGTCAACCAGAAGGAAGGAAGGAAGGAAGGAAGGAAGGAAGGAAGGAAGGAAGGAAGGAAGGAAGGAAGGAAGGAAGGAAGGAAGGAAGGAAGGAAGGAAGGAAGGAAGGAAGGAAGGAAGGAAGGAAGGACAATAGCACTTAGACTTATATCTGGGTCGTCATTTTACCGACCTCGGAAGGATAGAAGGCTGAGTCAACCAGAAGGAAGGAAGGAAGGAAGGAAGGAAGGAAGGAAGGAAGGAAGGAAGGAAGGAAGGAAGGAAGGAAGGAAGGAAGGAAGGAAGGAAGGAAGGAAGGGCAATAGCACTTAGCCTTATATACTGCTTAATAGTGCCTTACAGCCCTCTCTTACGCGGTTTACAGAGTCAGCCTCTTGCCCCCAACAATCTGGGTCCCCATTTTACCGACCTCGGAAGGCTGGAAGGTTGAGACAACTTTGAGCCAGTCAGGATCAAAACTCCTGGCAGTGGGCAAAATTAGCCTGCACTACTGCATTCTAAGCGGAAGGAAGGAAGGAAGTTTTTTAATTTTATGATATATGTTGTTTTACTATGGCTGTGCACTGCCCTGAGTCCCTCGGGAGAAGGGCAGTAGAAAAATTCAAACAAACAAACAAACAAACAAATAAATAAATAAATAAATAAATAAATAAATAAATAAATAAGGAAGGAAGGAAGGAAGGAAGGAAGGAAGGAAGGAAGGAAGGAAGGAAGGAAGGAAGGAAGGAAGGAAGGAAGGAAGGAATAGCAAAAGTCCTTAAACTTATATACCACTTCACAGTGCTTTATAGCCCTCTCTAAGCGGTTTACAGAATCAGCCTCTTGCCCTCAACAATCTGGGTCCTCATTTTAATGACCTCGGGAGGACGGAAGGCTGAGTCAACCTTGAGCCTGGTGAGACTCGAGCTGCCCAAATTGCAGGCAGCCGGCAGTCAACAGAATTAGCCTGCAATACTGCACGCTAACTACAGCGCCACCACAGAGAGGATGAATGTTTACAGCACGGAGAATTGGTGGAAGTGAGGAGTGCCCACACATTTAGGGGATCGTTGATTTACAACTATTCATTTAGTGACCGCTCAAAGTTACAACGGGACTGAAAAAAGGCGATTTATGACCGTTTTTCGCATTTATGACCGTAGCATAACCAGGCCATCAAAATTCAACCACTTGGCAACATTTGAATGACGGTTGCAATGTCCCAGGGTTATGTGATCCCCTTCTGACAAGCCAAGTCCATGGGGAAACAGGATTCCCTTAACAACTATGAAGGGCCTGCTGGCTCAGCAGACTAAAGCATTGTGATTAACTCCAGCTGTCTGCAATTACTGTAAGTTCGAATCTCCCCAGGCTCAAGTTTGACTCAGCCTTCCATCCTTTCTAAGGTAGGTAAAATGAGGACACAGTTTGTGGGGGCAATAAACTGACTTTGTATAAATATACAAAAGTATGAAGGCTATTGCTTAATGCATTGTAAGCCGCCCTGAGTCTTCGGAGAAGGGCGGCATATAAATCAAATTTTTAAAAAAACCACTAACTTACACCTGCGGTGATTCACTCATATCTCAAGACTTAAAATGGACACCTAACATCAAAAACATCATCAAAAAAGCTCAACAAAGAATGTTCTTTCTGCGCCAACTCAGAAAGCTCAAACTGCCCAAGGAGCTGCTGATCCAGTTCTACAGAGGAATTACTGAGTCTGTCATCTGCACCTCCATAACTGTCTGGTTTGGCTCTGCAACCCAACAAGACAGACAGAGACTTCAGAGGATCATTAGAACTGCAGAAAAAACAATGGCTACCAACCTGCCTTCCATTGAGGACCTGTATACTGCACAAGTCAAAAAGAGGGCTGGGAAAATATCTACAGACCCCTCGCATCCTGGACATCAACTGTTTCAACTCCTACCCTCAAAACGACACTATAGAGCACTGCACACCAGAACAACTAGACACAAGGACAGTTTTTCTCTGAATGCCATCACTTTGCTTAACAACTAATTCCCACAACACTGTGAAACTATTTACTAAGTCTGCAGTACTATTAATCTTCTCATCCTTCCTATTACTATCTCTTCCCACTTATGGCTATATCCATGTTGCTTGTACCTTTACAACTTATATTGTTTGCATTGTTTCCTAGTATGATTTGATTGCTTATTAGCATCCTATGACTATCACTAACTGTTGTATCTTATGATTTTTGACGAATATATTTTATTTTTTCTTTATGTACACTGAGAGCTTATGCACCAAAGACAAATTCCTTGTGTGTCCAATCACGCTTGGCCAAGAAAGAATACTCTTCAACTGTGGCAAGGAAGGTCGTAATATGGGATAAAGCTCACTTTAACAACTTGCTTAGCAACGCAAACTTGGGGTTCAGTTGTGGTCAAAAGTTGAGGATTCCCTGTAGACTTTTCTCAAGAATGGTTTAGAGCCACACAAAGTTTGGTTCCAGCGGTGTAAGTTAAACTTATACCCCCCGCTCACAGATCTTCCCAGAAAAATCTCCAGGAATCAGTAGTCATTTAACGTGACAATCTCCAAATACGCAGCCACGAAGAACAGAAGAAGCACAGAAGAGGTTAAAGGGGTGATCTTCCCTGGAATGGATTTGCTGCAAATTTAGAGATCTGGACAAGCTTTTCAGGCCAAACGATCTGACTGCCCCCTCGTGTTTAAAGAAAAAAACAACAGCCCGTGTGTTCTACAATCCCAGATCCAGGTTTCACATCTTGTTTATGTGGCTAATACTGTCAACAAAAGTGCGTACAGTCAAGACGATGGTTTTCCCAGTTGAAATGTAGGGCTGTGAAAGTTGGACCGTAAGGAAGGCTGAGCGCCAAAGAATGAGACCTTTGAACTCTGGTGCTGGAGAAGATTCCTGCGAGTCCCTTGGACTGCAAGGTGATCCAACCGGTCAGTCCTAGAGGAGACCAACCCTGACTGCTCTTTAGAAGGTCAGATCCTGAAGAGGAAGCTCAAATACTTTGGCCACCTAATGAGAAGGAAGGACTCCCTGGAGAAGAGCTGAATGCTGGGAACGATGGAGGGCAAAAGAAGGGGACGGCAGAGAACGAGGTGGCTGGATGGAGTCACTGAAGCAGTCGGCCATGAGCTTAAATGGTCTCCAGGGGATAGTAGAGGGCAGGAAGGCCTGGAGGAACATTGTCCATGGGGTCGCGATGGGATGGACACAACTTCGCAACTAACAACAACAATAGATAGATGATAGATAGGTAGGTAGGTAGGTAGGTAGGTAGGTAGATCCAAGGGACTCCTGTGAGTCCCTTGGACTGCAAGGCCATCCAACCGATCAATCCTGGAGGAGATCAACCCTGACTGCTCTTTAGAAGGCCAGATCCTGAAGAGGAAACTCAAATCCTTTGGCCACCTAATGAGAAGGAAGGACTCCCTGGAGAAGAGCCTCATGCTGGGAACGATGGAGGGCAAAAGAAGAAGGGGACGACAGAGAACGAGGTGGCTGGATGGAGTCACTGAAGCAGTTGGTGTGAGCTTAAATGGACTCCGGAGGATGGTAGAGGACAGGAAGGCCTGGAGGAACGTTGTCCATGGGATCGCAATGGATCGGACACAACTTCACAACTAACAACAACAAAAAATACTGTCCTGTCTTCCAGGTTTGGCTTGGCGCCTCACAGTCACCCTGCCATCAAAGGCTAGAAGAGAGGGAGGAGAATAGATAGGCAATAAAGCTTTTTGTGTATGTGATGGGAAATAGGGAGGGGGGAATGATGGATGATGAAAACCAGAGAAGCTCAGAACCAATTTGTATCAGCATCCAAGGCCAGGCATCCTGAGAAAGAAAGTGGATTACCCCAAAACATCTCATTGTTCTCAAAATACTTTGGTGAGTTCCGATTGGCTGAAGGCGGACTAGTCACAAGGGGAAGGGCTGGGATGAGGGGAAACCTTTCTGTATCTTTTGAGCACGGGAAACAGAGAGCTTGGTTGATTTTACTTATATTTTTACTTGTATTTTATTTTTGGCTGTTCACCGCCCTGAGTCCCTCTGGGAGTAGGGCAGTATACAAATATAAATAAATAAATAAATAAATAAATAAATAAATAAATAAATAAATAAATAAATAAATAAATAAATAAATAAATAAATAAATAAATAAATACTGCAACCAACATCTCTTAGTACAATATTGATTGATATTGTTTCCTGATTGCTTATTTGTACCCTATGACTATCATTAAGTGTTGTACCTTATGATTCTTGATGAACGTATCTTTTCTTTTATGTACTCCGAGAGCGTAGCCACCAAGGAGCCTGGATAGCTCTGCAGACTAAGCATTGTAATTAAACACCAGATGTCTGCAATTACTGCAAGTTCGAATCTCACCAGGCTCAAGGTTGACTCAGCCTTCCATCCTTTCTAAGGGAGGTAAATTGAGGACCCAGTTTGTGGGGGCAATAAGCTGACTTTGTATAAATATACCAAAGTATGAAGGCTATTGCATAATGCATTGTAAGCCGCCTTGAGTCTCCGGAGAACTCAGGCATATAAATCAAATTAAAAAAAAAAGACAAATTCCTTGTGTGTCCAATCACAGTTGGCCAATAAAAAATTCTATTCTATTCTAAAAGAACATTTTGCTTCAACCAAATGGAGTCGAGGGTCTCTCTTTCCTTAGGGATCAGATTGGGGCAGGTCTGACAATCAGGGTTTTGCCATAAAATACAGAACACTACTCTAAAAATCTTGCAGATCCCGTGGAAGTGTTTAAGGTTATCAACAATTTTCTCACAAATCATCCAAGACCATGGAGTGCACACACGGATCCGTATTGTTTTTCCCCATTTTTTCATTAGAAGAACAACGAAGGGAGTGAGGGAATAAGTCTGTAAAACTTAATAGGCCTTGGCTTTCATTATCGTCCCATTAGCTATAATTTCTTGAATCAATGGTGTAAGAAAGAGGCCAGACTTTTAATAGAGTATTTGCATATCTACCGTTTTATAAAAGAGAAAGCGAGATGGCTTTAAAGGAAGCTTTCAGCAGCCATGAGATAAATACCAACTTAGCCCCTGAAAGAGAGGAAGAAACTCAAGATTGCCCCACTTTGATTCTCTTTAGTATAAGGAGGGAGAGAGAGGACTTCTGTCAAGCTTTCAAGATTCTGTAATTATGCTGTGCAATAATAGAATTCCAGGAGATCTCATGGGATCTGTTCTGTCCTAGGCTTCCCCAAACCACGAAGCAGACTCCTTGTCCCTACAAAAAACCCTTTTCATTATGTTACTGTGAATTCCTCCGTGGCCAGGGGGGCTTTTTATCAGGTTCGCCTGATATGCCAGTTGTGTCCCTTTCTAGATCAGGACTCCCTACGCACAGTCACTCATGCTCTCGTGACTTCCCGCCTACTGCACGCTCTCTACATGGGGCTCCCCTTGGGGTGCACCCGGAGTCTCCAGCTGATCCAGAATGCGGCCGCGCGGGGAATTATGGGAGCGACATGGCGCTCCCATGCGACACCTCTCCTGCGCGAGCTGCACTGGCTCCCGGTGGTCTTCCGGGTGCGCTTCAAGGTGTTGGTGACCACCTTTAAAGCGCTCCATGGCTTAGGACCTGGGTACTTGCGGGACCGCCTTCTGCCAATAACCTCCCACCGGCCAGTATGCTCGCACAGAGAGGGCCTCCTCCGGGTGCCGTCGGCCAGACAGTGTTGGCTGGCGACCCCCAGGGGGAGAGCCTTCTCTGTGGCGGCGCCTGCCCTCTGGAATGACCTACCCCCGGAGATACGCAGGATTCCAAATCTCCGGACCTTTCATCGGGCCCTTAAAACCCATTTATTCCATCTAGCTGGGCTAGCTTGATCCCTTCCTCCGTTTTTAAATTTGAAATTGATTTTAAATTGGGTTTTTTAATTATTGGCCGAATAATATTTAATAATTTTTAATTGTTTTTAACTTTTGTATCCCATGTTTTATTTTGGCTGTTCACTGCCCTGAGTCCGCAAGGAGAAGGGCGGTTTATAAATTGAAATAATAAATAAATAAATAAATAAATTCACATCTAGCAAAGTCTTTCAAGGGAGAATTTACAGTCACAGACCTTATCTGGCTTGGAGAGCTGCCAGGGCGATATCTTCAAAACTTGGCAAGGAGTCTCGGAGAGTCACGAATTAAGCAAACTAATTGTCTCCTGCAAACTCCCCTCCTCTTTTGCTCCTCTTTTATTCCCTCTAGGAGAGGCCATTCATTGTCCACCTGTGGCTTTACTCCTGAGTCGACCCTTGTTATTTAACTTTTCCCTTCTCCTGGCAGCTCTGCGCATGCGCACACTGGGAACAGGCTCCAGCTGTTCTTCTGCCTCACTGATGACTGACTCCAAAAGCAGCTGACAACAGTCAGATGGCCCTGGTCCCATTTCTGCCTCTAACGCAGAGCCCTCGTCAGAACCTTCCCCAGACTCCAGGACTGGTCCATGTTCCTCCCCAACCTTCTCACTGTCTGAGTCTGCCGCCAGCTCTGCTGGCTCCTAGCGGGCCGCAACAGTGTCTATTTCCTGATCAGCTTATCCTGAAGAACTGACATATTTGGCACTTTTTCTCTTGCTACTTTATACATATCCCAAATGGAGTTTTCCACCTGCTTTGTCAAGCTCTCGTTTTTGGAGATTTTAATATGTGTAGTCTTGGGGCTAGAATGGATCCCATATTTTAAAATCCAGCAATACTTACCTCCCCCGTGATCGGGTTGGTTCCGTACTTCTTTATCCACGGAACAATATTCCTAAAACAAGACAGATGCAGAGTCAGAACGGCTTGGACGTTGGTTTCTACATTTAAGTACATTTTGGGTAAAAGAAAACAACCACCAAACTCAAAAGGACAGATTTGAGGGACCACCTAGGGTTCCCTCCCTCCCCGGACTCAGTTTTCTGTTTCTGTTCTGCTCATTCTTCAATCTCTGTGAAATCTACTTTGTTTCAGTATGGACTCCGTATAATGGATTTTTGTTACTGCCAGTTAGGAGGCAACATAGGGCCACTCTCCTCAGGGTCCCGACGGTGAGCCAGTGTCATCTAGCGGTGCCCAGGGGTAGGGCGTTCTCTGTGGGTGCTCCCACCCTCTGGAATGAATTACCTACCGAGCTCCGGACGGCTCCTGATCTCCGCTCCTTTCGTCGGGAGCTGAAGACTTGGCTGTTCAAGCAAATAGGCTGACTCTGGTTCTGGGTTTATTATTTATCATTAATTAGTTATTTGATTTAAAATGCGATTTTATTGTACATGTTTCTTAACTTGTGTTCGCTGCCCTGAGTCCTTTGGGAGAAGGGCGGCATATAAATACATGTAATAAATAATAAATAAATAAATAAATATTTCAATTGTGCTTTTGTATCTCCGTACATAATCAGGTGGGATGTTCAGTTAAAGGGTTCCAAACTGAAACCCAGGTAGTCCTTGGCATACAACAGTTTGTTTAGTGACCGTTCAAAATTACAATAGCACTGAAAAAAGCCCGACTCCCTTTTGCAACCTTCTTATAAGCCAAATCAATGGGGAAGTCGGATGCGCTCAACGAATGTGTTCCTGACTTCACCACTGCAGTGAGTCACTCAATGATGGTAGCAAGAAAAGCTATACAAGGGAGCAAAATTCACTTAACAAATTTCACTTAGCAACAGATGAGATAGATAGATGACAGATTATTATTATTATTATTTATTAAATTTATATACCGCCCTTCTCCTAGTGGACTCAGGGCGGTGTACAGCCAAGAATAAAAGCACTCCAATACAAAATTTAAAATATTAGTAAAAGAATTAAATAATTTTGGCCCAACAATTTTAAAAAAACAATAGACAATTAAAATTTAAAACTCATAAAAACTTTAAACTTAAAAAGAGGGGAGGGGGGTTACGCCAGCCCAGCGTGACAAAATAAAAAAGTTTTTAGGGTACGGCGAAAAGCCCGGAGATCAGGTATCGTACGGAACTCCAGGGGCAAATCGTTCCAGAGGGCTGGTGCTGCCACAGAGAAGGCTCTCCCCCTGGGTGTCGCCAGCCGACATTGTCTGGCTGAGGGCACCCTGAGGAGTCCCTCTCTGTGGGAGCGAACCAGCCAGTGGGAGGCAATTGGCGGCAGAAGGCGGTCCCGTAAGTACCCAGGCCCTATGCCATGGAGCGCTTTAAAGGTGGTCACCAACACCTTGAAGCGCACCCGGAAGGTCACCGGAAGCCAATGCAGCTCACGCAGGAGAGGTGTCACATGGGAGCGCCCTGTCGCTCCCATAATCCCCCGCGCGGCCGCATTCTGCACCAGTTGGAGTCTCCGGGTGCACCTCAAGGGGAGCCCCATGTAGAGAGCGATATAGAGATGATATAGATCCGTGATGGCGAACCTGTGGCAGAGGCGGCACGCGGAGCCATATCGGTGGACACGTGAGCTCAGCTCCGGTATAATTTTCGGGCCTTCTGGGCCCACCGGAAGTAGGGAAGCAAGCGGTTTCCTGCCTCCAGAGGGACTGGGGAGGTGGGGAAGGCCCATTTTCGCCCTCTCTAGGCTGCTAGAGAGGCTCTGGAGCCTGGGGAGAGCAAAAAAACGGGCCTTCTGGTTCCACTGGAAGTCGGCAAACGGGCTATTTCCAGCCTCCTTTGGGCCTCCGCGGGGGGGGGGGGGGGGAGGCCGTTTTTGCCCTCCCCAGGCTCCTAGAAAGGCTCTGGGGAGAGCAAAAAAATGGGCGTACCAGGCCCACCATGCCTTCATGTGCCAAAAGCAGGTGGAGTGTGGCGGGGGTCACGTGGGCATGCACCCCCCACTATGGGGTGGGGTGCATAGAATTTTGGGTGTGGCCATGCACAGGCGTGACCCCCCACACTCCCCCACTTTTGGCACGTGATGGCAAAAAGGTTAGCCACCACTGATATAGAGGATGGATGGATGGATGGATAGATGAGATAGATGAGATTGATAGACAGACAGACAGACAAGAGAGAGAGGTAATGTAAGAGAAATTGGAATAAAGACAACTTACAGCAAGTCAAAAATGGTCCCATCTGGTGTGCAAACAGGATATTCAAATGGTTGCAAAGATAAGCTAGGATGGAGAAAAAGAATTTCATTTTCGTATTAAAAAAATGCACAGTGAACCCATTTGGTATAACATTAAGCCAACAGACGAAGAGGAATGACCAACCCAACCCATATAAGCCGATTCCAACCAAAAGCAATTTTCAAGACTCCTATAAAAGTATGGAAGGAAGGAACATTTTTTCCGATTTTTATGTCTCGATTTCTTTCAAACTTACCTACAGTGATCAAAAGGCAGGCGCCGGAAGTTGGACTGTGGAATTTCTATTCAAAGAAAAAAAAATATTATGTCTCGCACATTCAGCACATTCATCTTCGCATGAATACCCCATAAAAATGTTGCAATTAAGTGACTTTGGTCAATTCCCCCTTTTAGTTCAGCCTATCTTACAACGTTTTCTTTTTAGACAGCACACTAAAAAGCAGAGACATCACCCTGCCAACCAAAGTGCATATAGTCAAGGCGATGGTTTTCCCAGTTGCAATGGATGGCTGGGAAAGTTGGACCATAAGGAAGGCTGAGCGCCAAAGAATGGAGGCCTTTGAACTCTGGTGCTGGAGAAGACTCCTGCGAGTCCCTTGGACTGCAAGGCGATCCACCCGGACTGCTCTTGAGAAGGCCAGATCCTGAAGAGGAAACTCAAATACTTGGGCCACCTAATGAGAAGAAGGACTCCCTGGAGAAGAGTCTCATGCTGGGAATGATGGAGGGCAAAAGAAGGAGGCAGAGAATGAGGTGGCTGGATGGAGTCACTGAAGCAGTCGGCGTGAGCTTCAATGGACTCCAGAGGATGGTAGAGGACAGGAAGGCCTGGAGGAACATGGTCCATGGGGTTGTGATGGGTCAGACACGACTTCACAACTAACAACAACAATAGATAGATGATAGGTAGGTAGGTAGGTAGATTCAAGGAACTCCTGCGAGTCTCTTGGACTGCAAGGCAATCCAACCGGTCAGTCCTAGAGGAGATCAACCATGACTGCTCTTCAGAAGGCCAGATCCTGAAGAGGAAACTCAAATCCTTTGGCCACCTAATGAGAAGGAAGAACTCCCTGGAGAAGAGCCTAATGCTGAGAACGATGGAGGGCAAAAGAAGAAGGGGACAGCAGAGAAGGAGGTGGCTGGATGAAGTCACTGAAGCAATTGGCGTGAGCTTAAATGGACTCCAGAGGATGGTGGAGGACAGGAAGGCCTGGAGGAACGTTGTCCATGGGGTTGCAATGGATCGGACACGACTAACAACAACAAATCTTACAACTGGGATACTATGAGGGACATCTTGCTTCAAACACCCTCCTCCCAGGGGGGTGACCCAAAACATAAAATAGACATGTAAATGAGACAAACATTCAACAGGTCTAGTTACATACCAACTTTCTTCCCTCCATAAAAATGGGTATATTCTGTACATGTTATGTACCTAAAAGAGAAAGAGACAATTAGAGGAATATGTACCTTGACTTATGTACCGAGAAGACAGACAAAATAAGCTAATTGAAGCATTGGATCCTAATTAGGTAAACGTGTTCCCCTCGCACATACGTGCTAGTCGTTCCTGACTCTAGGGTGCGGTGCTCAACTCCGTTTCAAAGCCGAAGAGCCAGCGCTGTCAAATGACGTCTCTGTGGTCATGTGGCTGGCATGACTCAATGCCAAAGGTGCATGGAACGCTGTTCCCTTCCCACCAAAGGTGGTCCCTATTTTTCTACTTGCATTTTTTTACGTGCTTTCGAACGGCTAGGTTGGCAGAAGCTGGGACAAGCCACGGGAGCTCACTCTGTTACGTGGCACTCAGGATTCGAACCGCTGAACGGCCGACCTTTCGATCGACAAGCTCAGCGTCTTAGTCACTGAGCCACCGCGTCCCAATTGGATCCTAGTCTTTATATGTGTCCTTCCTGACACGCTGGGGCAGGGTTCCTCAAACTTGGCTAGTAAGATGTGCGGGATTCAACTCTAGCTGAAATCGAGCTCTTTGAGTTGAACTTTAGATTTCTGAGAAACTCTGCTAGAGGGGATCACATTCCCTACAGTTGTTCCTTTTGCTCATTCTATGCTATAACCAAGTTAAACTGCCATAATTAGCGATGTTGGGTATTTCAGACTAATCACCATCATGTCTGTGATGGGTGCACGCATGCACGTGAAGGAAGGGTGGTAAACTGGAGTCAAATCATTATCTAATATAAGGGAGTGATGGGAAATATACCATAACATTCAGGCTTTAAGGAGAATCAACCTATCATCCATCCACCGTCCTACCCATTTCTATCATATCTATCTCTATCATATCTACCTTCTTACCTTCTCATGTCTATCATATCTATATCTGTCTGCCACATTTATCTATCACATTTATCTACCTATCAATGACATCTATTTGTCTATCTGCCCCACTGTGCTACATTTACCTATCTATCTATGGCATTTATACAGCTGCTCGTCTCACAGCGATTCTGGGTGGGATTACACAATAAAACAATCCAAATAGATAAAAATTAATTAAAATACAACCAACATGAGCTAAAAAGCTTTAAAAACAAAATCACATAGATAAACACACAAGAGAGTGACTTCCTGTTAACCAAGAGATAACCAAATAGCAGGGCCCACTCCCTCAGGGGATCACTAGAGACTGAATGTTATATATATTCTCTCTTTCTCTCTTATGTACATGTATATATGTATAAATACATATACATATACACACACATACTATACCTATACCTATCTCTACCTGTCTATAATTATCTCTCTCTCTCTTTTTATATCTACTTCTATTTATCATCTATTTATTATCTATCTCTATTTTTTTTTAAATTGATTTATATGCTGCCCTTCTCCGGAGACTCAGGGCAGCTTACAATGCGTTAAGCAATAGCCTTCATACTTTTGTATATTTTATACAAAGTCAGCTTATTGCTCCCACAAACTGGGTCCTCATCATTTATATCTATCTCTATTTATACTTGTCTATAGCTATATTTCTATATCTATCTATTTTAATATCTATTTATCTATCTATCTCAATTTATACCTATCTGTCTATAACTCTCTCTCTCTCTATTTATACCTGTCTATAACTATCTTTCTACATGCCTGTCTGTCTGTCTGTCTATCTATCTATCTCTATTTATCTCTATTTATACCTCTTCTATAACTATCTTTCTATATCTATCTATTTTAATATCTATTTATCTATCTATCTCAATTTATACCTATCTGTCTATAACTCTCTCTCTATTTATACCTGTCTATAACTATCTTTCTACATGCCTGTCTGTCTGTCTATCTATCTATCTCTATTTATATCTATCTCTATTTATACCTCTTCTATAACTATCTTTCTATATCTATCTATTTTAATATCTATTTATCTATCTATCTCAATTTATACCTATCTGTCTATAACTCTCTCTCTCTCTCTCTCTCTTTATACCTGTCTATAACTATCTTTCTAAATGTATCTATGTATCTTTTTATCTAACTATCTCTATTTATATCTATTTCTATTTATCATCTATTTATTATCTATCTATATTTATATCTATCTCTATTTATACCTGTCTATAACTATCTTTTTATATCTATCTATTTTAATATCTATTTATCTATCTCTATTTATACCTATCTATAACTATATCTATTTTGTATCTATCTATCTTTATTTATACCTTATAACTATCTACCTATCATCTATCTATCTATCTATCTATCTATCTATCTATCTATCTATCTATCTATCTATCTATCTATCTATCATCTATCTATCTATCTCTATTCATATCTATCTCTATCATCTATTTATTATCTATCTATATTTATATCTATCTCTATATATACCTGTCAATATCTTACTATATCTATATTTATATCTGTCTGTCTGTCTGTCTGTCTGTCTGTCTATCTATCTATCTATCATCTATCTATCTATCTATCTATCTATCTATCTATCTATCTATCATCTATCTATCTATCTATCTATCTATCTATCTATCTATCATCTATCATCTATCTATCTATCTATCTATCTATCTATCTATCTATCTATCTATCTATCTATCTATCTACCTACCTACCTACCTTGCTATCTATCTATCTATCTATCTATCTATCTATCTATCTATCTATCTATCTATCTATCTATCTATCTATCTATCTATCTATCTACCTACCTACCTACCTACCTTGCTATCTATCTATCTATCTATCTATCTATCTATCTATCTATCTATCTATCTATCTATCATCTATCTATCTATCATCTATCTATCTATCTACCTACCTACCTACCTACCTTGCTATCTATCTATCTATCATCTATCTATCTATCTATCTATCTATCTATCTATCTACCTACCTACCTACCTACCTACCTTGCTATCTATCTATCTATCTATCTATCTATCTATCTATCTATCTATCTATCTATCTATCTATCATCTATCTATCTATCTACCTACCTACCTTGCTATCTATCTATCTATCTATCTATCTATCTATCTATCTATCTATCATCTATCTATCTATCTACCTACCTACCTTGCTATCTATCTATCTATCTATCTATCTATCTATCATCTATCTATCTATCTATCTATCTATCTATCTATCTATCTATCTATCTATCTATCTATCTATCTATCTATCTATCTACCTACCTACCTACCTACCTACCTACCTACCTTGCTATCTATCTATCTATCTATCTATCTATCTCTATTTATACCTGTCTATAACTATCTTTATCTATTTAATATCTACCTCCCTCCCTCCCTCCCTCCTTATCGCCTCTCTCTCTCTCTCTCTCCCACCCTATCTAATCTATCTACCGCAGTGACTGGTTCGTTGGCTTCCCACCTCGCCTTCAGCCTTGGCAGAAAAGGGTCTAAGGAAGCCAAGGAGTAAAGAAGCGCCAGGGCCCGGATTGAAACCCCTCCAGCAACCCTTTCCCTCCCCTTCACAACCTCCCTGCCAGGTAGGCTGGGCAGAAATGCCACCGCCAACCACCCCCACCGCCCCTTCAGCGCCGCTTCGCTTACATTTTGTCCTTCTGGTGCTGCCTTTTCCCCATGGCGGCGGCGGCGGCGGCGGCGGCAGGTCTCCCTTCCTCAACTCGGCCTCGAAATCACCCGAAACGCTGCCCGGGGGAAAAAAAACAAAAACACCTCCACTTCCGGGAAAGATGCTGCGCGCGACTCTGCTTCCGGTTTAGCGCGGTGCGCCGCGCAAAACAAGTCCCCTCCGCTGGGGAAACAGGAAGCTGCCACTAAAGGTTCCGACACTGCTGCTGCTACTGCTGCTGCTGCTGCTTCTATAGCTTTAGGGCAGAGGCTACCAAACCTTGGGAACTTTTGAGAGGCATTGGGCTTCAACTCACAGAACTCCCAAACCAACATGGATTTTTTTAAAAAATATTTTTTCCAGTAATAAAGGTGGATATTTCTTCAGCTGACTGGTGAAACTAATCAAGGAGAGAAGCAACCTGAAACTAAGGAGAAACTTCCTAAGGCACCAGACAAATTCCTTGTTTGTCCAATCACACTTGGCCAATCAAGTATTCTATTCTATTCTATTCCTTTTTCTCCTCCTCCTCCTCCTCCTGTTCTATTGTATTCTATTCTATTCCTTCATCTTTCTTCTCCTCCTCCTCCTATTCTATTCCTTCATCTTTCTTCTCCTCCTCCTCCTCCTATTCTATTCCTTCATCTTTCTTCTCCTCCTCCTCCTATTCTATTCTATTCTATTCCTTCTTTCTCCTCCTCCTCCTATTCTATTCCTTCTTTCTCCTCCTCCTTCTCTTCTTTTCTCTTCTATTCCTTCTTTCTCCTCCTCCTCCTATTCTATTCCTTCTTTCTCCTCCTATTCTATTCTATTTCTTCTTCTTTCTCCTCCTCCTCCTCCTATTCTATTCTATTCCTTCTTTCTCCTCCTATTCTATTCTATTTCTTCTTCTTTCTCCTCCTCCTCCTCCTCCTCTTATTCTATTCTATTCTGTTCCTTCTTTCTCCTCCTCCTCCTATTCTATTCCTTCTTTCTCCTCCTCCTTCTCTTCTTTTCTCTTCTATTCCTTCTTTCTCCTCCTCCTCCTATTCTATTCTATTCCTTCTTTCTCCTCCTATTCTATTCTATTTCTTCTTCTTTCTCCTCCTCCTATTCTATTCTATTCCTTTCTCCTCCTATTCTATTCTATTTCTTCTTTCTCCTCCTCCTCCTCCTATTCTATTCTATTCTGTTCTATTCCTTCTTTCTCCTCCTCCTTCTATTCTATTCTATTCTATTCTATTCTATTCTATTCTATTCTATTCTATTCTATTCTATTCCTTCTTTCTCCTCCTATTCTATTCTATTCATTCTTCTTTCTCCTCCTTCTATTCTATTCTATTCTATTCTATTCTATTCTGTTCCTTCTTTCTCCTCTATTCTATCCTATTCTATTCCTTCTTCTATTCCTCCTCCTCCTCCTCCTCCTATTCTATTGTATTCCTTCTTCTTTCTCCTCCTCCTTTTTTCTCTTCTATTCCTTCTTCTTTCTCTTCCTCCTCCTAGTCTAGTCCAGTCCATTCATTCTAACAGTAAAGACAATTAACTAGGGGAGCAGTTTGCCTCCAGAAGTTGTGGCTGCTCCATCACTCGAGGTTTTTAAGAAGAGTGAACAGCCGCTTGTCTGAACTGGTATAGGGCCCGTTGCCTGAGCAGGGGGCTGGACTAGAAGACCCCCAAGGTCCCTTCCAGCCACATTGTGTGGCTTTTTAGAAGACTCCCTCCTAACAAACTAAGCTGAAAATCCTGTCTGGAAATTCCCAACTAGTATTCCTTGGGAGATGATAAAAAAAAAAGAAAAAGAAAGACAACTTTATTACAGGACAGAATATGCAGTTGCAAATGGAGTGGGGGGGGGGGGGACTTAAAACCAGCAAGATTATACAGTACATATAACACTCTGGAGACCATTGGACATGTAACATCAGGAAGGCTGTTTATATGAGCGTTGCTTCATTAAGTCATAGGTCCGTGATGGCAAACTTATGGCTTGAGTGCCACAGGTGGCACGCGGAGCCGTATCTGTGGGCACGCGAGTGTCGCCTTAGCTCAGCTCCAGTGCACATGTGAACGCTGTCCAGCTGATTTTCAAGCTTTCCGGGCCCACCAAAAATCGGGAAATGGGCTGTTTCCAGTCTCCGGGGAGATGGGGAAGGCTGTTTTTGCCGTCACCAGGCTCCAAGAAAGCCTCTGGAGCCTGGGGAGGGCGAAAAACAGGCCTATCGGCCCCACCATGCCATCGCGTGACAAAAGCAGGGGTCGAACGTGGGAGGGGGGGGCTGACATGCATGCATGCGCAGGGGGCGGAGGGCATTGAATTATGGATGTGCGCGCGACACCCCTGCGCTCCCCTCGCTTTTGGCACGCAAAAAGATTAGCCATCATTGTCCTAGGTCACTCATTGTCGTAATCTGATATTATCCCCCAGTTAATATCAGATTACGACAATAATGATAATGATATTTGCTTTGTAAACCGCTTTGGACCAGGGCTACATAAGGAACCATGGCCCCCCCCCCAAAAATAAAACCGACTATTCGAACGCTGAATTTCAAGGTTTTGTTTTTACAGGTGGAGGCCTGTACAGTTTAATGCTGCAAGGAGCACAGAGAGATTGACGTTTGATCTGAAATCAATGCAATGTTCATTTATTAATTGTACTTACAAAAAAAAAAATAATATATGCCCTCCCACCCCAAATCCCTTTTCCATTTTTTAGCTATCCCTTCCCCGTTTTGCCAATACCTTTTACAAATAGTTAAAAAAAAAAAAAGAAGACATTTATTTTGGTACAATTGTTCAGCAACGTAGCTGTCATAATTAATGAAGTTACGTTTTGATACGACAAGAGGACTTTGGGGGGAGGGGAGGAAGGGAGGGACGGGACGGGACGGGACGGGACGGGGGAAATTATTGGCCAAATAAAATTCTCATATTACAAGTTAGCAAATTCTAGTATAAAAATAGTCCGCGGTGATCGAAACAGCCTCTTGTTTCTAACGGGGATCCGAAATTGGAGAGTTTTTGTGGGCTGCATAATTCTGTAGGAATTTTCGGATTTTTCTGTTCGGGGCGGCTCCTCTTTTTATCTCCCCAATACATAAATCCTCAGTAAAGAACCCCGAAATGAGGGCTTTGTATGACATTCAGTTTAGCTTCTTGTAATGTGCTTTTTTTTTTTCAAAGGATATTCAAAAGGCTCACTAAAAACGTGTCTCTTTGATATCTGGTACATCAGATCTGGAATCCAACGGTCCTCTTTGAAGACCATTCTCACGCCCTGACAGCGACAAGCCGTGAGGCTCAACTTCCAGGAGAGAACCAAAAAAGACATCCGTTCGCTTCCCCCAGATGTTCACACTTCCCTCTCGCGATCTTCTTTTTAAAAACGGCAACATTTTAGCTTGTTAAAAGACCCCAGGCCTGGCTCCTGTCCCCCCTGTGTTTTTCAGGAGTGTTAGCTTCTGCCAATGGACCTTCTATTTCTCCTTCTTCTTCTTCCCTGCTCTCCTATAGGCTGGAGAAAGATCTCAGAGGACGCTACTTGTCTTTCAAAATGTCCAGCTGCTCCTGGTATTCCGTAAAAAGTCGCTGGAAACGAAGGTTCTGCCCGATGACAGGCAACAGTTCCTTCAACAGGTCCCGTTTCCGTAAGCCCTTCACAAAACAAACACACACACACACACAAAGAAGCATGTCACGGAAGACAAAAGTCAGAGAAGCAGGGTGGATACTACTGCGCTGAGCTGTTCCCCGTCCCCTTGTCTGCATGGAAACGCCCCATTTCTATAGAAAGAGGCTCGGGAAGCCCAGTGGTGAGAGGGCAGTACTGCAGGCTACTTCTGCTGACTGCCTGCAATTTGGCACTTCAAATCTCACCAGGCTCCAGGTTGACTCAGCCTTCTGTCCTTCCAAGGTGAATAAAATGAGGACCTAGATCTGTGATGGCAAACCTATGGCACAGGTGGCACATGGCATCATATCGGTGGGCACTTGCCCTAGCTCAGCTCCAGCACGCCAGCTGATTTTCGGGCCTTCCGGTCCTACCGGAAGTCGACAAACGGGCTGTTTCCAGCCTCCAGAGGGTGTCGAAGGGGGGTGGGAAGGCCATTTTCGCCCTCCCCAGGCTCCTAGAAAACCTCTGGAGCTGGGGGAGAGCGAAAAAATGGGCCTTCCGGTTCTGCCGGAAGTCGGCAAATGGGCCGTTTCTGGCTTCCGGAGGGACTCTGGGAGGGTGGGGGTGGGAAAGGCCATTTCCATCTTCCCCAGGCTCCAAGAAAGCCTCTGGAGGGTGAAAAACAGGCCAACTGTGCCATAACGTGCCAAGAACAGGGGTCGTGCGCGCATGCGCAGGGGAGGCAGAGCACATTGAATTATGGGTGTGGGCACGCATGCGCACAACGCCCCCCCCCCCCGCGCTCCCTACTTTTAGCACACGATGACAAAAAGGTTAGCCATCAGTGACCTAGATTGTCGGGGGCAATATTTTGAGTCGGTAAACCGCTTAGAGAGGGCTATAAAGCACTGTGAAGCGGTATGTAAGTCTAAATGCTATTGCTATTGTTCTTCCTTTTCTCCTTCCTTCCTTTCTTCCTTCCTTCCTTCCTTCCACCCACCCACCCATTCATGGTACACAGTGGTTAGGAGACAGTATTGCAGGCTAACTCTGCTCACAGCCAGGAGTTCGATCCTGACCGGTTCAAGGTTGACTCAGCCTTCCATCCTTTCAAGCTTGGTGAAATGAGGACCCAGATTGTTGGGGGCAAGAGGCTGACTCTGTAAACCGTTTAGAGAGGGCTGGAAAGCACTGTGAAGCAGTATAAAAGTCTAAGCGCTATTGCTATTGCTATTCTACAGTATTTTCCAAGACCCTGCACGACAGACGTAGTCCTCGACTTACAACAGTTTGTTTAGTGATCGTCTGAAGTTACAACGGCACTGATAAAAATGTGATTTAGGATCGGTTTTCACGTTTATGACCGTCGCGGCATCCCCAGGGTCACACAATCAAAATTAAGCCGCTTGGCAACTGACTCATATTTATTTATGACGGTCGTGGTGTCCCGGGGGTTACGGGATCCCCCTTTTGCAACCTTTTGACAAGCCAAGCCAATGATGGGAAGCCAGATTCATTGAAGAGCTCCGTTACTAACTTAAATGACCGCCGTGGCTTAACAAACTGTGGCAAGAAAAGGTTGTGAAATGGGACAAAATTCATTTAACCAATGTCTCAGTCAGCAATAGAAATTTTAGGCTCAATTGTGGTTGTTAAATCAAAGACTATTTGTATGTTATACGTTCTGTTCTGTATGGCTGGAAAAGTGAGCAAGATGGAGGTGGGGGGGAGGCATTCAGGCTGATGCAGCTGAGTTAGGGAGGGAGGGAGGGAAAGGTAATTTTATGTCCCACCCCCCCACCCCCGACCAAAAAAAGCAGTGCTTACCACGACGGTCGATTCCCACTGACTTCCAGAGGAAGAATGGACAGGACCTAACAAATCCTTGCATAATTCCCTCAAGCGATATTCAAAGCCTGAGGAAGACAGTAAAGAAAAAGACGACTCACAAAGAAGGCAATAGTCTCTCCAACTAATTCAGAGACAATAGGTGGCTGGGGTGCAATCCCCAAAACAGCCGGAGCACTATTTGAATATCGTCGGCATTGACAGAATCCCCATCGGTCAATTGCAAAAGGCAGCTTTGCTTGGAACAGCTGACAGCCTGCAACGAGATCTTAAGATACCGTCAAACAGAAACATTGGCCTGTCCTAAGTCCTCAAGGAGGTGGGTAAAAATGTCAAATCCAGTCCAAGCATCTGGCTGACTGTGCAACAAAACCATAATCGTAAGCATCCCCAAACATCTGGAACATCATTTGAACACCATTGGTATTGACAGAACCCTAGTTGGTCAATTACAAAAGGCAGCTTTGCTTGGAACAGCTGACAGCCTGCGACGATACCTCTAATACCATTGAACAACAATAGGTCCTTAGGAAGGACTCAGAAGGTGGACAGAAATGCCAAATCCAGTCTGGATGACTGTGTGACAAACCATAATGCTGGCATTGACAACATCTCCATTGGTCAATTGCAGAAGGCAACTTTATTTGAAACAGCTCGCATCCTGCGATGATATCTTTGATATTATTAAAAACCTCTGCCTATCCCAGGTCCTTAGAAGGACTCAAGAGATAAAAATGCCAAATGCAGTCTGAACATCTCTGTATAAAGGTAAGGGTAAAGTTTCCCCTCGCACATATGTGCTAGTCATTCCTGACTCTAGGGGGCGGTGCTCATCTCAGTTTCAAAGCCGAAGAGCCAGCGCTGTCCGAAGACGTCTCCGTGGTCATGTGGCCGGCATGACTCAACGCCAAAGGGGCCCGGAACGCTGTTTCCTTCCCACCAAAGGTGGTCCCTATTTTTCTACTTGCATTTTTTACCTGCTTTCGAACTGCTAGGTTGGCAGAAGCTGGGACAAGTCACGGGAGCTCATCCCATTATGCTGAACTAGGGTTTCGAAACGCTGAACTGCCGACCTTTCGATCAATAAGCTCAGCATCTTAGCCACTGAGCCACCACATCCCTTTTATCTCTGTATAGACAACCATAATAATAAGAATCCCAAAGCAACTGGAGCACAACCGGAACAACACTGGCATTGACCACATCCCCATCAGTCAACTGCAAAAGGCAGCTTTGCTCGGAACAGCTGACATCCTGCGACGAGACCTTTAACACCGTTGAACAGGCACCATCACTCCTTACCTTCCTTAACCAGGTATCGTGCATAGATAAGCAGCCAGTGACGATATTCATGACTTGACTGTAAAGCCAAAGCAGAGGCCACCTGATTCTCCAGGTACGCCGTGGTGGTTTCCTGCTGCACCAAATGAGGCATGGAGAACAATTTGGCTGCCTGCCGCCCAGAACTGTGGGAAAGGAACAAAGAAGAGGCAGGTTTTAAGAAGCTGAGAATGGAAGGAAGTGTAGATGATCAGGCTGAGCCCGTGGGAAGGGGTCAAACGGGTCAGAAGTCATGAGTCCCTGCGCGCCCGCGAGAGTTCTAAGGCCAGCCCACTTTGAATGCCTTTCTTATCTCCCGCTCATTTCCCTTGACTGTTAGTTGGCCAGATTCTTGTAGAGAGCTTTAAGCTTGCAATAAATCTTTATAAAGGTAGTCCTGGACTTACGAACACAATTGAGCCCAGAATTTCTGTTGCTAAGTGAAACCTTTTGTTAAACGTGAGTTTTGCCACATTTTACGACTTTCCTTTCCAGTATTGTTAAGTGTATCATAGCAACTGTGCAGTTAGTAACATGGTTGTTAAGTGAGCCTGGCTTCCCCCATTGATTTTGCTCGTTCAGAAGGTCGCAATGCGGGATCCCATGTCCTCGGGACACCGCAACCATCATAAATAGGAATCAGTTGCCAAGCATTTGAATTTGGATCAGGCGACCACCCGGATGCTGCAATGTCGTAAGTGTGAAAAACAGTCATTTTTCAATGCCATTGTAACTTTGAACGGTCGCTGAACGAGCTGCTGTAAGTAGAGGACTACCTGCACTCATTTGAGCTGCCTGAATAGCCTGATTTCCCTGGTGCTTGACAGGAAGTTGTATAAGAGCTTTTGGGGGATTGAATATTTAGCGTTTGGCAAATACAGGGATTTACAGTAGTTCAAATGTTAACCAGGCAAAGAGCCTGGTGGCGCAGCAGCTTAAGTGGTATTAAAATGACACCAGCTGCCTGCAATTATTGCAAGTTCAAATCTCACCAGGCTCAAGGTCGACTCAGCCTTCCATCCTTTCAAGGTAGGTAAAATGAGGAGCTGGATTGTGGGGGCAATAAGCTGACTTTGTATAAAAAAAAAGAACACCGCTTGGGGGGTGCGAAAGTCCTACTAAGCAGGTATATACAAAAGTATGAAGGCTGTTGCTTAAGCCATTGTAAGCTGCCCTGAGTCTCCGGAGAAGGGCGGCATATAAATTAAATTTTTTAAAAAAATGTCCAGTCCATCCCGCCATTCAAGGACAGAATGGTCTATGTTTAAAAAATATCAGACATTGGGCCGGTGTAAGTTCTTGATGAGACATTTGGACACAATGTGGTAGATAATTTGTCGAGGAGCACCACAGTCACGCTGAGGGGGAGAGACAAGACCCCACTTAAACAATGAGTCCTGGCAGACACCATATTGGGCACGGATCCTGTTCAGATTTGTCCAATGCTGGCGAGAAAGATCAAAACCTGGCACCTTTTGGGCGGGGGGCGGGGGGAAATCTGCACGATTCCAACAGGGGCAGCATTCAGAGTTCAAAGCAGGGGTCCTCAAGGTTTTGGGTGACCAAGAGCTTGGCCTGTTTTGATGGGCTAAAGGGCTAGAGACAGAGAGGAAGAGCGAGACAGATAAAAGTCGTACTTTGACATTCGTCCTTGAATGATGGCTAGAGGTCCCGAACACAGCATGGATTCCTGGGATGGTAGACTGCTCCTGAAGTCTGCACACTGTGCCAATGTTTCCTGCTTGTCAGAGACAAGGTTCCTGGAAAGGCAGAACATGTTACGGTTATCCAAGTGGAGGAAGGACAGGCCTTCTCGCAAAAGTAAACAGGTGCAAGATGGGAGTTTAACCAGCGGTGAGCTACTGGAGGTTCGCAGGGGTTCGGGAGAATCTCTAGCTAAGATTCTGTGCAGTTCGGAGAACCCCCAAATCCCACTCCTGGCTGGCCCGCCCCTCCCAGGACTCCCCACACGGCCCATTTTGGATGCAGGTAAGTACAAGGCATGCGTGGAGGCTCAGGGAGGGCGAAAAACGGCCTACCGGAAGCCCCAGAAGGCTGGAAAGGGGCCTGTTTCCGGCCTCCAGAGCCTGGGGAGGCCGTTTTCGCCCTCCTGAAGGCTCAAGGAAAGACTCTGGAGCCCGGAGAGGGCAAAAACGCCCCCCCCCCCCGCTGTGTTGCAGAAGGCTGAGTAGGCCATGCCCACCATGGCCACGCCCACCCAGCAACGGGGAAGAGAACCCCTTGCTAAAATGTTTGAAGGCCAGCCCTGAGTTTAACCCATTTCATTTCCCATCCAGCCGAGTAGACGGACCTCAATTCCCGTTTAGATTCATCCCATTTCGCAAAGACCAACCCTCCACTTAAATAACAGGTTGGTCAACTGCCAAATAGATTCCCAATTTTTTTTTTTTTAAAAAAAAGGATTCTCATAATTGACAGCAAGCCCAAGGGATCTGTAGGACAAGGAGGGTGGAGTCAAGAGAGGCGTTAGCCTAGAATCCCTGCGTTAAAACAATTGTCTTAAAGTCCAACTCCCCTTGAATTTTGTCAACCCTTATCTAATTCCAAGCTGGTGCTAACCGTGAGTCGAGCATAGACACGAGTAGCAATAAATCAAGTTTAATTGGGAAGCTCACGGGTGGACTTGGTTTTTCGTGCAGGAGCAAAATAAAACTGCGTCTTATTGCCATATTAACTTTATATAGTTCGTTCCGGAAGCATTCACGGCGGATCGATCCTGCTTAGCTCTTAAAAGAATCACCTCCCCTGTACCTTCCACCTTGGGGCTCTCACCAAGAAGACAGAGAAGGGTTAAAGCAATATGCTCTTCCGTCCGACATATTCATCACGGGGATGCCATGCTGAGTCAGCAAGATTTGAGAGACGGTGGTTTCACTTCCTGCGGAGGTCAAACATTACCCGTCAGTTTTCTTTTTTTTTTTATTGAAAAAGTTTTACAATACAAATTTTTTTTTCATTTTCCCCCCCACCCCAACCCCCACCTCCCAGCCCCCCCGCTACCTCCCTCTACCCCAACCCCTTCCCTCCCCATCCCCCCGACTTCCGCTACAAATTTTAAAAGAAAAAAGTTGAAAACAAGAAAAGAAAAAATTATTAAGTATTCAAATTCTAAATTGAAGAAATTTCGAAAGAAGAAAAAAAGAAAGAAAAAAAAAAACAACCAAAAGAAACGCAATACCTATAACCAAAGAGTAAAACAATAAACCTATAAATATTAATGTGTTTCTAAAATTAACAATGTTGTAATAAAAAAAATCAATAATAACCATTGTAATATTCAGACCAATTTAAAAAATATTATACCTTTCTGTAATCCATTAATATTAACATTACTAATCATATACCAAACTCGATCCCCCTTATAATAAAATATAATATATCACCTGCATTTCCATATCAAATAATTTTATCCCAGCTACACCCCTTAACTAAAAAACAAAAACATAAAACATGCAATATAATATATATAATTATGCATATATAATTATAATCATACAATTATATCCAAAAAAAATATTTTTTTTCAATCTCCATAATCCAAATTTCAATCTTGATTGAAGTTAAATATCCTTTCTCCAACGTAAATCCAATTCCAATAAGCTTCATCTTCCAGCTGCCCCCATCAGCAAAATAAAGCATTTCTCCACACAAACCCCCCCCCCGAGTGACTTTATATAAATAAACCCGTCAGTTTTCTTGGCGGCGCAAACACGGGACGGGTCTTGTCAACTGACGGGCGGAGGACGGATAGTCTGTGACTTACAACTATTCATTTTAGTGACTTTTTGAAGTTACAGTGGCGCTGGGGGAAAAAAAAAGCGACTTGCGTGCGGTCCTCGCACTTACAACCCTCGGTCACGTGATTGACCACTGGCCACTAATTGCTAAACAAATGGACGTAAGTCCAGGACTACCTTCAAAGAGAGCCCTAGGTGGACTTGAGCGTCTTTACCTGCTAAAATGGTTTGTAGGGATTCGTCTTTCACCACCACGGACTGCTTCCGCACGTTCCTGAAAGGGGAAAACGTGGAGGAGAAAAAAAAAAGTGTCGTTCGGATTCCACGTGACGCGTCTTGGCAAAGGAAGACGTGGAACTGCGATTGGGGGGGGGAGAGAGAGAAGTTCGGTGCTTACCAGACGGAGAGGGTTGCAGCCGTTGTGAGAGCCATCATGTAAAACCCGGTACAGTGCAACGTGGAGATGGGGGAATGGAGGACGATGGGAGGGAGAAGGCGACGGCCGCACGCCGAAAACACAGAGAGGGTCCGCTTTTCACAGGCCACGCTCACCACTTCGCTGGAGGGAGAAGCGCAAGAGAAATAGTCGTTTTGGTACTTTGGGCTAGTGGTGAAAGGCATCCGGCTAGAACAGGGGTCGGCAACCTTAAACACTCAAAGAGCCACAAAGGTCCTAATCGGAAGCCCCTGTTTAATTCTGGAGCCCACCGGAAGTCCGGTTCCCCTCCCTCCCTCCCGCCCATAGAGTCTCTTGCTAGAGCGGCATCCTTTTTCCTCTACCTGTCCTAACCGAAAGCCCTATCAATTGTGGAGCTGACCAGCAACAGGGAGCCAGAGCAGAGGGATGAAAGAGCCACATGCGGCTCCAGAGCCGCGGGTTGCTGACCCCTGGGCTAGAAAGAGGGAGACGTGAGCGAGTTCTAGTTCCACCTTTTTAGGCGTAAAAGCCAACTGAAGGACTTTCAGCCAATCATCCGGAGACGTTGAGTTTCTAGTCCGGCCTTAGCCATGAAATTCAGCTGGGGAACTTTTGGCCAATCATTAGGAGACTGAGAGGTCTAATCCCGCCTTAAGGCATGGAAGCTGGTTGGGTGACTTTGGGCCAATCAACAGGAGACTGGGAGTTCTAATCCGGCCTTAGCCATGAAAGTCGGCTGGGGAACTTTCGGCCAATCATTATTTATTTATTGGTTCGATTTATATGCCGCCCTTCTCCGGAGATTCAGGGCGGCTTACAATGCGTTAAGCAATAGCCTTCATACTTTTGTATATACCTGCTCAGTAGGGCTTTCGGCCCCCCCTAAGCGGTGTTCTTTTTTAATACAAAGTCAGCTTATTGCCCCCACAATCCGGGTCCTCATTTTATCTACCTCGAAAGGATAGAAGGCTGAGTCAACCTTGAGCCTGGTGAGATTCGAACTTGCAGTAATTGCAGGCAGCTGGTGTTACTTAACAGTACTTCAATCTGCTGCGCCACCAAGGCTCTTAGGAGACTAAGAGGTCCAATCCCGCCTTAAGGCATGAAAGCCGGCTGGGTGACTTTGGACCAAGTGAGTGTGTGGCAAACCGGTGGTAAAACGGTAAGTGAAATCTACCTCTGGTACAGAGGCATCACATTGGGAAACGTCACTTTTTAATCTGAGGCACCAACTTTTGAAATTGAGCATTCTCTCTTTATTGCACACCTCTTCAGACCCCCCCAAGCTTACCAGCTTCCCGCCGCAGAGAGAATTCGGCTGGTGAGCACCGTTTCCCACTCTTTCCCTTCTCGGTTGCACTTCAGTCTGCTAAGTTTGACTCCTCCCACGGTTGTGATCTCGTTTTCCACTTCAATATACATGGAGGGATCAGAGCTCACCTGCAAGAGAGATTCCTTTGGATCCCTAAGCAATTCCAGTTCAAGCCAGCAGAGAAACATGGAGGTTTGTGAAGAACCTGATATAGTGTGTAATTAAAAGGGCAGCTGCTTGTCTATTCCTCTCTGATAAACAGATCGATAGGTCGATAGGAGATAGAAATAGAGATAGATAAGATGAAATAGGTATAGACAGATAAAATAGATTAGATAGATAAATATGAGAGAGGAGAGATAAATGAAAAGATAGACAGAAAGATAGAGAGAGATATAGATAGATAGATAGATAGATAGATAGATAGATAGATAGATAGATAGATAGACAGACAGACAGACAGACAGACAGACAGACAGACAGACAGACAGATAGCCGAGAGATAAACAGAAAGATAAAGTTAAGAAACTGAAATAGGGATAGATAGATAGATAGATAGATAGATAGATAGATAGATAGATAGATAGATAGATAGGTAGGTAGGTAGGTAGGTAGGTAGGTAGGTAGGTAGGTAGGTAGGTAGGTAGGTAGGTAGGTAGATAGATAGAAGAAATAAACAGATAGATCTAGATAAGAAACTGAAATAGGGATGGATAGATACATAGATAGATAGATAGATAGACAGACAGACAGACAGACAGACAGCCGAGAGAGAGATAAACAGAAAGATATATAGTTAAGAAACTGAAATAGGGATAGATAGATGGATAGATACCATATTTTTCAGAGTGTAAGACGCTCCAGACTAAAAGATGCACCTACTTTTCTTGGTGAGGAAAACAAGAAAAAGAAATCTGCCTCTACCTCCCAGCAATTTTGCCTCATTGCAGCAGTGTGCTTTAGTTTCATTTTCGTTTTCAGCATAGTTTGATTAGCACAAGAAAAAAAAAACTGCTCCCAGCAATTTACTTCCTTGCAGCAAGCAGCAGAGGCCCAAGCAGCAATAGGCAATGGCAATTCCTGCAGCCTGAAACAGCTGAGAGTCGGGGGACAATCAAGTTGTGCTAATTAGGCGGGGTTGAAGCTGAAAGGGGCCGTTTCTTCTTGCTGCTTGCTGCAAGGAGGTAAACTGCTGGGAGGCAGAGGCCAAAGGGTGGGGGCCAGTGGGTGGGCGGGGCTACATTCGATGTATAAGACACATCTAAATTTTCATCCCTTTTAGGGGGGGGGGAAAGCTGCATCTTATACTCCAAAAAATATGGTAGGTAGCTAGGTAGGTAGGTAGAGCTAGATAGATAAGACAGACAGACAGACAGGCTGAAATACATAAATAGATAGACAGACAGACATTACAGAGTCAGTCTATCTCTCTATCCATCCATCCATCCATCCATCCATCTATCTATCATCTATATCTACCTACCTACTCTGTCTGTCTGTCTGTCTGTCTATCTATCTATCTATCCCTATTTCAGTTTCTTATCTAGATCTATCTGTTTATCTCATCTATCTATCTATCTATCTATCTATCTATCTATCTATCTATCTATCTATCTATCTATCTATCTATCTATCTATCATCTATCTATCTATGACAGACAGACAAACAGGCAGAGAAATTCTTGGAGGAGTGGGAAAGTGTTGGCAAAAGAGAAACAGAGAAGGAATATGTGCAATTGAGGCAAATGTGAAATCTCCAGTTCTCAGTAAGCTTTATCCAAAGTTCTTAATCAATTTGTTTCTTTCCATTAGGACAATAATTCTTTTTTTTAAAGACAGTTAACAGTAGACGGCTGGGGAAATAAACTGGTCTTTGCTATTTATGATTCCGACATCCTTTTAACTAGGCATCAGTACGACTGTATCATTTTCTCCCTTTGTTTTGAAGATGTACTAATCTAGATATCAGTGCATCCATTTGTCTGTAGGGCTCTTTTCTATTACTTACTAGGGGGGGAATTCCTCCAGCATGCATTTTTAAATAAATAAAAACTGCAGTGAACCTGAATTATTGGTTTCGGGGTGGTCCTGCATTCGATTCCACGTTAGACAGATACCGTGTTTCCCCAAAAATAAGACCTTGTCTTTTATTTTTTTGAACCCGGAAATAAGTGCTTGGACTTATTTTCAGGGATGTCTTATTATTTTGGGGTGTGTGGAGCAAGACGGGGCTCTTCTTGCTGTCTTTACCTGATTTCCAGCTCTGTCTCCCTAACCCTAACCAGAGGATATGACAGGGACCGGCCGCGCATGCGTTTAAATATGTTTTTTTTGGGGGGGGGGGCTTATTTTAGCACATGCACGCAAAAGACCAATTGGGCTTATTATCAGGGGAGGTCTTATTTTAGGGGAAACAGGGTAGAAAAATGGCAGGATAAAAAAAACACCTAATAATAAATACTATAATCTAGCTCTTACCTGCAACGCGAATGATTTCTGTAGGACTGGGTTTGGCAATTTAAGTGCTAACGGTGTACTGTGGCAAGCACCATCTTTCTCAGTTGCCAATATAGCCGGAGACTGGGAGACAAAAACAAACAAAAACAAAAATCCAAATGTTAAGATGCCCCTCTCTACTTCACTCCGGCACAAATTCTGTCAATGGATTAGATTCTGCAATTGAGATGGTCTTTTCAGAACAATTCTGCAAGGCGAATCTCACCTAGTTTTGAAGCAGGCCAACTGGGCTGAAGCTCGAGCGTGTTTGGTGAAAAAAATTTCTTGGGAGTCTTAGTGGACAACTAATTAAATAATGTGCCAGCAGTGTGCAGCGGCAGCCAGAAAAGCCAATGCAATCCTAAATTGCATTAACAGAGGGATACGATCAAGATCAAGGGAGATATTAATACCACTCGATAAAGCCTTAGTAAGACCACACTGATCTGTCCCCCCCCTTCAGAGACCCACAAAAACACAGCCAGCCGAGGGTTAAGAATCACTTGGCACACTCCACAGTTCTTATCTCAACCTTGGCAGCGATATGCACACCGTCTGCCAAGGACTTTATTAGTTTACACAAACAAGAAAATCACCTATGTAGCTTTGCCGTTCATCTAGCTTCCAAGACTACGAGGTTGCTATGTTTGTTTTGCTTTGTTCGTCACAAACTTCTTGACCCACTGTCCTGTCTTATATAGATAGGCTCTGGGTGTGGGTCCAGTGACTCATTGATCCTGTGACTCCAATCAGTGACTCAGGTCTATTTCCTCATACGCCGCAGCTGCAGTAATCTTTTCTCTCACCTTCTTTGGCGTGCGTCCAGGAATGACGCCTCTCCCTCACTCTCATCTGAGACACCTGTTTCCCCACTACTTGGCTCTCTTTCAGCTGGCACCTGAGACGGTGCCAGAGGGGGGTGGGGCTGGGAGATCTGGCTGGCTCCTCTTCCTCCTGCTCAGAGCTTCCTTCCTCCAATGGGATAGGCTCAGAGGACGGGGCCACAACACACACCTAGAATAAGCTGAGTCACTGGACCACACCCCACAAGGGATAAAAGGGAGTGTGGTGGCTATTCAGGCCTTGTGACGGACAAACTGAAAAGCTCAGAAGTCATACCGTGTTTCTGGAACTCTGTTATACGCTCTCCTTGGATTTATTTGGACTGGGCTTGGACAATTCTTTGGGCCTTGTGGACTTATTTTGGTGCATCAGGCTGAGGAGAAAAACCTCCCTTTGTGAGTAAAATCTTTTGGCAGTGTTGTGGCCTCGTCCTCTGAGCCTATCCCATTGGAGGAAGGAAGCTCTGAGCATGAGGAAGAGGAGCCAGCCAGATCTCCCAGCCCCCCACCCTGGCACCGTCTCAGGTGCCAGCTGAAAGAGAGCAAAGTAGTGGGGAAACAGGTGTCTCAGATGAGAGTGAGGGAGAGACGTCATTCCTGGACGCACGTCAACGAAGGCGAGATAAGCGCTTGCAGCAGCTGAGGAAACGTACGAGAGAATAGACCTGAGTCACTGGACTTGAGTCACAGGACCAATGAGTCACTGGATCACACCCAGAGACTATATAAGACAGGGTGGTGGTCAATGATCCCTGTGACGAACAATAACTCAATCTGGTAGTCATTGGAGCTAAAAGAACGGATTTTGGCAAAGCTACGTATGTGATTTTCTTTCCGTGAACTATTAAAGCACTTGGCAGACGGTGTGCATATCGCTGCCAAGGTAGAGATAAGAACTGTGGTGTGTGCCAAGTGCTTCTTTAACCCTCGACTGGCTGTGTTTTTGTGGGTGTCTGTAGAGGGGGACAGATCAGGCAGGCACTTACCGTGTTGCTGCCAATTCTGCTCTCTCAAAAGAATTCCTGACTGCTGGTCTCATTAACTCCTGGCTGGCTGTTTGTGTGCGTGCGTGAGACAGGGACAGAACGCTGTCTAACTTCCTCTCTTCCTTTTTTGGTTACCTGAACGGTTAAAGTGACAGGCATGAGCCGGGAGTCTTTCCGAGGTCTTCCTTTCTTCTTTTTTTCAACGTCAAGGTCCAGCTTTCGCTTGGAGAGCGACAAGGGTTTGGTGGCCAGCTTTTCTTCGCTATCGCTGCTACTTTCTAGGAGATCCCTGGGTTTGCTCTCCCGAATCGAGTTCTGCTCCTTCAGTCTGCAGAAAAAAAGAAGGGGGAAAAAACAACTAACTGTGTGATGCAGTCGTTAAGGAACCAGCTTAAGTTTAGCAAATGGAAGGCTCCGAGTTCTAGTCCCCCCCCTTAAGCATGAAAGCTTGGCTGGGTTTTGCGACTTTGGGCCTCTCGCTCTCTCAGCCCAATGCACCTTACAGAGTTGTGCTGGAGAAAATAGGAGGAAAAAGATAAGACTGGGGTCTTGAGTTACCGTATTTTTCAGAGTATAAAATGCACCTTCCCCCCCTAAAAGGGGGTGAAAATTTAGGTGGGTCTTATACACCGAATGTAGCCCCGCCCACCTACTGGCTTCCACTCTTTGGCCTCTGCCTCCCAGCAGTTTTCCTCCTTGCAAGCAACCTGCAAGAAAAAAACAGCTCCTTTCAGCTTCAGCACAGCCTAATTAGCACAAGTTGATTGGATCGGCCTCCCGACTCTCAGCTGATTTGCTCTCAGCTGTTTTGCGCAGGGCTCTGCTGCTTGCTGCAAAGAAGTAAATTGCTGGGAGCAGATTTTTTTTTTCCCTTGCGCTAATCAAGCTAGGCTGAAAACGAAAATGAAAGTAAAGCTGTTTGCTGTTTGCTGCAACGAGGCAAAACTGCTCAGAGGCAAAGGGAGATTTCTTTTTCTTCTTTTCCTCACCAAAAAAGGTAGGTGCGTCTTATAGTCCGGTGCTTCTTATACTCCGAAAAATATAGTATTTCTAAAGGTTATAAAGGTGAGATACAAATAGGTAAATAAATAAATTAGGGTTCCAGGTCTAGACTGTAAACAGGGGTGGGTTCACGGGGGTTTGGCAGTGTTCGGGCTATCCTCTAGCCAAGGATCGCTAGGGTTTGGCGAACTTCCAAATGCCACCCCTGGCTGCCCACACCCACCCCATCCCGCCTCTCTCAGGAGTCTCCACTCCGCCGGTTCATCATTCCAGGTAAGGGCAGAGGTCACAAGGAGGGTTTGGGAGGATGAAAAATAGGCCTCCTGGAAGTTTCAGAAGTCCAGAAATGGGTCTGTTTCCAGCTTCCGGAACCCAGGGGAACCAGTTTTCGGCTTCCCAGAGGCTCAAGTCAAACCTCCGGAGCCTGGGGAGGGCGAAAAATGTCCCGTCCCCCACCACCCGCCATGGTGCAGGCGGTCAACTAGGGCACGCCCACGCCCACCCAGCAACCGGGTAGCGAACCCGTTGCTAAAGAATCTGAAGCAATGGTGGGTTGCTCCCAGTTCGGTCCGGTTCTATAGAACCGGTAGTAAAACTGGCGGGAGGCTCCACCCACCCGCTATGACGTCATCATGGGTGATCTGCAAACACGCAGAAGCTTCTGCCCATGTGCAGAAGCGTGTGCGCTCCCACTGCGAATTGTTAGTAAAGATAAGGGGAACCCACCCCTGATCTGAAGCCCATCCCTGATTGTAAATATTTGGCCGACCACTAGATGGCACCAAAGAATGAGAGTTTCTGGATCTCTTTGCTGCCATCTAGTGGACATTTAAATTTGTAAAGGGCATACCGTTATCTCCCTAAACGAGCATTCTTTGGACTGCAGCTCTCAGAAAAATAGAGGCGGCTAGCTCCTTTGCTTAAAAAAAGGCGTCCAACTGAAACGGTTCTTTTCCAGTCCAGCCTCTCACCTGTCCAAGGTAACCTGATTGGTGTGCGAGACGGGGGAAGTCCCTGAGGTGGCTTTGGATCGCTCCGTAAACCGAGAATCGAAAGCCTTCATGGGCTCAATCTTAGAAGAGGTGGGCAGCACCGAGGGCGAAGCGGCTGGGAGAGCAGCTGAAGTCGAGGTAGCGTTCAGACTGGGAAAAAGAAGAAAACAAAAACGTATTTGAAGCACCCCACATATCCGGCAGGGCTCTATTCTGCTCACAATTGGGGAAGAAATAAAATCACGAACCGTTGCCGTTTCTATCCGCCGACCCCATTGGATTTAGGGGTAAGAAGGGCCCCAAGTGCCATCAACTTTCTGAAGCAGCGTTTCCCAACTGTGACGGCTTGAAAGATGCGGGGACTTCGACTCCCAGAATTCCCCAGCCAGAATATCTGGGAGTTGGAAGTCCACACATTTGCCAAGCTTGAGAAAACGCTGCTCTGAAGTAGCCAGGACTGGGACAAATCCAGATCAGACCAGCGGATGGCGCTCGCTTCGCATCTATTACATTAAAAATTGGGGATACCTAAGAGGGGCACCGGGCAAGCCACATCCTTCGGAAACGTAACCTGACCTAACCGTGGAATTTCCGCCTGCGTATTTAGGTTCTAGTAGCAAGCAAAGAAGAACGGGCAACTTGCTGCGGCCAACTCACTACTGCCTACTCGCCGTGGCCAATTTGCCATGGGACACGGGCTCGCTGTGGAACAATTCCGTTTTAAATGATTTTTTTAAAAAAAATATATACGGGGGCTTCCTCCTCGCTAAGCCAACCCACGCTGCAGTGAACAGGTCCTTAAGTTTCCACCCCGCCCACCCCAATTCGTAAGGAGAAGGCCTTTCGTTTCCATGCTCACCCATCCTTGTTGGCTACGTCTTCCGCCGTTTTAGCGGCCGCTGCCATGGGCTCTAAGGCAGGCTTAACGGTGCCCAGGGAGTTGGCCGCGTTGTAATCTAACGCTATGAGCTGATTGGTCTGGGAAGCTGACATCATGGACCCGGCTAAAGACCCCGAGAGTGGGATGCTGTTAAAGAGGGCTGTCGAAAAATCCCTGTTGGGAAAAAGAAAGGCGGTCAGGGGAAATCGGGGCGTATTATCCCCGCCGGACCATCATCTCCTTTTTAACGACCCCCATCATCCCTGGCGGGGTGGACTCTGGGCAACTGAATGGAGCTAGCAGAATGTTTTCCTGGCCGGATGCCCTTCCTGTCGCCAATGCGGAGTTTTGTTCGGCAGATACAGTCTCCGTGCGCGCAGAGAGAGAAATATCTGCCTCTACCTACCGTATTTTTTTTGGAGTATAGGACGCGCCTTTTCCCCCCCCAAAAAGAGGGTGAAAATCTGGGTGCGTCTTATACTCTGAATGTAGCCCTGCCCAGCTTCTCAAATGGAGGTTTCTGAGGTTGAAAAAAGCATCAGAAACAGAGTTTCGAAAAGAAGCCTCCAAACAGAGGCTTCAGAGGCTTTTTTTCTGAAGCTCTGTTTCGGAGGCTTTCAGAGGCAGAAAAAAAAAAGGGAAAAAAAAAAGCAAGGCACAGAGCTCACAACCAAGGAACCTGTTGCTAAAATTCACCTCTGGGAACAGCTGATTGGGGGTATATCCGGGAGGCCGATCCACCTGCCAATCAGCTTTTTTCTTATTTTCCTCCCCAAAGACTGAGGTGCGTCTTATGCTCTGAAAAATACGGTAGGATCGAACTCACAGCCTCCTGATTGTGAGGTGAGAGCTCCACCGCTAGGCCACCGCGCCACTCATTATCCCCGCCGGACTGATCAGGACAACTTGATCCTATATAACTGAAACAGGACCGTGGTCTACAACTTACAAGCCTTTCTTTAGCGACTTTTCTGACAGAAAACAGTGACTCATGACCCATTCTCACACTAATAACGGTAGCAGCGTCCTCGGGGGTCACATGATCAAAATTTAAAGCTTTGGAAACCAATAGGCCATTTATGACAGTTGTAGAATCCCGGGATGATGTGATGGCCGCTAGTGACCTTCCCAATTGGCTTCTGGCGAGCAAAATTCACGTGGGAAAGCCAGATAACGACCGCGTTAAGGAGGGTTCGGTGAACAAGAGTGGCAGGTTTACTTAACAAAAGCACGGCTCCCTTAGTGACTGCGGCGACCTGCCTAACGACGGTGTGTGGGGGGGGGGAAGACTACATCTGGGCACGATTCATTGAATGACAGCCAGGTTTAGCAACAGAGCCTCCGGTCCCAATTCTGGCCATAAAACGGAGACTCTGTGTATGGGCTGAAATCTGAGATAATTTTTTTTTAAAAAAGGGAGAATACATCTCGTTCATTCTTGGTGGTCCTAGCTGGATGGGGAGGGGGAGGGAGGTCCTTTTGAAAGTGGTTTGGTCTGGCCGGCTTCTTCCTAGCTCTGAGAGAGAGAGAGAGTGGGGGGGGGGGGGGGGAGGGAGCTTTGCAAGGCGGAGGACGTTTTGTTCACCTCTATCTTTGTTTTCAAAACAAAACGAAAGTCCAACATATTTTGAAACCAATACCCTGTGTCCAGCTGAGCTATGCAGAGCGGTGTGATCCTTCGCCGACCATCGGCTGTCCTGGTCTCGACTTGTTTCTTTAAAAGGTTCTGCCGGGAAGAAATTAGGATTATTAGGATTTGGGGGGGGGGGGTTGTAGTTGCAACACAGTTCGTCTAAAGTCCAGTCCCCCCCCCCGGTATCGCTTGCTCAGGTTGGCGGCCGTATGAACGGGAGGGATAAAGAAATATTAGATAAATAGATAATGTCAAAATATCTTTAGGTTGATGTGAAACCTCCGTTTGCCTTTTAGCCTTTGTTTTGTGTTTTTTTTACTCCCAAAGATGTGTTCAAACACAGTTAATTGAGAAATCTACTTTTAAAGGCAGTTTTGCATCATGCATCAAAGACAAATTCCTTGTGTGTCCAATCACACTTGGCCAATAAAAGAATCCTATTCTGTTCTGTTCTATTTCTATTCCTTTTGCTTCTACTTCTCTCATGCTTCTCCTACTACTTCTTTCCTATCCTATCCTATCCTATCCTATCCTATCCTATCCTATCCCATCCCATCCCATCCCATCCCATCCCATCCCATCCCATCCCATCCCATCCCATCCCATCCCATCCCATCCCATCCCATCCTTCTCTTCTCTTCTCTTCTCTTCTCTTCTCTTCTCTTCTCTTCTACTCCTCTACTGTCCCTATTCTATTCTATTCTATTCTATTCTATTCTATTCTATTCTATTCTATTCTATTCTATTCTATTCTATTCTATTCTATTCTATTCTATTCTATTCCTCTACTGTCCCTATCCTATCCTATCCTATCCTATCCTATCCTATCCTATCCTATCCTATCCTATCCTATCCTATCCTATCCTATCCTATCCTATCCTATCCTATCCTATCCTATCCTATCCGTTTACAATGGACTGCCTCAAACTTGTTTTCCCTAAACACAAAGGGAGGAAGGGAGGAAGGTATACGGGCTCCCGAGCTCTCTTTAAAGAGAGAAGGAAAGAGAAGACAGAAAGGAAGGGAAATCGGAAGAGGGATAGAAAGGGAGGGAGAGTGGAAGATATACCTTTAAAGAGAGAAGGAAAGAGATGACAGAGAGAAAAGGAGACAGGAAGGTATGAAAGAAGGAAAAGGAAGGAAAGGAAGGATATACCTGCAAAGAGAAAAGTAAAGAGAAGATAGTGGAAGGGGGATAGGAAGAGGGAAGGAAGGAGGGAGGAAATGAGGGTGGGAGGAAGGAAGGAAGATATGCCTGCAAAGAGAGAAGTAAAGAGAAGAGAGGAAGTGAGATAGGAAGTGCGATAGAAAGGGAGGGAGGAAGTGAGGGCAGGAGGAAGATATACCTTTAAAGAGAAAAGGAAAGAGATGACAGAGAGGAAGGGAGGAAGGGAGGAAGGGAGGAAGGGAGGAAGGGAGGAAGGAAGGAAGGAAGGAAGGAAGGAAGGAAGGAAGGAAGGAAGGAAGGAAGGAAGGAAGGAAGGAAGGAAGGAAGGAAGGAAGGACAGACCATCTTCTATCAAAGAGGCATCAGATCTACATGGCATGACATGTATATTTAATTTTACCATCTGTTCACTGAAAAAGGACCAAAAAGAATGGAAGAGGCGAGAGGAAATGGCTACCTTTCTAATGTCCTCCAAGCTTTCTCCATTCACCATGCTGGCCAGCTTAGGCGCCGTTATCGCTGCTGCTGGGCCCATTCCGTCTCTCAGGGCCTCGTTCTTCTTCTCCACTTGCTGTTGCCTTTGTTGGTACTTGAGCATCTCCGGATTCTCGATAATAGCCGTCGAGAGGTGCGCCTCCGTCATGATAGCTAAACTTTTACCGTACGTCGACTGGTGGATGTTGCTCTGAAAAGGGGAAAAGAGCTGGTAGAATGCTCGGACCTCCATAGGTGCCCCCGACATGAGTGACGTTGAGCGGGCCATGCCCATCCTGGCACCCCGAGGTCAAACCCAACCCTGATGGGGCCCTCCAATGAAATTGAGTTTGATGCCCCTGCTATGGAGAGAGTTAGTATGTTTTCTGGACTTCTGCCCAGTTGTCTTGTTTTGTAAAACTTTCTTTTTTTTTTAACCTGTTGCTGCTTTGCATCAATGCAGACAATTTCCCCACTCAGCCCTCTGCTCTCTCCTCAGCTTCCAACTAAGACAGATTTAGTAACCTGAGATTCTCAGATCCAACTAAAGACAGTCTAACTCTCGGTTCCATCCCATTTACTATTTCTGGGAATCCTGTGTAGGCACTTTAAGCCAAACCACTCATTTCCCTCCTTGTCCCTTCTCTCTATCTGAAGATTCCCCGATCGCCTTCACCAAGCCTGGATAATGTCGTTTTCTGCATCGCAATCTACGTTACCCGATGATCCAAACCAACGAAACGAAGTTTAATAAAGCATGGTGGCATCACTGATTATATCTCACTTTGCCTGACCTCTGGGGTCCTATCTCAGAGCTCTCCCAGGGTCTGTTTTTGACCGCGACAGCCTCCTGCAGCCCTCTGCCAGCGCAAACAGAGCTCGCGAGGGCCACATGCAGCCCTCCCAAGATCGGTTTTTGGCCGTGACAGACTCCTGCAGCCCTTTGCCAGCGCAAACATAGCTCCATTTTTGCGGATAGGGTTGCAGGAGGCCGTGGTCAAAAAGAGAGCTCGGGAGCCTGTTTTTGCAGGTGCCCGGACACAAGTGACATCAAGCTGGCCATGCCCCCCCTCCCCCGCACCTCTCCCCGCCCCCGAGGTCACAAACAACTCTGATGCGGCCCTCCATGAATTCGAGTTTGACACCCCTGATCTAGGCAGTCCGAGAATATTTAAAACAGAAGAAATTAGAAAGGTAGTAAATCACAGCTACCTTCTCTTCCTCGCTCAGGGGGTCTCCAAGCTCGTCTTGGGAAAAATCCAGAAATGCCACCGATCCATCCATGGAGCAGACTAAAATGCCGAGGCCGTTCAAAGTCCTGAAGGAGGAGAAACAAAGAGAGAGAGAGAAAAAAAATCTATGGAGATTCTCAACTCATCCAGGTCAATCTTTTTCTTCTTCTTGTGCCATCGGATCCCTATTGGCGATCCCTATTTTGGCGATCCCTATTTTGATCAACAGCCGCAACGAAAAAGTGCCGCTGAGTTTTGTCCAAACCAGTCCCTTAGATTTTGAAGCCATGAAGTTCTTCTTCTGCCTGGACCTCGTTTGCCTTCAATCTTTCCCTGGAGGATTAAGTGAAGTAATCCATGGTTGTCTCAAAAGTGGCTTGTTTTTTGTAAATGGCAACCAGACTTCCTTTTTCCTTGAAGACGTTTCGCTTCTCATCCAAGAAGCATTTGAAAACCCCCCCAAAAAGCTAACTCTGGAATCATTTCTGCTTTTCAGAAGACCTGGGCTTCGCCCAATCCCGTTTCAATCCCTCCGGGAAAGCCCTTTAGGGTGTGGAATTGCAATTCTAGCACTGATGAAGTTACCTAATGAAATGTACGCGAGAAAACAACCCAGATTCAGAGAGCTCCCCCCCCCTCTCGCCAAGGATCCTGCAATTGTAATTTTAGAATGTTTTGGCCTACAATAAATAAATAAAGCCCATAAACCACTTTCCGGGGTTTGACCGTTTAAAGGTGGCAGGTCGTGATTAAATTTCCATCGTAAAAAAACGTGCTCTTAGAATTAGGCATGAGTTTCTGTGAAAGAGGCATGAGCAGTAACGTAGCCAATTGAATTCTTCGCGGGCAGATTCGGTTGTTCTCACGCAAACGCTTAAAATAAGATGGAGGAGGGGAGATTTTTAACAGGATAACAGAGTCGGAAGGGGCCTTGGAGATCCTTCCAGTCCAACCCCCTCTTCAAGCCGGAGACCTTGTGCCATTTTCAGACAAATGGCTGTCCAATCTCTTTTTAAAAGCCTCCAGTGATGGACCATCCACAATGTCTGGAGATGAGTCCCCATGAAAGCCACCTTACCATGAGATATCCATGATGGACTTGTCGAACAGCTCATGTATGACGACCAATGGCCTTTTCAGACACGTCAGCTAAAAACAAAATTGTGGGTATATTATTATTATTATTATTATTATTATTATTATTATTATTATTATTATTATTATTATTATTTTATTTCTATACCGCCCTTCTCCCGAAGGACTCGGGGCGGGGTACAGCCAATTAAAAACACAAAATATACAAAGATCATAATTTAAAATTAAAATTATTAAAATTATTAAACAATTTCGGCCAGAATTAAAACTCAAAGATTAAAACTCCAAATTTAAAAATAATTTACATAGATAGCCCCGCCTGTCGGAACAGTAGGGTCTTGAGGGCACAGCGAAAACCACGGAGGTCAGAGATCTTGCATATTTCCGGGGGCAGTTCGTTCCAAAGGGCAGGAGCTCCCACAGAGAAGGCTCTCCCCCTAGGTGTTGCCAGCTGACATAATTTGGCCAACAGTACCCTAAGGAGGCCCTCTCTGTGGGAGTGGACTGGTCGGTGGGAGGCTATTGGTGGCAGAAGTCGGTCTCAAAGGTACCCGGGTCCTAAGCCATGGAACGTTTTAAAGGTGGTGACCAACACCTTGAATCGCACCCGGAAGACCACTGGGAGTCAGTGCAGCTCGCGCAGGAGAGGTGTTACATGGGCGCAACGAGTTGCACCCATAATCACCCGCGCGGCCGCATCCTGGACCAGTTGGAGCCTCTGAGTGCTCTTCAAGGGGAGCCCCATGTAGAGAGTATTACAGTAGTCCAGCCGGGAGGTGACAAGGGTGTGAGTGACCGTGCGCAAGGCGTCCCAGTCCAGAAAGGGTATATGAGTTATCACAAAAGGAGTTTCACGCCCTAAGATTTAATGACACACCTAATTTAGTATATATTCATCTTTGCTATAAGAATGGAAAATGTAAGAAAATTGGTGGGAATCTGCAGCTTTCAAATTGTGTTACAGGCAGTCCTCGATTTATGTCCGTTTGCGGCCTTCACCAATCTCACAAGCCAGTGGTTTAGAATGGTGTTGCCAAAAACCAACACAATTGGCAAAACGTTGTTGCGGTAAGCAATGGGTTCACTTAACATAACGGAGGAGTTCACACTTCGGCCGCTTAAGGATTGCCACAAAATAGTTCACAAAATCAGGTCGGCCACTTATCTGACCCTCTTTTTATAATGGTTGCAAATTACGACCATAATGGACATTACAGTCGTAACTTGAGGACCAGCCGTATAATACAATTCCAAGCAGCTCCAAATGGTAAAATGAAGAGCTCCCAGGAAATCTCCCAGGCCATTCCAGCAGTGGAATAGGATGATCTTGAAAAAAAAGAAAGAAAGAAAGAAAGAAAGAAGGAAGGAAGGAAGGAAGGAAGGAAGGAAGGAAGGAAGGAAGGAAGGAAGGAAGGAAGGAAAGAAAGAAAGAAAGAAAGAAAGAAAGAAAGAAAGAAAGAAAGAAAGAAAGAAAGAAAGAAAGAAAGAAAGAAAGAAAGAAAGAAAGAAAGAAAGAAAGAAAGAAGTATTATTAGCCATCAAACCTCAAAAATACACTTTTCCCCAAAAGGTTTCCACAATTTTGGCCACTACTGTATACCATTTCAGACACGTGTCAACAAGCTTGGCAATTTTAAGACTTGGGGACTTCAACTCCCAGAATTCCCCAGCCAGCCATGCTGGGAGATGGAAGCCTGCCAGTCTTAAAGTTGCCAAGATTGGATACCTTTCACTTAAAACATTGTCCCAAGAAGGAGGGCTGAAAGATTTTGATTTCTTCCCAGGGAAATGGGTGCAAAAAGACGGACACACGAAAGACCACCTACCCCTGGCACTTCCCATCCACAAGATTGGCAAGAATTAGTAAAAAATACTCCCCAATTTGTTGGAAATGTGAGGTGGATCTAGGGTCATATTACCATATGTGGTGGGAGTGCTCAAAAGCCAAAAGTTTCTGGCAGCAAATAAGGAGCTGGCTAGAAGAGATGTTAATGTTTAAAATAGAAGTTAAACCGGAATTTTTCTTTACTGGGCATGACAGAGGTCAAATATGACAATAATGTAACCTATTTAATATTGCATATACTTACCGTGGCAAGATTAGATTTGCTCAAAAAATGGAAGTGTAAAGAAATACCCTCAGCAGAAGAAATAAGACACAAAATTTACAACTGTGTCGAGATGGACAGACTTATTTTAAAACTCAAAGACAAAAGTGAATCAAGATACTATGAAGTCTGGAATAAATTGTATTCCATTGCATTGCATTGCATTGCATTGAATTAATGCATTGTAAGCTACTCTGAGTCTTTGGAGAAGGGCGACATATATAAATTGAATGAATGAATGAATGAATAAATAAATAAATAAATTTTATAATTGGTTAGATAAGAGGAAGAATGCCAAAAACAAGGGATAACGAATGCCTGGAAATGTATAAATGTATATCAATATATCAATGTATATTGAATTTGTGAATGTAATATAGGTTTATTAAATACATGCATAGTTGTTTAGGAAGTAAAACACTGCATACTTGATATATAATGAAATAGGAGATATGTACATTTGTATATAGATCAAGGAATGGATTACTTATTAACTTGATTTAGATGCAAATATTAGAAACCAGAGACCACTGAAACCAGAAACCAGAGCAATGTCCATTGTTTTATTTTTAAAACTAATAAAAAAAAATTGTAAAAAAAGACCACCTACCCCTTAAAATCTGACTCGGCCTGTTACTTACCCAGACAGAAAGCGATCGGTCTTTGCTCCCAACTGCACAACAACAATACGGGCAGCTGGGTTTGGTGGAGCTGCCGTTCTTCTGCTTCTTTTTAAATATTTTTGGATTGAATTTCTGGAAAGAAAAAAATCAGTGTGTTTTTTTTTAAAGATACTTTTAAGGAAAGGAACCAACAGATACTTTGGTCCTCGACTTACGACCAGCTTTTAAGCGGCTGTTTGAAATTATAACAGTGCTTTAACAAAGGGGGACTTAGGAGCGCTCCTCTCACTTATGACCATCGAAGCATTCCTATGGTCATGTGACTCACATTTACGACAGTAGCGAGCCCCCGGGGTTACTCGATCCCCTTTTGCGACCTTCTGACCAACGAAGTCCATGGGGAAGTCAGGTTCACTTAACAACCCTGTTACTAATTTAACAACTGCAACGATTCATTTAACAAATGTGGCAAGAAAAGTCGTAAAATTATGTGTGTGTGTGGGGGGGGATTTCTCACTTAGCGACATGATTTTTGGGCTCCGTTGTGGTCATAAGCTGAGGGCTATCAGAACCGGTAGTAAAAAAAATTGGATTTCACCACTGGGCTCCCCTAATTATGAACCCCCGAGCAAGATTTCCTTCAAAGTCTGACTTAACATCATTTGTTTGGAGCCGTTGACTTTGGAACAATCTACCTTCAGGATGGAAGAGAACTCACCACTACTGTCACCGCTTTGCGGTGGCCGACAAAATCCATGTTGGTTTTCCATCCGTCCCTCTCAATGATCTGGGCGGTGGGCCCGGAATTATTCATCGCATGGGCCGAGACCAGGTAATGCCCGTCAGGAGACCAGCTGATGCGCAAGACATGTGTTGTGCCTCCACACTGAAAGAGAACGAGGGCATCGTGCACAAAACTGGCGAAGATTCACAGGCAGAGAAGCATGAAAGAAATAAAGCAGGGCTATTCGGATTTTCCATAGCTATGTTTTGTGGTCCACCAGTGGCCAGCAGAGCTGGCAGTGGAGTCGGACAGTGAGGAGGCTGGAGAGGAACATGGGCCAGTCCTGGAGTCTGGGGAAGGCTCTGATGAGGGCTCTGTGTCGGAGGCAGAGAGGGGGACAGAGCCGTCCAACTGTTATCAGCTGCCTTTGGAATCAGACAACAGTGAGGTAGATGAACAGCTGGAGCCTGTTCCCAGTGTGTGCATGCACAGACCTGCCAGACAAATGGAACAGCTAAAGAACAAGGGTCGACCTGGGAGTAAGGCCAAGTCTTGCGCAGAGGCTTTGGGAGGCCTGTAGAATGCTCTTGGGGGCTGGGGAGGGCAAAAACGTGATGCGTGGGGGGTTTGGGAAGCCAAAAACGAATGGGTTTTTGCCCTCCCCAGCCCCCAGGTACACTCTACAGGCCTCCCAAAGCCTCTGCGCAACCTGTTTTTGCGAAAAACAGGCTCGTTTTTCACAGAAACGGGACACCCGGGGGAAGGGCTTCGGGAGGTCAAAAATGACGGTATTCAGTGTATAAGACACACCAACATTTCCACCCTCTTTTATGGGGGGGGGGGAGTGTGTCTTATACTCCACAATACTAATGGTCAAAGCAAATTGGTGGTAGATAAGAGTCAACAAATTCAAGGTGGCCTCGACTTAGATCTCTTGTGGGTGCGAAGGGACTCGAGACTGAGGACGCGTTTGACCCCTCCCTCAGGCTCAGCCTGGTCCTCTCCTACGGTGACACTTGGTATCTTATTCCCCACCGCCAAAAAAAAAAAAAAAATGGTGCTGCGAAGTGTGAACATAACCGCTCTCTGCAACTTTTTCAAACAGCTGGGTCTTTCCACTATGAGATTCCAGGAAAAAATGCAGCTGCTTTAAAGAGTTTCGGGCAGGTGGGTGTCTTGAAACCGACTCGGAAGCCCGACTGTGGAAGGACGGAACGATGCATGGGAATGTTAAGGTCAGCGTTATCGCAATACGTACTTCGTCAAAAGGTTTGGTAATACTGGTCTCTAGCTGCCAGTCCATGGTTCGCCAGACTTTCAAACTTCGGTCATCAGCTTGAGATGCAATATATTTGCCAACGGGGTCCCAGGTGAGCCCCTTAACCAGGCCGGAGTGACCTTTCAGGGTGGCAAGGATTTCTGCGGACAGAAAAAAAAAAGAAAGAGGGTGGAATGGGTAGTTAGTGGAAATGCTTTGGATTAAAGCAGGAGACGGGAGCCTCACACATTGGCAGGACAATTCAGTCAGGGGGGGGGCTGCATACCAGAATTGAAATTAATTAAATTAATTTTAGCAAAGCATCCAATACAAAAATACAAAGCAAAATGAAGGTGAAATAGAGGAGGAAAAGGGGAAGAGAGAAAACTGTAGGTGGGGAGAGGGAAGAAAAGAAAAAAGCCTGGACTTCCGAGTCCTTTTGATGCAGGAGAATAGGAAAATAACATGAAATCTCAACTTTTTACTTTTATACAATAAAGTAGCCATTTCTATAACATCAAATAGCAATAGCACTTAAGACTTATACACAGCTTCACGGAGCTTTTACAGCCCTCGCTAAGCGGTTTACAGAATCAGCATCTTGTCTCCAACAATCTGGGTCCTCATTTGACCCACCTTGGAAGGATGGAAAGGCTGAGTCAACCTTGAGCCGGTCAGGATCGAACTCCTGGCAGTGAGCAGAATTAGCCTGCAATACTGAATTCTAACCACTGCACAAGGAAGGAAGGAAGGAACGAAGGGAGGGAGGGAGGAAGGAAGGAATAGCAATAGCACTTAGACTTATATACTGCTTTACAATGCTTTACGGCCCCCTCTAAGCAGTTTACAGAGTCAGCATCTTGTCTCCAACAATCTGGGTCCTCATTTGACCCACCTCGGAAGGATGGAAGGCTGAGTCAACCTTGAGCCGGTCAGGATCGAACTCCTGGCAGTGAGCAGAATTAGCCTGCAATACTGAATTCTAACCACTGCACAAGGAAGGAAGGAAGGAACGAAGGGAGGGAGGGAGGAAGGAAGGAAGGAATAGCAATAGCACTTAGACTTATATACTGCTTTACAATGCTTTACGGCCCCCTCTAAGCAGTTTACAGAGTCAGCATCTTGTCTCCAACAATCTGGGTCCTCATTTGACCCACCTCGGAAGGATGGAAGGCTGAGTCAACCTTGAGCCGGTCAGGATCGAACTCCTGGCAGTGAGCAGAATTAGCCTGCAATACTGAATTCTAACCACTGCACAAGGAAGGAAGGAAGGAACGAAGGGAGGGAGGGAGGAAGGAAGGAAGGAATAGCAATAGCACTTAGACTTATATACTGCTTTACAATGCTTTACGGCCCTCTCTAAGCAGTTTACAGAGTCAGTCTCCTGCCCCCAACAATCTGGGTCTTTATTTTATCGACCTCAGAAGGATGGAAGGCTGAGTCAACCTTGAGCTGGTCAGGATTGAACTCCTGGCTGTGGGCAGAGTCAGCCTGCAATACTGCATTCTAACCACTGTGCACCCACCTTGGATGGATGGAGGGAGGGAAGGAGGGAGGAAAGGAAGGAAGGAAAATATATACTGCTTCACGGTGCTTTTACAGTCCTCTCTAAGTGGTTTTACAGAGTCAGCCTCTTGTCCCCAGCAATCTGGGTCCTCATTTTACCCACCTCGGAAGGATGGAAGGCTGAGCCAACCTTGAGCCTGGTAAGATGCCAACTACCAAATTTCAAGCAGCTGGCGGTCAGCAGAAATAGCCTTGCGGTCCTGCATTCTAATTCACTGTGCCACCACGGCTCTTATTTCTCTATAAACCTATCTAATTAGCAAAACCCAAAATCAACATTTCATTTCCCCCCCCCCCCATCCCTCAAGCACGAGGTTGCAAAGCGGTTTCCAAATATCCTCACCGGGGAATTTGAGAGCATTCCAGATCACAACCGTGTTGTCCACGCTGCAGGAGGCTAGCCAGGCGTCGTGAGGGGACCACGCCACGTCCATGACATCTATGTGGAAGTGTGAAAAACATGGTAATATGAATTCTAGGCATCTAGGGACAGAATGACATCCAAAATCATCAAGCTTAGCCGGTCAGACGATCAAGGAGGAATCTTATTTTTTTTTAGAAAGTGGACAACGCGACACAACCAGCCCCCTGGGAGTTTTCAAGCAGTCTTACCGCCTGAGTGGCTTCTCAGGATTGAGACACACCTCCACTGCTCTACGTTAGCCAGCTTACTACTGGAACCAAACACGGTACTGGGCCCAATGTACCTAGGGAAGAAACAGGGGAGGTGTCAATAAAGGAGAAGATTTGCAGCTCAGAGTTGAAACGAGGGGTCCTTGCTTCTCTGAGCTTGGTTCTTTTCTTGTAGACAGGGGAATATCATCAGCACTAGAAAGGGAGTGGAATTTGTGAAAAGGAGGAGGAGAAGGAAGGAAGGAAGGAAGGAAGGAAGGAAGGAAGGAAGGAAGGAAGGAAGGAAGGAAGGAAGGAAGGAAGGACTGTGGGTCCTTATTGTTTTGATTATTATTATTGGTTCGACTTCTCCAGAGACTCAGGGCGGCTTACAATGCGTTAAGCAATAGCCTTCATACTTTTGTATATATACCTGCTTAGTAGGGCTTTCGGGCCCCCTTAAGCGGTGTTCTTTTTTATACAAAGTCATCTTATTGCCCCCACAATCTGGGTCCTCATTTTACCCACCTCGGAAGGATGGAAGGCTGAGTCAACCTTGAGCCTGGTGAGCTTCGAACTTGCAGTAATTGCAGGCAGCTGGTGCTACTTAATAGCCCTTTAGTCTGCTGTGCTACCAAGGATCTTCAATTGGGGGATTTGGGGATTGTTATGTGTGTTGGACCTGTTTTTTGGGTGTTAAGTGAATTACGTTGTATGGGTATGCTGTGTATACATGTACAATGACAAGAAAGAAAGAAAGAAAGAAAGAAAGAAAGAAAGAAAGAAAGAAAGAAAGAAAGAAAGAAGGGAGGGAGGGAGGGAGGGAGGGAGGGAGGGAGGAAGGGAAAGAAGTGAGGGAGGGAAGGAGGGTGGAAGGAAGGAAGGAAGGAGGGAAGGAAGGAAGGAAGGAATTTAATCAATTAATCAATCATTGGCATCCTTCAGTCTCAAGAGACTATGGTATCGTGCTCTGGAAAGAGATCCTAAAACAGCATCCAGTGTGACTTAAAAGGCCAATTTGAGAGTGACAATCCCTTCCACACTGAGGGGAGATACATTCATTATTAATTAATTAATTAATTAATTTGTTTATTTATGAATGAATGAATGAAATGTCTTCAAGAAAACAACCAAGCTCAGAGAGTACCAAGGACCTCTCAAACACGTGAGGGTGAGTAAGAACAGCCAAGTGGCAGCATTGATACAAGAAGGTGGCGGTGCAGCAGGCTAAAGTGCTGTTAAGTAGCACTTAGCTGCCAGCTGCCTGCAATTACTGCGAGCTCGAATGTCACCAGGCTCAAGGTTGACTCAGCCTTCCATCCTTCCGAGGTAGGTAAAATGAGGACCCCGATTGTGGGGGCAATAAGCTGACTTTGTATAAAAAAGAACACCGCTTAGGGGGGGCCGAAAGCCCTACTAAGCATATATATATATATACAAAAGTATGAAGGCTATTGCTTAAAGCATTGTAAGCCGCCCTGAGTTTCTGGAGAAGGACGGCATATAAATCGAATGAATGATGTAACTCATTTTAGGAAACAAAACCCAAGTTTAACTTCCTCTCCATCGACAAGCCCTTTCTCTGAACTCATGTTTACCCAACTTATCTATTTAGCGTATGGCACCTATGGAGGCCGTGCAATTACTGACCTACAGCACTGATAAAACACTCAGGGCGCACAAACCCAGAGTTAAGTTTGAACAGAACCGTCGACATAGGCAGGCATGCAAAAATGTGTGAACAAGACAGCAAAGCAAGATAAAAGTATTAAATTAAGGTAAAACTATGATAAAATGTGGCGCCAGGGTGTCGCTACAGGATAGATGTTATAGTTATAGATGTTTACCCAGCCTTGACCATAAGATAAAGAACTTTTCCCTCCCCAAAGAGCCCGAGAAAGATGCCGAGAATTAAATTTACGAAGGGGGGGGAGGGAGGAGGAGGGAGGAAAATATACTTACGCTGCTCTCTTCCAGATCATGATCAGTTTGTCATCTCCCCCGGAGGCAAGGTATATGCCATTGTTTGACCATCGCACGCAATTCACGCAGGCTGGAACAAAAATGGGAAGAGGAGGGTGCTTGAAAAAAGAACACATTTTTTCTAAGGCTGGAGCTGATGGAAGGGTTACCACCTGGTGATATTTTCAAAGCACAGGTGGTGTTTTTAATCCTCCAAAATGTCAGATGAGCTTTTTTGGCATTGGATGATATGTACTGTATGCCTTATTTGTATCCTGCCTTTATTATTTTTACAAGGCGGTGAACCTATCCAAACACACCTTCTTCCTCCTATTTTCCCCATAATAACAACCCTGTGAGGTGGGTTGGACTGAGAGAGAGAATGATTGGCCCAAAGTCACCCCAGCTGGTTTTCATGCTTAAGGTGGGATTAGAATTCACCCTCTCCTGGTGATTGGCCCAAAGTCACCCAGCCAGCTTTTGTACCTAACTCGGGACTAGAACTCACCCTCTCCTGGTGATCGGCCCAAAGTCACCCAGCCAGCTTTTGTACCAAACTCAGGACTAGAATTTTCCCTCTCCTGGTGATTGGCCCAAAGTCACCCAGCCAGCTTTTGTACCAAACTCGGGACCAGAACTCACCATTTCCTAGTGGCCCAATGTCACCCACAGCTGGCTTTCATGCATAAGGCAGGACTAGAACTCATGTTTTCTTGCTTTCCAGTCTGGTGACTTAACTACTAGACCAAACTGACTCTCAAATTATGCTGGCCCATCAGTCCCCCCAAAAGAAAGATCTATTCCACCATACCTAAATGATTGTCCATCTGACAAAGCATTTTGGGTACATTCTCGTTCTTTTCATCCTCCTCCTTGAGGACAGGAGCCATATTCCATATGACAACTTTTCCGGAATCTTGCCCTAAAGACACAAGGAAGAACAAACTTTTCACTGCAGTTATTGCTAAAGAGCTTTCTTCGAAGCAGAGTGTAACCCCCTTCTTAATTTAGCAAATAATAGAGCGCTAGATGGGTCCGCTTCTGAAGCAGAGTTTCTCCACCTCAGCAACTTTAAGCTGTGTGGGCTTCAAACTCCCAGAATTCCCCAGACAATCTGGCTGTGAGTTGAAATCCACACAGCTTAAAATGAGAGAACCCAATTCCACCGAGACTTTTGCTGCAGCAATAGGATTTTAACAAAAATACGCTAGAGAGAGAGACAACCTTTCAAATCCAGTTTATGGTTGCACATGTTTGAGTTTAGCTAAAAGTAGCAAAACTATGTTTCCACAAAAATAAGACATCCCCTAAAAATAAGCCCTTCCCCCCAAAAAATAAAGCATCCACTGAAAACAAGCCTCTACCCCGAAAATAAGCCCTCCCTGAAAATATCTAAATGCATGTGCAGCCGGTCCCCACCATTTTCTCTGGTTAGGGTTAGGGAGACAGAGCTGGAAATCAGGTAAGATGGCAAGAGGATCCCCATCTTGCTCAATGCACCCCAAAATAATAAGAACCCCCTCAAAAAATAAGGCCAAGAGCTTATTTCAGGGTTCAAAAAAAATATAAGACAGGGTCTTATTTTTGGGGAAACACGGTAGCTACAACCTAGATTGTATAGAAAAGGTAATTTCTGTAATGATAGGATAAAGCAACAAATATTTTTTTAATTATAAGATCTCAGGAAACACTTTTGGCTTAATTCAGTGGGTTTTTTTTTCTTCCAAATTCTGTAGCTAGCATCACTTTCATTAGGGGAAAAATGTACCCCTGCCACTATAAATAAAGGAGAGGGAAAGATACTGAACGCTGAAGCCTATTCAACTGAACATTTTAAATTAATCCAACTAATGCCACATTAATTATAACCTCGGGGTTGGCCAGCGTATTTGCTTCTGATATTTTATCCTAAGAATCTCAATCGCTGCTGTTCGCCACGCACGGTGTGGGACTCACTGCAGGCGAAGTCCACCCCCTAAATCCGTGATGGCAAACCGGTGCCACGCAGAGCCCTCTCTGTGGGCATGCGGACTGTTGCCAGTTGCTCTTCTCGTTTCTGGCCAGCTGGTCTTCGCGGGTGCCAGAAAGCGGTTTGAAAAACGGCCAAAATCCAAGTTGTTTTTTGGGCTGTCTCTGGACCTTTTTCCTGCTGTTTTCTGGGATTTTTAGCCCAAAAAACAGCCTGATAATGGCCTGGAAAACAGCCAGAAAACAGCCTGGGAAAACACCGGAAAACAGCCAAAAAATGTGTGTGCCAGCCAGTTGGTCTTGAGGTTTCTGGGGCTCCAGTTTGGGCACTCGGTCCCAAAAAGATCTGCCATCACTGCCCTAAATAAATCAAAACCAAATGCAGACAGACTCAGGAATAGCCCAGGCCTATTATAACTAGCAAAACAGCCTGCATCCGAACGGGGAAGGAGCATTTATGCACAGAGCTTGTCCAAGTCAGTTATAACTCTAGGGCTGCCTGATTTCTGTTCTTTACTGTCGCTCTGTTTCTATCGTTTTAGGCCCAGCAATATTCCACTTCTGTGATCCCAACTGAAAGGACCAGTGCAACAATACTTTAAGATATTCCTTCGGTAAAACATAATGTTTAGCAAGACTCGATCCAAGAGAGAATTGTTAAGGGCAAACGGAGGCTTTTTTCCGCAGGCTGTTCTCACTTAATGACCTGAAATTAGCTGGCGGGAAACGCCACTGCTAAGTGAAGCGGTCATTCAGCAAGGACCTCCATGATAACTTACATTACTCTGTTTCTCCCAAAATAAGACCTCCCCTGATAATAAGCCCAATTGGGCTTTTGAGCGCAGGGCAATAAGGCCAGACGCTTATTTCAGGGTTCAAAAAAATATAAGACAGGGTCTTATTTTGGGGGAAACATGGTAGCTGGCAGGAAACGCCCACTGCTAAGTGAAACGGTCATTCGGCAAGGACCTCCGTGGCGACTCATAACATTTTTTTCAGGGTGGCCGCTAAGCGAATCACAGGTTGTTCAGTGAGGACCGCTCGGCTTCCCCATTGATTTTGCGTGTTTGGGAGCCAGCAAGGAAAGTCCGCAGACAGCGATCATGTGATAGTGGGAAGCTACAATAACGATGAATGCAGTTGCCAAGTGCTCAAATCATGATCACATGACTGGGGGGGGGAGGAACGCAGCTCCGGTTTGAAGTCTTTCCTCCCTGGTCGTGGAACAAGTGGCCCCCTAAACGAAGTGTACCTGCACAGGTTAACTCTTTAAGCTCCTGTCAAGTTTGGAAGTCGTCTTAAATAAATTGCATTTCAAACAAAGTCTTTGGAAAAAAACTAATTTATTAAGCATGAACATTCTAACTCCGACTCACTGCAGCCAACTCTGGCTTCCTCAGGCAAAACCCTCCTTTTCCTCTCCCCACTCCTCTGCACTCATTGGCCATCTTCCCCATCACTCTGCCCCTAATCTACTGCTCCCACTCAAAGGAATTTCCCCCCTCCCATCTCATCTTCTAGGTGATATTCTCTCCAGGGAAAATAAGTAGGTGAAGTGTCAAATGTCTCTTTCCAGATGCCTCCGCTGCTCCTTCTTCTTAAGTCAGCATTGGAGTAAGTGCAGCGTGAAATGCTGACAGCTCCTTTGGTAGACTGGGTGCAGGACTTTAACAAGAAACTTTTTCGGCAACCCTACCTTGCCCTCCGGTTGCAAACTTGGTCCCATCTGGATGAATGTCAACTGAAAATATTGGCTTTGCTGGAAAAAAAAAATAGAGAGAAAAATACTTTTGAGCAGAGTATCCTTGTAATGCACCACATTGCGGAGATAAAGAGAGATACTTTATCACTAACAAAGTGATAGGTCAGCCAGCAACTATCTAAAATAAAATTTCAAAGCTTCCAAGTTAAATTTAAAGAGGAAGAAGCCCGACTATTCCACTCTGGTTTTCCAAAGGGATCAATGACCAAAGATGCTGTACACCGGGGTTTCTCAAAGTTGGCCAATTTAAGACAAGGGGACTTCAACTCCCAGAATTCCCCAATGTAAGGTAAAGGTAAAAGTTCCCCTTCGCACATGTGTGCTAGTCATTCCCAACTCTAGGGGACAGTGCTCATCTCCGTTCCAAAGCCGAAGAGCCAGCGCTGTCCGAAGACGTCTCCGTGGTCCTGTGGCCGGCATGACTCAATGCCAAAGGCGCACGGAACGTTGTTCCCTTCCCACCAAAGGTGGTCTCTTTTTTTTCTACTTGCATTGTTTTTTTTAACCTGCTTTCAAACTGCTAGGTTGGCAGAAGCTGGGACAAGTCACGGGAGCTCACCCCGTTACGCGGCACTAGGGATTTGAACCACTGAACTGCCGACCTTTCGATCAACAAGCTCAGCGTTTGTTAGTTGTCAACATACAACTAATAATACACTTTAAAACCGACACATATCACACCCTCTGGGGGTGACCTCTTTCACGGCGAGGTTTGCATTCTGGAGATCTTATTGATCAACGTGACTTTAGCTGACTTTCTAAAAGAAAGCACAACGGGTCCCAAGGAAACTCTGCAATGGGGCTACTTTGAGGAGTCCCTATCCACCAATCCTTTCTTTGGAAGCCCAGCAGGACACTCTGGATATGGTATGGGTATCTGTAGCCCTTTCTTCACCTCTGCAAGGAAAAAAAAATCCAACGATGCTTCCAGATCCTTCTTGACAATAAGGATTAACGGATCAGCATATTAGAGGGTTAATATGTGATCTTCTGTTACTGTTGTTGGTTAACTTTACTAATCTCCTAGCAAGAAATGGCTAACGCAAAGCTTAATTGTCCAGGAGGCTAAATAAGGTTCAATAATGCCCAATTGGATTTAATTGGATTTTAATTTATATTTAATTCATTTTATCTTGTAAGCCGCCCTGAGTCCTTCGGGAGAAGGGCGGCATATAAATCGCAATAAAATAAAGTAAGATAAAATAAATCGCAATAAAATGAAAGATGATCAAAAGGCAATCTTGCTTTCCATAAAATCCAACCAGACTAGTTTTGTTAAGTGAATCTGGTTTTCCCATCGACTTGGCTTGATGCCAAAGGGGATCAATCACGTGACCCTGGGACACTAAACCGTCGTAAATGTGAATCAGTTCCCAAAGGCCTGAAGTCTGATCACACAACCACAGGGATGGCGGTAAAACGGTCATAAGTCACTTTTTTTCAGTGCCGTTGTAACTTTGAGCAGTCACTAAGTGAACTGTCGTAAGTCGAGGATTGCTTGTGTTTGCATTTTTTGAAAGAAAGAGAAAGCACTGTAAACTGAGGTTGTGGCGAGGCGTTTAGGTGCTGTAGCAACTCAACAAGGAGTGGAAGGGGAGGCTGGCGCTGAGCTTTCCCTGAGAGTTCAAGGACACAGGCAAAGAGAGGGGAAGGGAAGGGAGGCTGGTAGTCTCTGAGCATGGACAGAAGGCCCTCACTTGGTTGATTTCCTGGGTGGAGGAGCCGTGCAAGGATTCCTCATCTTGGAGTATTCTGCACTTTCTCAAGGAGGACCCATTCTACTCCTTTTGCTCCTCCTCCTTATTTCTGGGGGGGTGGGAGCCAACCCAGCTGAAGATCCACCCCACCCACCCAGCTGCCCACACCGTCTGTATATGCTTGTAGAGCCCTTGTCACCTTCCACTTCCTCCTTCTACTCCCTGTGGTGTTTTGGGGTCTGTATATTTGGAGGCAACCCAAACAAAGGTTGTTCCCCATTCCAGACCTCTTCACAGGGGAGGGAGTCTGCACGTGCTCAGATAACCTCTCCTACACACACACACACACACACACACACACACACACACACACACATGGATGTGAGACCACTAGCACAATGAGACCCACCCCCCTCCTCTGCACTAACTCAGAGGACCCACCTCCTCCTCCACCACCTGTGGGGATAAAGCCTAAAGCCGAGACTTTTCCAATCTTTTGCACGAGCTCAGAGGATTCTCCTACTCCCCATGGGTGTGGGATGGGGGACAACCCCCTAACACTCTGCCTGTGCTCAGAGGACACCATTCCTTTCCCCGGAATGGGTGTGGGGGCAGCAGTGCAGTTTAACCGCTCCCCCCCCCACACCTCTCTGCACTCACTCAGAGGACACCCTCCTTTCCACTGCCCACCCCTGTGGGGATAAAGTGGAGGACACTCCCCCCAGCACTCTGCACACGCTCAGGGGACCCCCCTCTTATCTCCCCTCCCCCCCATGAATATGGAGGCAAGGATCCATCTTCTAACCCTCTAGACTTGCTCAAAGGACCCTCTTTCTCTCCCACCCCCCATAGGTGGGTGGGGCCAGCAGTACAATGCACACACCCCCCACACACACCTCTCTGTACCTGCTCAGATGATCCCCTCCTTTCCCCCCAGCAGGTAGGAGGCATCAGTGGTGAAGACCACCCTCCCCACCATAACCCTCTGCACTGGCTCAGATGAACCCCCCTTCCCTCCCGTCCATGGGAATAAAGCCGAGGACCCTCCCCCAGCACTCTACACTGGCTCAGAGGACCTCCCCTCTTTCTCCTTCCTTCCCACAACTCTGGGGCCCCCCACTGGTGTCACCCTTAGGTCTCTGCATGTGCTCAGTTCCCCCCACTCTCTTCACCCAGCTCCCCCATTGACTATGGAAATCATTGACATTTCCCTAGCCCTCTGAACTGGCACAGAGAACCCCCTCCTTCCCCCCTCCCCGTGGGGATAAAGCAGAGAACCCTCCCATAGCACTCTGCCCTGGCTCAGAGGACTCCCCCCCTTTCTCCTCAAACCCCTTTCCCCCATTCAATATGGGGAAACAGTGACCCCTTCTTAGCTCTCTATACTTGCTCAGAGGACCCCCATCCTTCCCCCCCTCCCTTCTCCTCACCCCCCTTCCAGGGAATATTGGAAACAGTGACACCTCCCTAGCCCTCTGTACTCACTCAGAGGACCCCCTCTCCTTCATCCCCCTCCGCCCATGGGGATAAAGCCGAGGACCCTCCCCCCCAATAGCACTCTGCACTGGCTCAGAGGACCCCCCTCCCTCCCCATGGAATATGGGAAACAGTGACACCTCCGTAGCCCTCTGCACCCACCCAGAGGACCCGCATCTTTCCCCACCATTGCCTATGGGGATAAAGCCGAGGACCCTCCCGCAGCACTCTGCACTGGCTCAGAGGACCCCCATCGTTCCCACCTCCTTTCTCCTCAACCCCCCATCCCATTGAATATGGGAAACAGTGACACCTCCCTAGCTCTCTTCACTGGCTCAGAGCACACACCCCTCCTTCCACCCACCACCTGTGGGAATAAAGCCGAGGACCCTCCCCCAGCACTCTGCACTCCCTCAGAGGACTCCTCCCCCCTTTCTCCTCAACCCCTTCCCCAACTGAATATGGGAACCACTGACATTCCCCTAGCCCTCTGCACTGGCTCAGAGGACCCCCTCCTTCCCCCCACCTCCTTTCTCCTCAACCCCCTTCCCCCATTCAATATGGGGAAACAGTGACACCTTCTTAGCCCTCTATGCTCGCTCAGAGGACCCCCATCTTTCCCCACCCCCTGTGGGGATAAAGCCGAGAACCCTCGCCCCAGCACTCTGCACTCCCTCAGAGGACTCCTCCCCCCTTTCTCCTCAATCCCCTCCCACACTGAACATTGGAACCATTGACATTCCCCTAGCCCTCTGCACTGGCTCAGAGGACCCCCTCCTTCCCCCCCACCATCTGTGGGGATAAAGCCGAGGACCCCACCTCCAGCACTGGCTCAGAGGACTCCCCCCCCTTTCTCCTCAAAGCCCCCCCACCCATCCCCGGCCAATGAATATGGGAAACAGTGACACCTCCCTAGCCCTCTGCACTGGCTCAGAGGACCCCCTCCTTCCCCCCCCCCGCCCACCTGTGGGGATAAAGCGGAGGATCCTCCCCCCAGCACTCTGCACTGGCTCAGAGGACTCCCCCCCTTTCTCCTCAAACCCCCTTCCCCCATTCAATATGGGGAAACAGTGACCCCTTCGTAGCTCTCTATACTTGCACAGAGGACCCCCATCCTTCCCCCCCTCCCTTCTCCTCACCCCCCCTCCAGGGAATATTGGGAACAGTGACACCCCCCCCTAGCCCTCTGTACTCGCTCAGAGGACCCCCTCTCCTTCACCCCCCTCTGCCCACTGGCTCAGAGGACTCCCCCCCCCCTTTCTCCTCAAAGCCCCCCCACCCATCCCCGGCCAATGAATATGGGAAACAGTGACACCTCCCTAGCCCTCTGCACTGGCTCAGAGGACCCCCTCCTTCCCCCCCCCCGCCCACCTGTGGGGATAAAGCCGAGGATCCTCCCCCCAGCACTCTGCACTGGCTCAGAGGACTCCCCCCCTTTCTACTCAAACCCCCTTCCCCCATTCAATATGGGGAAACAGTGACCCCTTCTTAGCTCTCTATACTTGCACAGAGGACCCCCATCCTTCCCCCCCCCTCCCTTCTCCTCACCCCCCCCTTCCAGGGAATATTGGAAACAGTGACACCCCCCCTAGCCCTCTGTACTCGCTCAGAGGACCCTCTCTCCTTCACCCCCCTCCGCCCACTGGCTCAGAGGACTCCCCCCCCATTTATCCTCAACCCCCCCTTCCCCCGGCCAATGAATATGGGAAAGAGTGACACCTCCCTAGCCCTCTGCACTGGCTCAGAGGACTTTTTCCTCCCCACCCCCTTTTCTCCTTCCCTCCTATGAGTCTGAGGGAGGGGAGGTGTTGTCCCCCCCCCTCACTGGCGCCTCCCCTCCCCCTCCCCCCCACTCTCTGCACGCGCTCCCCTCACCGTTGTGGTTGACCCAGGTCGGCTTCAGGAGCTTCATTTTCCTCCCTCCTCCTCCTCCTCCTCTTCTTCTTCCCTCCGTGTCGAGAGGCTGCCCTGGGCGGAGGAGGAGGCGACGACGACGACAGCGGCGGCGGCCTCAGCCCCGGCCCCGCCGGCCGCCTCAGCGCCGCCTTCCTCCTCCTCCTCTTCTTCCTCCCTTCTTCTTCTTCCCCGCCGCCTCGAGGCCCTCAGGGCCGCCGCGCCATCGCCCGTCCCGCCCGCAGCAGCAGCAGCCGCCGCCACCCGGCCGCATCCCCCGCTCCCGGCGGCTCCCCGGCAACGCCGGAAGTCAGCGGAGGGCAACGACCCAAGCGGCCCGGCGGGAAACAAGGGACGACGCCCAGAGAGGCCGGCCGGGTGGCGCGGCGGGGGGCTTCCCGGGAGGGCCGAGAAAGGCGACGGCCCCGCGTCGCCAAGACCGTCAGGGAAGCCGGGGGTCCCCGGAGAAAAAGGAAACGGCGGGGTAGAAAGAAGCTCGGAGGCGGCTCAGGGGCCCGGGCGGTCGGCATGGCTAAGGCAAAGGGGGTTGGGAAGAGAGAGAGAGAGAGAGAGAGAGAGAGAGGGGCGGCCCTGTCAGGCGGCGGGAAACTACAGCTCCCGGGAGCCTCGGCTATGGCGGCTGGGGCTTGAGGCATGCTGGGAGGTGTAGTTCAGCGGGAGGCGGCGGGGAGCGAGGCAGAGAGAGAGGGAGGTGACGTCATGAGTGTCCCTGCAACTCCCCCGATCAGATTTGGAGAATGGAATAGGAATAGAGCTAGAATTAGAATAGAATATAGAATATAGAATATAGAATATAGAATATAGAATAGAATAGAATAGAATAGAATAGAATAGAATAGAATAGAATAGAAGGAAGGAAGGAAGATGGAAAGGAATGGAATAGAATAGAAAAGAATATAGAAAATGAATAGAAAATGAATAGAATAGAATATAGAATATAGAATATAAATTATAGAATAGAATAGAATATAGAATATAGAATATAAATTATAGAATAGAATATAGAATATAGAATAGAATAGAATAGAATAGAATAGAATAGAATAGAATAGAATAGAATAGAATAGAATAAGGAAAGAAGGAAGGAAGATGGAAAGGAATGGAATAGAATAGAAAAGAATATAGAAAATGAATAGAAAATGAATAGAATAGAATATAGAATATAGAATATAAATTATAGAATAGAATAGAATATAGAATGTAATAGAACATAGAATATAAAATAGAATAGAACATAGAATATGGAATAGAATAAAGAACAGAATAGAACATAGAATATAGAATAGAACATAGAATATAGAATAGAATAAAGAATAGAATAGAATAAAGAATAGAATAGAATATAGAATAGAATAGTATAGGATTAGAATAAGTTTAGAATAGGATAGAATAGAATAAGATTAGAATAGGATAGGGTAGAGTAGAGTAGAACAGATTAGGATTAGGATAGGATAGGATAGGGTAAAATAGACAATAGAATATAATAGAATTCAATAGAATAGAAATCAATTGAATAGAATAAATAGAATTCAATAGAATAGAGAATAGAATAAGATTAGAAGTAGAATAGAATAAGGAGTAGAATATAAACTTTATTGTCACTTTAAATGTACACTAATCAGCATACATTAAAATGAAATTTTGTTGCATTCAGCTCTTAAAAGAGAACTATTGTGCATATAGCCCCACTGAGTCCTTCGGGAGAATGGCGGTATAGAAATAAAAATTATTATTATTATTATTATTAACTGTGGCAAGAAAAGTCAAAACTCAACAAATATCCCACGTAACAACAGAAATGTTGGGTACAATTGTGCTCATGACTACCTATATATTATAGATAGATAGATAGATAGATAGATAGATGATAGATAGATAGATAGATAGATAGATAGATAGATAGATAGATAGAGATAGAGATAGAGATATAGATATAGATATAGATATAGATATAGATATAGATATAGATATAGATATAGATATAGATATAGATATATAGATATGCCGTATAGGCCTTCCAAGTGACCTGCGGACAGATCGTGGCCAGCCCACAACCTGTTAGATGTCCTCTTCGAACACGATGGACGAACATCATATATATATATTATGTATAATATAGATAGTCCACGAGCACAGTTCAAATATTATTAAAATAAAAACAACATTCAAAATAATTTATTGGCCGCCCAATAAATTATATCTTACCATAGTCCAACTCTGGGCAGCTTTATAAATTCCTAAAAGTTTTTTTTTATATATGTTCTGGTTTATAGTTTTCTTATTTATTTATTTATTTATTTACACCACCCATCTCACCTTGCGACCCACAAAGCAAGGAGAGAAAACATCAAAATAATAAATATGAACTTTCAAATTGAGAGAGAAAGAGAGAGAGAAAGAGAGAGAGGGTTGCGCGCGCAGCTTTTCCGGAACTTCCCGACGAGCCTTCGGAAGCGGGAGAGCAGCAATCAGAGCCGGACTGCGGTGCGTCGCTAAAGCGGTCCTCCATCAGGAACGGAGCCATGTGGGCTGGTGGTGCGTTAAACCTCCTCGGGAGCCGGACGGGAGGCGTTTTATTTCGGTAAGCGGCCCAAAGGGGGTCCTGGGTGGGGGTCTTTTCGCCCCTTCGGCTGCTTTCAGAAGCGACCAGCACATTCTTGGGATGGATTTAAGAGAAGCCCTTGGGGACGCCCTGCACCAGCCCCTCCATGAAAACCTACCCTACAGTTGGAAGGGGGACCTTGGAGGTCATCTAGACCAACCCCTCCCCCTGCTCAAGCAGTTGACCCCTATTCCATTTCAGACAAATGGCTGTTCAGTTTCTTCTCTAAAAAAATAAAATTCCACTGATGGGTCACCCACCATTTATTATAATTTATAGAACGTTAAATAAGGTTGGAAGGGACCTCGGAGGTCATCTAGCCTACCCACCCACCCCTTGCTCAAGCAGTTGACCCCTATTTCATTTCAGAGAAAGGGCTGCCCAAATCTCTTAAAAGAGCCTTGGTGGCGCAGCAGACTAAAGTGCTGTTAAAGTAGCACTTAGCTGCCTGCAATTACTGCGAGTTCGAATCTCAGCAGGCTCAAGGTTGACTCAGCCTTCCAATTCTTCCGAGGTAAGTAAAAATGAGGACCCGGATTGTGGGGGCAATAAGCTGACTTTGTATTAAAAAAAGAACACCACTTAGGGGGTGCCAAAAGCCCTACTAAGCAGGTATATACAAAAGTAGGAAGGCTATTGCTTAACGCATTGTAAGCTGCCCTGAGTCTTCGGAGAGGGGCGGCATATAAATTGAATGAAAATAAATAAATAAAAATAAATTGTTCTAAGTGTCAGGAAATTTCTTTAGTTCTAGGTTTGATCTCTCCTTGATAAGCTTCTATCTATTATTTCTATTCATTTGTATCCTCCTCCAGGAAGGTATCCAGGAGATTCTAGGGACTTCCTCTGCATAACAATGGCAGCTACTGACTGGATCTCCAAACTCGACATTAAATTTTGAAATGTTATTTCTGTTTTCCTTTTAGGTTTTCTTACTGCTTTTTTTAAAAAATTAGATTTATATGCCGCCCTTCTCCGGAGACTCTGGGCGGCTTACAATGCGTTAAGCAATAGCCTTCATACTTTTGTATATTTTATACAAAGTCAGCTTATTGCCCCCACAAACTGGGTCCTCAATTTACCTACCTTAGAAAGGATGGAAGGCTGAGTCGACCTTGAGCCTGGTGAGACCCGAACTGGTGCAATTGCAGACAGCTGGATGTTAATAACAGGCTTTAGTCTGCTTATTAGCCTGTTGAGCTATCCAAGGCTCTTTTATTGTTTTTTATTGTTTTTTATTGTTTTTAACCTGTAAAAATGAAGTATTTTATTACTGTGTGTGACCAGCCATACGCTACATAAATAAATAAATAAATTTGTATCCTATTCTTACTGCTTTTACAAATAACTCACGATGGCAGACATCTCCTTTCTAATTTGTCTGCAACCCTGGATTGACATTATATACACTTTTAGTTCTCAGTTAATCTGGAATGGACAACTTCGCGCAAACCATTGGCAGTCTTCCCTCTTGGAACTGAGAACAGCTCTGCCCATGAGGTAAAGTAAAGCCTAAATTTTATTTGATCCTTTCCACCTGATAATATAGGAAGTACTATTAAAATTTATCCCCTGACCTTATCTGAGAAATGTTGGTATCTTGTGATTAGGTTCTCCATTATCTCATTTTATCACCCAAGAACTGAACAAGGTTAACTCTGGTAGACAGTGAATGAGCCGAGATCATTCCTGGATGAATAGTGATTTAAATCTTGATCATATTAATTACTTCTGAACATTTCACATGTGTTTTACCATCGGTTGAAACCTAGATAAAAAAACGATAGCTTTCTTGGTTTAGTCCTGTGAGTGAGGTCAGCCAGGCTCTTTACAATTCATATACATGTTTTATCTTTACAGTGAACAGTAGCTTAACAAAAGGTAATGTGACTAGGAGAATGCATTAAATCTTCTGGAGTGAGGAACTTGGCTTGCTTTTCCAAGTTCACATTTCAAATTTATCCAGTGCACTCAAGTAATTAATTAATATGGCTGCAATTTATTTTTTGCTTATGCAGGGAAAAGTGCATAAAGTGAATCCAATAGTATTTACATTTGAGTAAGCACATATATATCCCAATACCCACACCAACACATACACCACTTCTGACCATAATGGAGCCTGGAAATCTGTTTTACGTGACCAACTCAATTTTACAATTATTTTGTGGTGGTTGTTAAGCAAATATGAAGGATATAAGAAGGATTCCCGACCTCTGCACCTTCCGTCGGGCACTGAATGTTGTTTCACCAAGCTGGCCTGACCAGGCAGATAATTTTAAAGGGGTTTAAATCTGTTTTAAAGGGGTTTTAGCAAGGGGTTTTATCAGACGGCCAAATAGTTGAATTTATTTTAATAGTTTTAATTTTTGTGTATGATTTTTTTAATATGGCTGTGAACCGCCCTGAGTCCTTCGGGAGAAGGGCGGTATAGAAATGAAATAAATACAAATACAAATACTATGATTGTAACGTAAATGTGCCGGTTGTTAAATGAATCCATTCCTATGGGTATTTTTTTTTGTGCTATTAATTTGGCCCAAAAGGCCATGAAATAGCAAAAAAAAAATGTTATAAATCAGTCATAGGACTGCACAACACTACAACCGGCCGTGATTTTGAGATTATTATTTTTTTTGCATTGAAGTCATTCTGAGAAGGTGAAATGGCATCCTATAAAATTCAAGCGACGACTGATATTTTATTTATTCCCCCCCTCCATTAGAGCAGAGCCTCCGAGGAAGAAGAAAAAGATAGATCCGAAGAGGGACTTCGCTCAAAGAGAACGGCTGAAAAAGAAAATCAGAAAATTGGAAAGGGCAGCTCAAGAGTTGGTTCCTATCGAAGACTTCATCATCCCGTTCAGATTCATGGATGAAAAAAGGTAATGGAACACCGGGCAGGTGGGATCACTGCGGATCGTTACCGCAATTTAAAAAATATATATATTTAGCATGTTCATTCGTGCCCACTGGGGAATTTGGAGAGTTGATGTCCACGCGGCTGAGATAGAGAAACCCAGAGGGTATACTGTCATAAATATGAGTCACTTTGTCAGGCATCTGAATTTTGCTCATGTGCCCATGGGGACGCTGCAACGGTCATTAAGTGTGAAACTGATCATGAGTCGCTTTTTTTAGTGCCGTCGTAACTTCGGTGACTAAACAAATTGCTGTAAGTTGAGGACAACTGTTCTGACCAAGATTTCCTGAGACAGTAACAATCACACCCTTAGTCCCCAAAACCCTTTTTATTTCAACGGCAGTAAATTATGTTCATTCACAGCCTGTAAGCAGTTTGTGAATAGTCCGACAGAAGTCTGCCACAGACTTTCGGGATAAATTTTACGGCCAAATAGTTTAATTATTTTATTAGTTTTAATTTTTATACGTGATTGTTTTAATATGGCTGTAAACCGCCCTGAGTCCCCTCGGGGAGAAGGGCGGTATATAAATGCAATAAAACTATAACTATAAACTATAAGGCTGATAAGCACCCACCTTTATCTCCCTTGAAATGCTGCCAAAGACCTAATGGCCAATTAGCTTTGCAAGCTTTTCCAAATGGAGCACAGAGTCAAAACGGAGCTTCAGAATTTAAACCGACCAGCACAAACAAAGTTGCTTCCTGCAAAGGCTCATGTCCCTTTGCTCCACCTTTATGTCTTATGGGAGGGGCCAGTCATTTCCAAGCCTTACTCCCGAGTCTCCCATTTTGTCTAAAATGGCAGCTCTGCACGTGTGCGCGCACTGGGAATAGGGTCCCCCTGTTCCTCTGCCTTGCTGACGTCAGACTCTGGAAGCTCCGGAGGCAGCACATAACTCCCAGATGGCCCTGGCTCCCTCTCTGCCTCCAACACAGAGCCCTCGTCTGAGCCTTTCCCAGCCTCCTCACTACAAAACTACACTATGAAACTACAAAAGAACTCGGTATAGAAAAATCTCCCACGTGTCTTTTTTTTTTTTTAAATTGGCGGCCTGTTTTTCTCACAGGGTCCGAGAGCTTACGCCGCCCTCCCTTGAAGAAAGCGAAAAACGAATGAAACTTTTGAAACAGTGGGCCGCCTATAAGCAACGACAGGACAAGGCCGAGATGGACACCATAAAAACTCTCGTCGCCGCTCAAGAACAGGCTTTAAGGGAATTGCGCCTGGAGTCGGAAGAGCTGTATCAGGCAGCCATTCTACGGGACGATGGCTTGTTCCCTTTCGACAGGCAAGAACCCCTGCACACTCCCCCTCAGCCTACGTACGAAGCCCCTGAAGGAAAATGCAACGATCTCACGAGAACCTATACGTACTGATTTGGGTTGTGGGAAAAGCAACACCATCAGCAAGCGTAAACATGCTCCGTTATGTTCTACCTGACCATTCCTTAGATCTCAATCACCAGTCCAGTGTAGCTGTTTGATAAACTTGGCCATTGACACACATACCATATTTTTCGGAATATAAGACACTTTTCCTCCCCCAAAAGAGGGTGAAAATTTGGGTGCGTCTTATACACCGAATGTAGCCCCGCCCACCTGCTGGCCTCTGCCTCATAGCAATTTGCCTCCTTATAGCAAACAGCCCGTTTTAGCTTCAGCACAGCCTGATTACCACAAGCAGCTGATTGTCGGTTGCCTCGGTCTCCTGACCATCAGCTGTTTCAGGCTGCAGGGATTGGCATTTCCTATTGCCTCCTCCATGGGCCTCCACTGTTTGCTGCAAGGAGGCAAATTGCTGGGAGGCAGATTTTTTTTTCTTGTGCTAATCAGGCTGTGATGAAACTGAAACTGAAACAGGCTGTTTGCTGCAAGGAGGCAAATTGCTGACAGGCAGAGGCAGATTTTTTTTTTCTTGTTTTCCTCCCCAAAAAAGGTATAGTCCGGAGCATGTTATACTCCGAAAAATATGATAGATCATACAAGAGTCAGGGGGAAAAAGCTTTGAATGCTGACTCTTTTAAATAGTTTAATATCTTATGTGCTCCCATGTTTGGGTGGCCACACGCATATATTCAATAAATAAAATCTTGTTGTGGGTTACCTATGAGCCAATTGGAAAAGATTAATTTTCTTGGGGGATTGAAAACCTAATGCATCCGAGGCCCCATCCTAACTATTCTGAGCCGATTCTTAAGATATTAAGATTCTTAAGATATTAAGATTAAGATAGGGGAGACAGGATAGCAGTGTTCCAATATCTCTGGGGCTGCCACAAAGAGGGACTCAAACTATTCTCCAAAGCCCCTGAGGGCAGGACAAGAAGCAACGGGTGGAAACTCATCAAGGAGAGAAGCAACTTAGAACTAAGGAGAAATTTCCTGACAGAGAGAACAATTAATCAGTAGAACAACTTGCTTCCAGAAATTGTGAATGCTCCAACACTGGAAGTTTTTAAGATGTTGGATAACTATTTGTCTGGTGTGGGGTTTCCTGCCTAAGCAGGGGGTTGGACTAGAAGACCTCCAAGGTCCCTTCCAACTCTGTTATTCTATTCTATATTAATAGTAGGTGCAATTAATGTATTGATCGGCGTTCGTAGAAATTCCACTTGTTGCTACTCTTCTGGAAGTTGAATAAACTATACTTACCAATCTCTTAAAAAGTAGTTTTGCCGGACACAGAGTGCTGATGAAAAGCTATTTTGTACAGGGTAAGTCCTCGACGTATGACCACAATTCAGCCCCAAATTTCCATTGCCAAGACAGTTGTTAAGTGAGCTTTGCCCCCATTTGAACTCTGTCGTTAAGTAATCGCTGCGGTTTGTTAAGCTAGTAACAGGGTTGTTAAGGGAAGCTGTCTTCCCCATTGGCTTCGCTCGTTAGGAGGCCACGAGAAGGAGATTCTGCAACAGACATAGATCCATGCCAGTTGCCAAGCATCCAGATTTTGATCACATGACCATAAGGATGCTGCAACATCCCCAAGTGTGAAAAAAAGTCCTAAGCCACTTTTTTTCAGTGCCGATGTAACTTTGGTCACTAAATGAACTGTTGTAAGTCGAGGACTACCTGTACATCTGGACCGTGGAGTTGAACTTAACAGAACTGCCAGTTCTCTAAACATTCAGCTTCGTGCTCAGCTCACACATCCTGTTAAGCCATAATGTATTGGTTTTTGGGGGGGAGGGTTATTAGGTTTATTAAGAGGGATGAGGTGGCTCAGTGGTTAAGACGCTGAGCTTGTCGATCGAGAGGTCGGCAGTTCAGCGGTTCGAATCCCTAGTGCCGCGTAACGGGATGAGCTCCTGTGACTTGTCCCAGCTTCTGCCAACCTAGCAGTTCGAAAGCAGGTAAAAAATGCAAGTAGAAAAATAGGGACCCCCTTTGGTGGGAAGGGAACAGCGTTCCGTGTGCCTTTGGCGTTGAGTCATGCCGGCCACAGGACCACGGAGACGTCTTTGGACAGCACTGGTTCTTCGGCTTTGAAACAGAAATGAACAACGCCCCCTAGAGTTGGGAATGACCAGCACATATATGCGACGGGAACCTTTCCCTTTTTAGGTTTATATAAACATAACTTTGTGGTTTGTAAAGGATGTTTTAAGCCGGACCTGAATCATCATCCTCTTTTATCAACCCCATAATACCTCGCAGGGTGGAGTCTGGGCAACTGAATGGAGTGTTTACTGGCCAGATGCCCTTCCTGTCTCCAATGCAGAGTTATATTCAGATATATTCTCATTGTGCCCAGAGAGAGAAATGTCTGCCTTTACCAAGGATTGAACTCACAGCCTCCTGATTGTGAGGCGAGAGCGCCACCTCTAGGCCACCACGCTACTCTTAAGCCAGACCTGAAGGTTGCATACAAATAAAGAATTTTTCAGTTGTCCCTTTATTACCCAGGAGCTGTATTTTTATAGCGAATTTGCCACAAAGACAGAACTTGTAAACAGCAAAACATATCTTTTGCAACGATATTTTGTGAACGTCCTTTGAAACTTCGTACTGACTTAGGAGAAGAATTCAGAGCAGCTATTTACAGAAAAAAATAAATCTGACACACTTAAACGGAGGTATAGCCAGGTGGGAGCACAGATTTATGACCGGTAAATCCCAATATTCAGGATTAAGAGTTTATGAGGTTCCCCTAGGATATTTGGAGAGCTTCATCATTTGAAGTTTTCTTCCTCAATGGGTGAATTCCATTCAGGCGGAGGGCTTTCTCTCATCTTCCATACTGGGGAATGCTTCTGTTTCTTGGCCATCCGTTCACGCTCGCTGTTACACAGCTCTTCCTGCAACAGATCCAATTAATAATATCCCAACACTTGGTACACACCGTGCTTTTCAGAGTCTGTAGAGTCCTTGGTGCTCTCTGAGCTTGGTTGTCTTCTGGACGTTTCGTGAGCCAAACTAGGCAACATCAGCAGCAGCAAACCCCACTCCCTGCTAGCATTGATGGTGTTACCAAGTTTGGTAATGAAATGTTTTGCCAGAAAAGAACCAAGTTCAGGGAGCACCAAAGACTACTCATTACAAACATGAGCTCCTTCCTTCCTTCCTTCTTTCTATCCTTCCTTCCATCCATCCATCCATTGTGCACAGTGGTTATAATGCAGTATAATGCATAATGCATATAACGGGCCTGGTGGCTCAGCAGACTAATGCACTGTAATTAACACCAGCTGTCTGCAATTACTGTAAATTCAAATCTCACCAGGCTCAAGGTTGACTCAGCCTTCCATCCTTTATAAGGTGGGTAAAATGAGGACCCAGTTTGTGGGGGCAATAAGCTGACTTTGAAAAATATACAAAAATGTGAAGGCTATTGCTTAACGCACTGTAAGCCGCCCTGAGTCTCCGGAGAAGGGCGGCATATAAATCAATTTTTTAAAAAAAGTATTTGCAGGCTAATTCTGCCCACAGCCAAGAGTTTGATCCCTCGCATCTTGGACATAAACTGTTTCAACTCCAATCCTCAAAACGATGCTATAGAGCACTGCACGCCAGAACAACTAGACACAAGGACAGTTTTTTTCCCGAACGCCATCACTCTGCTAAACAAATAATTCCCTCAACACTGTCAAACTATTGACTAAGTCTGCGTTACTATTAGTCTTCTCATCGTTCCTATCACCCATCTCCTCCCACTTATGACTACTATATGACTGTAACCTTGTTGCTGGTATCTTTAAGATTTATATTGACTGTTTCCTAATATGATTTGATTGCTTACTTGTTCCCTATGACTATCATTAAGTGTTGTACCTTATGATTCTTGACGAATGTATCTTTTATGTACACTGAGAGCGTAGGCACCAAGACAAACCCCTTGTGTGTCCAAACACACTTGGCCAATAAAGAATTCTATTCTATTCTAATTGGTTCAAGGTTGACTCAGCCTTCCATCCTTCCGAGGCCAATAAAATGAGGACCCAGATTCTTACGGGCAAGAGGCTGACTCCGTAAACCGCTTAGAGAGGTCTGGGAAGCACGGTGAAGCGGTATATAAGTCTTAAGTGCTGTTGCTCTCTGAGTAAATCTACTTTGGGTCACATCTACAGTATCTCTTTATAGAAAACAACTTTTTGGGGTTTTTTTTTTTGCAAAAGGTGCTACCCTGTTTCTCCGAAAATAAGACATCCCCTGATAATAAGCCCAATTGGGCTTTTGAGCGCATGCGCTTTAAGTAAGCCTCCCCCCGAAAGTAAGCCCTCTCCCAAAATATTTAAACACAGAGGTGGAAATCAGGTAAGACGGCAAGAGGAGCCCCATCTTACTCCACACGCCCCAAAATATTAAGACCTTCCCAAAAATAAGGCCAAGCGCTTATTTTGAAATTCAAAAAAATATAAGACAGGGTCTTATTTTCGGGGAAACACGGTGTAACTACATAGAGCCAGTTTGGTGTTGTGGTTACGTCACCAGGCTCAAAAACGGGCGACCCCGACTTCTAGTCTGGCTTGGACTTGGGCCAGCCCGTCTTTCTCAGCCCTGGAAAAGAAGCAATGGAAATCACTGCTGAAAAACCTTACCAAGAAAACTGCAGTTGGACACAACTGAATGGAAGGGGGGGGGGGAATTTAGCCATTCCTGCCGCTAATCAATCAATTCATGAGGTAAAGAAATATTTCTTTCTGCTGTTTTTTTTTAATTTTTTAATTTATTTCGTATGGCGTACACAGCCTAGTGTATAAAATTCTCAGGAACCACCTAAAAATGGGCTATCGAAGTATAAAACCTCAGAGCCGTGAATTATTTTTTAAAAACACCACTGTACGGAAACCATGAATAAAAGGAGGAGTAAAATTATATTTCTGTAACTTTCATCTTCCGGATCCCATACTGTACCTTGGCCGCTGCGCTTTTGTTTCTCTCCCATTCTTGGCAATTTTTGTAATCCTTTTTCCACTGCGCACAAGATGGCGTCTCCCCGTAAGTGTAATAGTGATGGTATAGATTACGGATACTCCGGCACAGCTTCCATTCAGACCAGTAATCTGTACAGGCTCGGGGGGGCTGTCGGACACAAAGCACAAACACACCGGGGGATGAGATGCTGCCTAGGGAATGATTAGATAATGGACAGCATAGCCCTCAGCTTCATAATGGGTGGAGAAAGAGACTCAAGAAGGGACCCTCCCTAGTTTCTTGGGCTGTAAAGGAGGCGACTATAATAGTATGTGGGAAAGACCTTACGAATTGGGGCAGAAAAGGAGAGGAGAGGCTGCCTAGGGAGCAGTCTAATAAGAGATGGCATAGCTCAGAGCTGCATAATGGGTGGAGCAATAGAATCAGAAGGGACCCTCCCTAGTTTCTTTGGCTGTAAAGGAGAGGGCTGTAAATGGTATGTGGGAAGGACTTTGGGAGACAGGGGAAAGAGACGCTGCCAAGGGAACGGTCAGATAAGGGACTGCTTATCCAGCAGCTGGACAATGAGTAGGACAAGAGACTCAGAAGAGACCCTCCCTAGTTTCTTGGGATGTAAAGGATATGGCTGTAAAGCTATGTGGGAAAAACCTTGGGAGACGGGGAGATGAGATGCTGCCTAGGGAATGTTTAGATAATGGACAGCATAGTCCTCAGCTTCCTAATGGGTGAAGAAAGAGACTCAAGAAGGGACCCTCCCTAGTTTCTTTGGCTGTAAAGGAGAGGGCTGTAGTGGTATGTGGGAGACAGGGGAAGAGATGCCAGTAAGGGAACGGTATGTGGGAAGGACCTTGGGAGTTGGGACAGAAAAGGAGAGTAGAGAGGCTGTCTAGGGAGCAGTCTGATAAGAGGCAGCATAGCCCACAGCTTCCTAATGGGTAGAGAAAGAGATTCTGAAGGGACCCTCCCTAGTTTCTTTGGCTGTAAAGGAGAGGGCTGTAGTGGTATGTAGGAAACAGGGGAAGAGATGCCAGTAAGGGAATGCTTACCCCACAGCTGGACAGTGAATGGGACAAGAGGCTCAGAAGGGACCCTCCCTAGTTTCTCAAGTTGTAAAAGGGGATGGGGGGAGGGAAATGTACAGGGAGTCCTTGACTTACAACGGCACTGCAAAAAGTGACGACTATTTTTCACAGAAGACCCTTGGCAGCATCTCCCCACAAAATCCAGACGCTCAGCAACTGATTCGTATTTATGACGGTTGCGGTATCCCTGAGTCACATGATCCCCCTTCGGCGAGCTTCTGACAAGCCAGATCCATTTAACCGTGTTCCTAACTTAACAACCTCAGGGATTCCTTTAACAACGGTCGCAAGAAAGGTTGTAAAAGGGGGCAAAAAGTCACTTATCCAATGTTTCGTTTAGCGACAGAAACGTTTGGGCTGCATTGTGGCCGTAAGCTGTACAAGCAGCTGTTCATCGGCATCGTGTGCCATTGTGCTGAAAGACCCACAATCTGAGACTCACCCCGATCAGAAGAAAAATGAAACAGGGACCACAAAGTAATGAGCATATGGTGGCTAAATCTAAGATGCGTTCTTCATTTTTGTTTTCTAACTTCCTCGTTTTTTCTTAACTTCAATTTTTACTCTTTCAGGCCGCGCTCACTGGCCTCACCCTATTCTTATTTTTCTCTAGGCTTTCCTGCTTTATTTATTGGCATTTATTTGTTTGTTTGTTTGTCATGTCACCCAGAGTGGGCTCAGAGGCCGGCGGCATACAATTTTAAGGAATTATTTATATATTATGACATATCATATGTTCAAGCAAATAGGCTGACTCTGATTCTGGGTTTATTATTTATCATTAATTAGTTATTTGATTTAAAATGTGATTTTATTGTACATGTTTCTTAACTTGTGTTTGCCGCCCTGAGTCCTTCGGGAGAAGGGTGGCATATAAATACATGTAATAAATAAATAAAATAATATCTACTATGCTATTATCACAACAGCAATCCATGTTATGTTTTTAGAACGTGTCCTAGCTATGTAAATATTCACATGTCATATACACTCTATATTACATACAATATGTAATGTATGTATTAATATCAGTAAATATAAATTAATATTTACTTAATTAAACTTATATGCCATCCATCACATCTGATGCACACACCCCCCCACATATAATTTTATTTTAAATGTAGGATACAAAAATAAAAACCATGATGCGGCACGTACATTTAGGCTGAAAGGCAGAATGTAAAATATTAATAATTCGTGATTATTGTGCAAAATAAGGGTTATTTAAAAAAAAATCATCTCTCCAGCTCTGGAGTTCCTTAAGAGCATCGGAAGGGATCGCTCCAAGGGTTGGAAAGACAGCTCAATCCTGGAGAAAGTCAACATCGGGCTGCTTTCACACGACCTGCAAACACCCGTGTCCTGCATTCGCACAACCTGCGAGTCCCACCCACCCACAGACACAAAGACACACACGAGAAAGTCTTTTCCCTTCCTGCTGGCTCAAGGGAGGACCCACCCAACGGCCACTTTTTCAATTATTAGCCAGGATTATGGGGCTAATTGTGACCCGGGAAAGCTCACCCGCCAAGAGCTCCCTTCAGCGGCCATCGCGTGGTCTCCTTTCCGCGGGGAGAACGACCTGGGAGGGGCGGAGCTTCTGGGCGACCGTCTCCGCCCACCTTCGTCCCAATGGGCGGGGCAAAGCGCCGTTTGGAACTTTACCAGGGACCCCTAAGGGCTACAGTCAATAGCGAGCGGGCAACACTTCCGGTTCTCTTGTGTAATTGGAAAAGCCGATAGGCGGGTCGAGGCGGTGGGCGGGGGTACTCAAGAGCTACAGTCCGCAGCGAACATACTTCACGTCCGGTTCCCAGGCGTAAAGGAAAAGTTCCTCCTTGTGCGGGATTATATATATATGTGTGTGTGTGTGTGTCTATGTGTGTGTGTATGTATGTATATATATGTATGTGTATATATATGTGTGTGTGTGTTTTTCCTTTAAGCCAGGTTTTTCCTAGGTAGGAAAAACACACATTAAATCTACAAAAAGTAAGAAAATAGACACAGACACACACACACATATGTATCTTTAGCCAGGTTCTTCCTATGTAAACCAAGATTTTTATGCAGTCCTAGTTCAGTGCAATCACAATCCAGGGTTGCATGAAAATCTTGGTTTACGTAGGAGAAGAACCTGGCTAAACAGAAATACACATAAAGCCTACAATATATATATATATATATGTATGTATGTATGTATATATATGTATGTATATATATGTATGTATATATATATGTATGTATATATATGTATATATATGTGTGTATATGATGTGTGTGTGTGTGTATGTATATATATATATATATAAATATATATATATAAATATATATATATTTATTTATTTTCTGAGGTTTTCGCGGGTGTTTGTATGTAGGTCTTTGGTTATTCGGGTCTTCTCCCGCGTAGAATTGGAAGTATCTTGGCGACGTTTCGACGAAGTCTCATTCGTCATCTTCAGGCTGGTGTTCTCGGCTTCGTTCTTCCAGGAGCAAGCTGAGAACACCAGCCTGAAGATGACAAATGAGACTTCGTCGAAACGTCGCCAAGATAGTTCCAATTCTACGCGGGAGAAGACCCGAATAACCAAAGACCTACATATATATATATGTATAATATATATATTATATAATATATATATATTACTGATTTGTATTCTGCTTTTCATTGTTTTAAAAGTCGAAGCTTTAAACGCCATATATACGTGTGTGTGTGTGTGTGTGTGTGTGTGTGTGTGCAGTGGTGGGATTCACCCAATTCGCACCACTTCGGGAGAACCGGTTGTTAACTTTCTGAGCAGTTTGATGAATTGGTTGTTGGAAGAAATCATTAGGGTAGAGAAGCGGTGGTTAAATTATTTGAATCCCACCACTGTGTGTATGTATGTATATCAGTGGTGGGTTTCAAAATTTTTTTACTACCGGTTCTGTGGGCTTGATGGGCGTGGCAGGGGAAGGATACTGTAAAATCACCATTCCCTCCTCACTCCAGGGGAAGGATACTGCAAAATCCCCATTCCCTCCCCACTCCAGGGGAAGGATACTGCAAAATCCCCATTCCGACCCCACTCCAGCGGAAGGATACTGCAACAACCCCGTTCCCTCCCTACTCCAGGGGAAGGATACTGCAAAATCTCCATTCCCTCCCCACTCCAAGGGAGGGATACTGCAAAATCCCCATTTTCTCCTGATCAGGTGGGACTTGGGAGGCAGAGAATCGACGGGAGCAGGGCCAATTAGAATATTTACTACCAGTTCTATACACATACACACATATATATATGGTGTTTAAATATATGGCTTTTAAAACAAAAGAGAGGCGGAATTCAAATCGGTAATTTTGCCAGTCTGATCGCTTTGGAGCAGTATAAGCCTTGTGGATGTTTGGGAAAAGTTGTCGGGTGGGGGCAGGAGGCTCTCATTGGAACTCACTGGTTTTAAAAGAAATTATTGCATTTTTTAATGGTTTGGGCCAGGGCGTTATTCACAATTCATACCCTCGCTCTCTTTAAAGCAAAGCAATTTGACAAAAGAAGGTAATTTGGCCGTTGGGAAAAGCAGTGTTGCTCAACCGGAAAACCCCAAACAATGACCCTTGGGAAAGGTAGCAATAGATTTATTAGCAGTATTTGTTCGGATGTTGGCAGGGGAAATGAGCTAGGATAGCTTGTCCCCTAGGTCATCTGTATCGATCCCCTACATCACTCCCCCAACCCTTCCTAGGAAGGTTAAGACAAGCCAGGCCCAAGTGTTAGAGGCAAATGCTCCCAGATGGTTAGCAAGCTGCTCTTAGTTATCACTGCTTCACTTTTTTTAAAGGAAATATACCAATAGAAGAAAATATTTGTAGCTTAGGGTTGATCTGTGGAGTCTTTGGAGCTGGGGGGGGGGTCATTTCATTACCCAACTAGGTAGCAAGATCAGTGCTTCGGAGGAGGAGGAGGAGGAAGAGGAGGACCGTTGAGTCCTTGGTGCTCTCTGAACTTGGTTGTTTTCTTGCAGAAATCTCCTTACCCAACTAGCTAACAACATCAGTGCGGGATGGAATGGGATGGGAGAAGGAGAAGGAAGAGAAGGAGGAGGAGGGAGAAAGGAGAAGGAGAAAGGAGAAAGGAGGAGGAGGGGGAGGAGGAGAAAGAGAAGGAGAGGGAGAAAGGAGAAGGAGAAAGAAGGAGAGGGAGAAAGGAGGAGAAGGAGAAAGGAGAAGGAGAAAGAGAAGGAGAGGGAGAAAGAAGGAGAAAGGAGAGGAAGAAAGAAGGAGAAGGAGAAAAAGAAGGAGAGGGAGAAAGGAGAAGGAGAAGGAGAAAGAGAAGGAGAGGGAGAAAGGAGAAGGAAAAGGAGAAGAAGAAGGAGAAGGAGAAGGACTGTTGGGTCCTTGGTGCTCTGAACTTGCTTGTTTTCCTGCAGACATTTCTTTACCCAACTAGCTAACAATATCAATATAATGGGATGGGATAGGATGGAATGGGAGAAGGAGAAGGAAAAAGAAAAGGAAAAGGAAAAGGAAAAGAAAAAGAAAAAGAAGAAAAAGAAAGGGAAAGAGGAGAAGGAGAAGGAGGACTGTTGGGTCCTTGGTGCTCTGAACTTGCTTGTTTTCCTGCAGACATCTCTTTACCCAATTACGTAACATCATCCGTGCTAGAAGGGCGTGGAGGCTTTGCTCTCAAAACGGTCTTCAGAAGCCCGTTTTCATTTTCGGTTCAAATTATCCATGCGGAGTAGCAGGAATACAAACAGTCTTGCCAGAAATGCTACAGGATTATTTTATTGTCGTCCGAGCGTTAAGAGTTCAGGGTTTTCGGCCTTTCTTGCGAAGGGACTGACCTTCTCCGGAAAACGCGATAAAACGACTGCCTGCATCATCCTGAAAAAACGGAGAAAAGGTGATTTTGGACCCTAATTATTTTCTGGAATTGCACTCACAAAGTCAACAGGTCCTGCTATTTGGGTGAACAATTTTCAAGCTTATGGAGGATCCAGATATTTTTTTGGCAGGAGACATCAGAAAAGCTTATATAAATCATTTCTGGGGATTTTGGCTCGCAAGCTACTTAACACAACATTAACATCAGATTTCCATTCATTTTTTTTTAAAAAGGCATTGAATTATTTATTCTTTCTTATGCCATATATCAAGACTGCCCAGAGTTTTAAGATGGGAGAGGCATCCAAACGCAATTAACAAAACAAATAAGGAAAAAAATGTGCAGAAATGAATAGATTAACATTGGTAATTAAAGAAAAGGAAGCATCGGAGTATTTTAAAGTATGGGGGCAATTACCGTATTTTCCGGCGTATAAGACGACTGGGCGTATAAAACGACCCTCCTCAGAGCCATTTAAGGCTCGTCAGAGCCTTATGGGCTGGTCTGCCTGGTTACAGGAGAATGAGACCCGGCATATAAGACGACCCCCGACTTTTGAGAAGATTTTTGTGTGTTAGAAAGTAGTCTTATACGCAGGAAAATACAGTATATCAATGGTTAGAGAAGAGATATATGTAAAAAATTAGATAATTGATGAATTAATATAAACGTAAGAAATTTGGGAAGAATGATGTAACAATCTAAATGAAAATATAAAGGTATGATAGAAATATAATATGAAAATGATGGAGGACGGAGTAGAAGACACAAAATATGCACTCAGATGAAACACTGAATGATTAAGGATGTATTGTTTGTTGGAGCCTGGTGGAGCAGCGGACTAAAGCACTGTTAAATAGCACTTAGCTGCCAGCTGCCTGCAATTACTGCAAGTTCGATTCTCACCAGGCTCAAGGTTGACTCAGCCTTCCATCCTTTCAAGGTAGGTAAAATGAGGAGCCGGATTGTGGGGCCAATAAGCTGACTTTGTATAAAAAAGAACACTGCTTGGGGGGTGGGGGGCGAAAGCCCTAGTAAGTAGGTATATACAAAAGCATGAAGGCTATTGCTTAATGCATTGTAAGCCGCCCTGAGTCTCCGGAGAAGGGTGGCATATAAATTGAACCAATAAATAAATAAATAAATAAATAAATAAATAAATTAATTAATTAATTTTAGGTTTGTTAAAAAAAATAAAAAGACATGTCACTGGATTAAAAAAAAGCAAACAAAAAATTCACATTTTTTGATATATTTGCTTCTTTTTTTCCCCTTAATCTTTTTTTCCCGTTTCTCTAGAAAATGATAGATTGCTGATGTTTGGAATATGATGTATAACAGATCACAATAATCGGCTGCAACTTCTTTGGCTGGCTGGTTTGGCCAAAACTTGTTGAAATTCCCAATCGAGGAAAAATCCCTATTCAGCTTCACTCTCACCTCTTCTACTTTCTTGACCAGCGGCCGGGAATTTCGAATGAATGTGATTTTGCCAATTTTGAACTCGTAATTCGGGATGCCCCTGGACAAGAGGAAGGGAAAAAGTTATTCCTTTAAAAAGACAGAATTGAGGAAAAAAAGTTTATTGCGGTCAATTTTGCATTTCAGGGCCCCACATTCACATGTTCCCTTTTGTTCTAGGCCTGGATGTTTGACACACTGAAAATTTTACTGTATTTTGTAAGACGCTATAAGTCAAAAGGATGCTGGCTGGCACAAGCATTTCAAAATAAACCCATTAATCCAGAAAGACAATTGAAACGGTGTGGTGGCCTAGAGGTAGAGCACTTGCTTCACAATCAGGAGGCTGTGAGTTCGATTCTAGGTAGAGGCAAATATTTCTATCTCTGGGCACAATGAGAATAGATCTTCTGAACAAAAACTCCGCACTGGTGACAGGAAGGGCATCTGGCCATTAAAACACTCTGCTAGTTCCATTCAGTTGCCCAGACTCCATCCCGGAAAGGATGATAGGGTCGTTAAAAGACGATGACGATGATGAATCCAGAAAGACAATTGCTGGATTCTCACAACACGCTGCTCTACTCCCACCTCACCTTATTTTAGGGTTCAGCAGAATTTGCAAAACTCAGCTGTGAGTTATTTCGGCTTAAGCGGCTTTACAAAACCAGCCACTCTGGTTATTAACATGGTTTGGTGACCCCATATACTGGATAAACCCAGACAACTATCAGCAGTCACCAATTGGTGGTCCGTGGACCACTGGTGGTCCGCGAGAAAATTTCGGTGGTCCGCAGAAAAATTATTTGCATTTTTAATATTGCACTAAATCAGGGGTCCTCAAACTACGTTCCCTGGGACAGATACGTGCAATGAACATCTGAGTTGCTGCACAGAGTCTCCCCTTTCGGGATCTTTTTGTGTGGGTCAGAGGGGGTCAGAAATTCTGACTCGGGGTCTACTTCAGCCTCCTGGTGCTGGGTCTTGGGCGAAGGCTGGAGGGAAGCACCACCGGTGGTGAAGAACCAGAGGGCCTCGTTCCAATGGGACTACATCATGGCCTGGAATTGGCTGACCATCTCATCCCGCTGAGCCTCCAGGCGCCAGTACCTGAACTTGCACTCCCACAGGTCTTCCCTCTCCTTGGAAAGCCTATGCTCGTAGTCCTCAGTGAGGTGCTTCTGCTGAGCCTCCTTCTTGGTCAGATCCAATTTGAACTGAGCTGTTTTGCCAACTCTTTCTCTTAGCTCCAATAATTGCTTCCTGTTGGGGCCCTAAGGAACCTGGGGGGGGCAGGTGAGGAGGGGCTGGGAGGGGAGGGGCAAGTAAAGGCGATGTGGGTGACATTGAGTTGGCCACACCCACCCAGCCAGTCATTAGGCAGATCATATTAGTGGTCCGCGGGATTTAATATTATGAATTTAGCAGCCCCTGAGGTCCGAAAGGTTTAGATATTAAACTAGGCCAGGTGTCAGCAACTTGTGGCTCTGGAGCTGTATGCGGCTCTTTGGGCCCTCTGTTGTGGCTCTCTGTTGGGTGATCCCACCACTGGCTGGCCCCACCCTTCGCCCTCCCCTCCCAGTCACTCCTCGCCTGGCCTGAGAAGGCAAGGGAGACGGCAGGGGATGGAGAAGTGGCCAGGGAAGAGACAGAGAGATACAGAGAGAGGGAGAGAGAGAAAGACAGAGAGAGATACAGAAAGAGGGGGAGAAAGAGAGAGACGTCAAAAGGATTTTGTAGTGTCTCTTAACAACCAGTTCTCTGCCCTAATGATCAGCTGGGTAGGCGTGGCTGGGAGTGTGTGTGTCATGTGACTGGCGGGAGTGAGTGACATCGAGTTGGCCACGCCCACCCAGGTTTTGTGGCTCCCGGTGTTTTCTTTTCTGTGGGAAATGGCTCCCAACTTTTCTTTTGAGTGTTTAAGGCTGCAGACCGCTGAACTAGGCCTAAACGAAAGAAGCGATGAGGAAAACCAGACCACCAGAAAAAAAACCAGCAACGATCTGAGGGGGAATTGTGGTGGAAGTAAAAGAAAGAAAGGCCCAACTCACCGTCGAATATCTTCTGGTTTAATTGGAGACGGGCTTGGATCAACTCCCTTCTTTTTTCCATCCAACCTGTTCCCAGATCCAGAAAACGCCTTAAGGAAAGAAGAGAGAAAAATCATCACTTAACTACAGCGTGTTATCTGACAAGGGGGCCATCGAAACTGAACCGAATAGATTTGTATCAAAGAAAAGTTGGGAGCCATTTCCCCCTTTTTGCTTTTAAAGGCAGTTCCCGACTTACGACGACAGCGGGGTTCAAAATTTCCGTTTGTTTAGTCAGACATTTCTTAAGTGAATTTTTCCTCACTTTATGGACCTTTCTTGCCACTACTACTACTACTATTTCTTCTTCTTCTTCTTCTTCTTCTTCTTCTTCTTCTTCTTCTTCTTTTCTTCTCCTCCTCCTCCTCTTGTTTTCTTCTCCTCCTCCTCCTCCTCCTCCTCTTCTTCTTCTTCTTTTCTTCTTCTCCTTCTCCTCTTCCTCTTCTTCTTCTTCTTTTCTCCTCCTCCTCCTCCTCCTCCTCCTCCTCCTCCTCCTCCTCCTCCTCCTCCTCCTCCTCCTCCTCCTTTTTCTTCAATATGAGAAGAATTCTCCTTTCCCCTTTCTGTTGTCTATTATAAAACCTTCTCCTTTATTTCTCCTCCTCCTCCTCCTCCTCCTCCTCCTCCTCCTCCTCCTCCTCCTCCTCCTTCTCCTCCTCCTCTTCTTCTTCTTCTTTTCTTCTTCTTCTCCTTCTCCTCTTCTTCTTCTTTTCTTCTCCTCCTCCTCCTCCTCCTCCTTTTTCTTCAATATGAGAAGAATTCTCCTTTCCCCTTTCTGTTGTCTATTATAAAACCTTCTCCCTTATTTCTCCTCCTCCTCCTCCTCCTCCTCCTCCTCCTCCTCCTCCTCCTCCTCCTCCTCCTCCTCCTCCTTCTCCTCGGCGGTGTTCAACCATGATAAAACGACAGCCACACCACACACCCCGTGCTCCATTTTGGCCCTAGTAGTCCTCCCTGCACTTACCGGGGAGCCAAAATGGGGGACGTGAGGACTCCTGAAATGGGCGGGGTGGGGAGGGGCCAGCCAGCAATTTAACTACCGGTTTTCCCGAACCAGCTAAATCCCACCACTGTTTTTATCTCAATAAAAAGACTTACACGGAATCCCAGATCGCTCACATAGCCGCTGTGGTCTGCTTCAACATCCTAAGAAGCAAGAGGAAAAAAAGATAAATGAAGCTTATTTCATTTAGCAGCAAAGATGATGAGGGGACTGGAGGCTAACTATTAGACGGCATTTATTTTTGTTGTACAATGTGCAGTAACAATGAACGAAACTCTCCAAACATTTTGAAGATGAAATGGATCACTACTTCTCCCAAGAGAAAGGGAGAGAGTTGTGTGTGTGTGTGTGTGTGTGTGTTTCTCTTGCGGGAGAAGGAAGCCAAGAGCCAACAACAACACAACAAGAAGCAACTTACGGCGGACTCCTCGTGAGCCGCTTGTCTCTCGGGCTCTTTGTAACCCAAAGGTGCGTCGAAGTCCACCTGCATTAAGTCAACACAATGCAAAAGTTACACCCAGCTCACACATTTAAGTCAATGCAACACAAAAGTTACACCCAACTCACAATCATCACGGTACCTAGAAATCCACCCTATATCAGGCACGAACAATCAGACGCACTCATGTAGAGTTTTTAAAGTTGCTACTTTATTGTTCTATGCCTATAATACAGGAATCTTCCTAGACGGGCAGATTTCCCCTGGGAAAAACCATAAGGTTCAACAGCATTCAAGGGGTGGGAGGGGTCAAACCATGCTCTCTTGTGCTTACGTAATGAGTCCAGGCTAATTCGCTATTTGATCCCTCCTTCCAGCTGGGCCAGTTGTTTGCCAACGTCTTTATTACAGATTGTTTACGAACCCCGGTTTAATTTAAAGAGTATCTCTTCACTCACAGAGAGTTTTAAGATGCATGAACTTAAAAGGAGGCAGAGAACGCTGCAGGTCCCATCCCTGAGGGAGATACACCTGGTGGGACCCAGAAGAATGGCTCTCTCTCTCCCCCAGAGATTAAAATGGCCCCTGCTCTAATACTCTTCCAGAAGGCCCTGAAGACCTCGTTCTGCCAACGGGCCTGGGGAACCCAGAGTGGGATGGAGGCCCATTAAATGGCTCGCGTGATCTGCTGTTGCCGGGACGGGAGGTGGGGAGTGATTTTATTATGATATTATTATTATTTATTAGTTCAATTTATATGCCGCCCTTCTCCGGAGACTCAGGGCGGCTTACAATGCATTAAGTAATAGCCTTCATACTTTTGTATATACCTGCTTAGTAGGGCTTTTGGCCCCTCCTAAGCTGTGTTCTTTTTTATACAAAGTCAGCTTATTGCCCTCACAATCCGGGTCCTCATTTTACCTACCTCGGAAGGATGGAAGGCTGAGTCAACCTTGAGCCTGGTGAGATTTGAACTTGCACTAATTGGAGGCAGCTGGTTTTACTTAACAGTACTTAACAGTACTTAGTCTGCTGCGCCACCAAGGCTCAAGAGATAAGAGTGCTGATTTTTTAATTAGTTTTATTGTTTTAAATGTGGTTTTTGAATTCTGTAAGCTGCCTTGGGTTGACATGGGCGAATAGGCGGCAATATAAATTTAATAATAAATGACTGACTGACTGACTGAATGAATGAATTAATTAATTGATGAACTTCAACTCCCAGAATTCCCCTGGGAGGAATTGCACTGCTGTTTGGGGGATTCTGGAAGTTGAAGTCCACACATTTTAAAGTACATGACAGTGAGAAACGCTGTTTTAGAGTCTTCTTGTTAGGAGACTTTGCAAGACCGAGTTTTGTTGTGTTAAAGAGGGTTGTGAGCAGACACGACAACCAGGGCTGGGCTTCAGATCCTTTAGCAACAGATTCGCTGCCCCGTTGCGAGGTGTGCGTGGCCATGGTGGGCGTGGGCTATTCGGCTGCCTGCAACACAGGGGGGTGGGGTTGGGCTTTTTTTTCACCCTCCCCAGGCTCCGGAGGCTTTTCTTGAACCTCCGGGAGGGCGGAAACAGCTTCCCCTGGGGTCTGGAGGCTCTCCGGGGGCTGGAAACAGGTCCATTTTCGGACTTCGGGAAGGCCTGTTTTTCGCCCTCCCAGATTTTATTTTTATTTTTATTTTTAATTTGATTTATATGCCGCTCTTCTTCGGAGACTCAGGGCGGCTTACAATGCGTTAAGCAATAGCCTTCATACTTTTTGTATATTTATACAAAGTCAGCTTATTGCCCCCACGAACTGGGTCCTCAATTTACCCACCTTAGAAAGGATGGAAGGCTGAGTCGACCTTGAGCCTGGCTAGGATTGAACTCAGAGAAATTGCAGGCAGCTGGATCTTAATTGCTGCCTTTAGTAGGAGGCATTAGCCCCCTACGCTACACAGGCTCTGCGTGGCCCCTGCACTTACCTGGAATGATGAATGGGCCGCATGGAGACTTCTGGGAGGGGAGAGGTGGGCGTGGCCAGCCAAAAGTGGCATTTGGGGGTTCGCCAAACCCTGGCAATCCTTGGCTAGATCGCTCGAACCCTGCCGAGCCCCCAGGAGCCCACCTGTGACAACAACCCTACCAGGCTGAAGTCTGCTTTGTTCCATTTTGGTATCGCATGGTACCAATCTGCCCTACCAGTAGCTAAACCAAGATGGAAGACCGTCCATCCCTGACTTACATTCATGTCACATTCAATGATGGACACAGCTTTGTCTGGCTTGGTCTCCATGACTCGAAGTTCATAGATCTAAAAGAAAGAAAAGGGGAAAAGAAAGAAAGTAAGGATGAAGAACGGAGTGCGTGGAAGTCTTTCCCGTCCCTTAAAAACTAGCCGGCTGGGGAATTCTGGGAATTGAAGTCCACATACCGTATTTTCCGGCGTATAAGACGACTGGGCGTATAAGACGACCCTCCTCAGAGCCATTTAAGGCTCGTCAGAGCCTTATGGGCTGGTCTGCCTGGTTACAGGAGAATGAGACCCGGCGTATAAGACGACCCCCGACTTTTGAGAAGATTTTTGTGTGTTAGAAAGTAGTCTTATACGCAGGAAAATACAGTAATTTAAAAGTTTCCCAAGTTGAGAAACACTGTTGTAGCCTCTCCTTCTCTGCAAAGAGCTGATGCTACCTTCTCGTTGTAGTTGATGGCGATGACGTCTCCCGTGGTGAGGCAAGCAAAATTCCGGAGCGCGTTTTCCAATCTTCCGAGAGTGTTAAGCGGAAATACAGAAACTTCCCGATCACAGTGTAAAAACAGGAGAAGAAACTTTGGAAAATGATATACGAGTTACTGAATGCAGCTGAATTCCCCCCCCCCCCCCCAAATAGAGGTAGTCCTCAAGGAGTAGTGCGGTGGCCTAGAGGCGGAGCTCTCGCCTCAATATCAGGAGGCTGTGAGTTCGATCCTAGGTAGAGGCGAATATTTCTTTCTCTGAGCATATTGAAAATCTGTCTGCTGAATAAAACTCCGTACTGGTGACAGGTAGGGCATCCGGCCAGTAAACACTCAGCTCCATTCAGTTGCCCAGAACTCCATCCCGCAAGGGATTATGGGGTCATTAAAAGATGATGATGAATGGTGCACAGCCTAGAGGTGGAGATCTGCCCTCACAATCAGGAGGCTGTGAGTTCGATCCTAGGTAGAGGCGGATATTGAAGAAAACTCTGCATTGGCAACAGGAAAAGCATCCGGCCACTAAACACTCTGCTAGCTCCATTCAGTTGCCCGGACTCCACCCCGCAAGGGATTATTATAGAGTCGTTAAAACATGATGATGATACAGGGAGTCCTCAACTTACAACCACAGCCGAGCCCAACATTTCTGTCGCTAAGCAAGACAGGCGTTAAGGGAGTTTCGCCCCAGTTTACGACCTTCCCTGCCACGGTGGTTAAGGGAATTGCTGCAGCGGTTAAATTGGGAACACGGTTTATTAAGTGAATCCGTCTTCCCTACTGACTTTGCTCGTCAGAAGGACGCAAAAGGGGAAGGCGTGACCCCGGGACACTGCAACCGTCGTAAATATGAGTCAGGTGGCACAAGCGTCTGAATTTTGATCATGGGGATGCGGCAACAGTTGTAAGTGTGAAAACTGGTCCTAAGTCTCTTTTCTCAGTACGCTGAAAGGTCACTAAATGAAGCATTATTAAGTCAAGGGCTATCTGTATACATTTAGAAGCAAAGCATTCCACCTCTACTGAATCAAGGTGATTCCCTCTTGAAGGACCGCCCTCTTGAAGGATACACAGCTTTGGGGTTGGTGATGTCGAGAAAATCGGGACTCTGTGGCTGAAATTTGGAGTAGGTGGCCACTTGGAGATTGACGCTTTCCACTTGCACAAGGCCTCCTTCCTCCAGGAGAAGATTCTGCATCATCTTGGGGGAGAAAAACAGAGTGAAACGGATTTCATGCCAGGCCCGAAGCTCAATATGATTCAATATAAAGTTTGCCAACGGAAGTAGGAGGAACAGATAACAAATAGGACTGCAACAGCCAGAGGGAAGAAATTCATCTTTAATTTTCCCACTAGGAAAGGTAACATTCTCCCCGTGTATGTCCACTCTTTAACCGGTCCATCTACAATTCCAGATCAAATCTTTTTATTATGGTAAAAAAAAGAGAGAAAGAGAGTGCTCAAAATTGAGAGCGGGGAGAAAAAAAACGGGTGAAGTTGACCATGAATTGAAATTGACTATCTACCACTTTTACCTGAGAATAGAAACAGAAATAGAGACATAGGAAGAGAGGAGGAATGGGGTGGGGGGGAAGAGGAGGAGGAGGAAGAAAAGAAGAGAGAAGGAGAAAGAGAAGGGGACAAGGAGAAGCAGAGAAGGAAGGGGAATGGCATGGCATAGAATGGAATACTTTATTGGGCCAAGTGTGACTAGACACACAAAGAATTTGTCTCCTGTGCAGAAGCTCTCACTGTACATGCAAAGCAACAGAGTAATAATCATCGTAATCCTGATACCAATAAAAGGGGTTATAGTAAAGAAGGGGAGAAGGATAACAATAATACTCCAGCCATACAACATTGGGTAAATACAGAATAGAATAGAATAGAATAGAATAGAATAGAATAGAATAGAATAGAATAGAATAGAATAGAATAGAATAGAATAGAATAGAATAGAATAGAATAGAATAGAATAGAATAGAATAGAATAGAATAGAATAGAACAGAATAGAACAGAATAGAATAGAATACAGTGGAGTGGAGTGGAGTGGAGTGGAGTGGAGTGGAGTGGAGTGGAGTGGAGTGGAGTGGAGTGGAGTGGAATAGGATAGGATAGGATAGGATAGGATAGGATAGGATAGGATAGGATAGGATAGGATAGGATAGGATAGGATAGGATAGGATAGGATAGAGAATGAATGAGTAGAATGGAATAGAATAGAACAGAATAGGGAATGAATGGAATGGAATGGAATGGAATGGAATGGAATGGAATGGAATGGAATGGAATGGAATGGAATGGAATGGAATGGAATAGAATAGAATAGAATAGAATAGAATAGAATAGAATAGAATAGAATAGAATAGAATAGAATAGAACAGAACAGAATAGAATTTTTTATTGGCCAAGTGTGATTGGACACACAAGGAATTTGTCTAGGTGCATATACTCTCAGTGTACATAAAAGAAATATATAGATAGACCTCAAGACAGTACTGTGAGAATTAGATGTTCAGCAGAGTGAAGGCAAACTTTTATTTGTTCATTTGTACCCAGTCTTTCTTATAACTCAAGGAGGCAAACACATCCATCACATTCCTCAAGGAGTCTGTCCTAGTGCTCGATAACGTTAAAGACTTGCAAAAGAATCTTCGGGAAATAAATATTTGATTGTGAAGTTTTGGGATTTTCAGCTGAAAGTATAAGGTATAAGGTAAAGGTTCCCCTTGCACAGATGTGCTAGTCGTTCCCGACTCCAGGGGGCGGTGCTCATCTCCGTTTCAAAGGCAAAGAGCCAGCGCTGTCCGAAGATGTCTCCGTGGTCATGTGGCCATGACTCAATGCCAAAGGCGCACAAAACACTGTTCCCTTCCCACCAAAGGTGGTCCCTATTTTTCTACCTGCATTTTTTTACGTGCTTTCGAACTGCTAGGTTGGCAGAAACTGGGACAAGTCATGGGAGCTCACCCCGTTACGCGGTGCTAGAGTTCAAATCGCTGAACTGCGGTGTACAAATGAACAAAATACATTCACCTTAAGTAATCTGCTTTCACCAATGGTTCAGGAGCAAGAAATTGGCCAAGTATCAGATGCTCTCATCGCTACACTAAACGGGGAAAAGATTTGGGACACGCCATGAAAACAGCATGTAAAATAATTTGACGTTGCCGAAGAGACTCAGCACACGCTTTGTTGAGGGTTGCTACATTAGATGCCCAGTAGACGAGTTTAAAATGAATTTTGTTGGCATGAAATGAATCTTGCCACATATTTGAGCACCGTGTCTCTAATTTCATGAAACCAAACCATCTACTTACCCAGTGTGGAAGGTAACAGATGCCTTCATCGGCCACAAATTCCAGCACGCCGCAATGAGTCATCCGGTCCGAATTTTTATTCGTCAATTTAAACAACATCGGGTAAGTGATATTAAGCCGACCTGGTGGAAACAAGTAGAGAGGAAATCTACTAAGTTCATTATATCCAAGGAGACAATTCTTGACCTTGAAAAAAATCCCTAGGACTGCTAACGCCATTGGTTAGTCTTTCTATGCGGGTGAGTTTTTTTAATTTGCTTAAACTTAATTGCTCTCCTCCCTATCCCATTTTTCCCCACCCCCAAAGATTTCTTTGAGACCATAGGTTGGCAGAGAGAATCTATCTTTGTGTAAAAATTGAATTTAATTTTTTATCAAAATTTAACTTCTAAGATTAATTTTTGTGCTTTTTAAAAATTTCATCAGTTATATTACATCGTACTCTGCCCAGAACCTCTCTTTGAGGGAGACGGGTGGTTTAGAAACATGATAGATAGATAGATAGATAGATAGATAGATAGATAGATAGATAGATAGATAGATAGATAGATAGATAGATGATAGATAGATAAATAGATAGATAGATAGATAGATAGATAGATAGATAGATAGATAGATAGATGATAGATAGATAGATAGATGATAGATAGATAGATAGATAGATAGATAGATAGATAGATAGATAGATAGATAGATAGATAGATAGATAGATACTGTAGATAGATAGATACCGTGTTTCCCCGAAAATAAGACCCTGTCTTATATTTTTTTGAACCCCGAAATAAGCGCTTGGCCTTATTTTCGAGGAGGTCTTATTATTTTGGGGAGTGTGGAGCAAGACGGGGCTCCTCTTGCCATCTTACCTGATTTCCAGCTCTGTCTCCTGAACCCTAACCAGAGGAAATGGCAGCGAGTGGCTGCGCATGCGTTTAAATATTTTTGGGGAGTGCTTATTTTCGGGGGGGAGGGGGGCTTATTTTAGCACATGTACTCAAAGTCCGATTGGGTTTATTATCCAGGGAGGTTTTATTTTCGGGGAAACAAGGTAGATAGATAATGAGATAGAAAGAAAGATAGATAGATGAGATAGAAATAGAAATAGAAATAGAAAGAAAGAAAGAAAGAAAGAAAGATAGATAGATAGATAGATATAGATAGATAGATAGATAGATAGATGATAGATAGATAGATAGATAGATAGATAGATAGATAGATAGATAGATAGATTGGATGGATGGACAGATAGATGAGATAGAAAGAAAGAAAGAGAAAGAGAGGGAGGGAGGGAGGGAGGGAGGGAGGGAGGGAGGAAGGAAGGAAGGAAGGAAGGAAGGAAGGAAGGAAGGAAGGAAGGAAGAAGAAAGAAAGAAAGAAAGAAAGAAAGAAAGAAAGAAAGAAAGAAAGAAAGAAAGAAAGAAAGAAAGAAAGAAGCCAAACCAATAATTTTGCCCAAAAAGTAGGACAACAGTCCTCTAAAGAAATAGATGTGGAGTAAGAGAATATCAAGCATGAAGACACATTAAATATACACAACTTACTGAGTTGATCCAAGGCAGAGGGTGGCATAATTACTGCAGGAAAAAGACAAAAACAATTTGTGAAAAATGTCAGGAAAAACAGACACCTGCTGGCAACAACAACAACAACAACAACAAAAGCAATTCTAGGACATTTAAACCACAGACGTCAACCCTTTCCCCACTACTGAAGGTACCAAAGTAGTGTTTTTCCAACTTAAAAGTCTTTTCTGCGATTGTCAGGATTGTACAGATAGTCCTCTACTTACAGCAGTTCACTTAACGACCGTTAAAAAGTTACAACGGCACTGCAAAAAGTTACCGTATTTTCCGGAGTATAAGACACACTTTTTTTTCCCCGTCCTGAAAGAGGCTGAAAATTTGGACGCGTCCGAACGTAACCCCCGCACACGTGGTGCCCAAAATGGCTACCGGGAAGCCTCTGAATTTAAATCACGTGTGCCATGGGGATGCTGCAGTGGTCGTAAGTGTGGGAAATGTCCATAATCCACCTTTTTTTCAGTCGTAACTTCAAACGGTCACGAAATGAAGCACCCAGATTCTATTATGCGGGATATCAGCTGCTATGAGCTGTTTAGGTCAAGACGTAAATATGAGGCTCCCTATGCGGTAACCAGGTAAAACAGGATGTTCCCACAGGACAAGAACGAAGGGACACACCCAGTCAGTTGGCAAACAGGTATAGGAAGCACAACACCCGTGAAGGAATGATGACTCTTTTAACCAGAGCACGAGACCAGGTTATCTAAACACACTGAAAGAGATAAATCACATTTCTAGCAAACACCGGCCTGTAAACAGATTTACAAGCTTTGGCGGATGTATTGAGTACAAGCTGATCTGGTCCATTTTTTATTTTTCTTAAAAAAAAAAAAAGCAAATTTAAAGCAAGGGAAGATACGAGTTGATTAATGATTCATAGCCATGTTGTCTCCAGCTTATTTTTTTTTTAAAAAAACAAAAAAAGATTGGAAGCACTTGAGTTCTTTTCATAGCCGCTGTGAAGAAAATCGTTCGAAATCAACTCCGAGAGGCTCGGAAAACAAAGCGCTTTTTTAAAAAAAGCTCAATAAATAATGCATGGCTATATTTCTTAAGTTCATCGGGCAGGTTTCCTGTGAAAGATGGTTCCAGAATAAAAGTGGGTTTATCCTCAGTGGTGAAATCCACATTTTTTTACGACCGGTTCTGTGGGCGTGGCTTGGTGGGTGTGGCAGGGAAAGGATACTGCAAAATCTCCATTTCCCCCTCCCCACTCCTGGAGGAAGGATACTGCAAAATTCCCATTCCCTACCTACTCCTGGGGAAGGTATATTGCAAAATCCCCATTCCCCCCTCACTCCTGGAGGAAGGATACCGCAAAATTCCCATTCCCTTCCTATCCTGGAGAAGGTATATTGCAAAATCCCCAATCCCTCCTCACTCAAGGGGAAAGGATACTGCAAAATCCCCATTCCCTCCCCACTCCAGGGGGAAGGATATGCAAAAGTTCCATTCCCACCACACTCCAGGGGCAAGGATACTGCAAAACCCCCATTCCCTTCCGACTCCTGGGGGAAGGATATTGCAAAATCCCCATTCCCACCCCACTCTGGGCCCAGCCAGAGGTGTTATTTTCCGTTTCTCCAAACTACTCAAACTTTCCGCTACCGGTTCTCCGAACTGCTCAAAATTTCTGCTACCGGTTCTCCAGAACCTGTCAGAACCGGCTGAATTTCACCCCTGCTTATCCTCCTCTTCCTCCTCCTCTCCCCCTCATCACCTATGGACCAAAATCATTGCTATTTCAGCCTGCCAGAGAGGGAAGTTACAGTAAATCAAATTGAAAAGAAAGCTTAAATGCGCATACTTTTTCCGCCCTTCTCCACATCGGATCGGTCATTAGGGCCAGCGAGCATGGAAACAGAGAAACAGCGGTATTGGGTGGAGAAGCGATTCTGGAAGACGCGGGGAATGGGGTGATCAAACATGTTGAAAGAAAACTGGAGAGAAGAAGAAAAAGAAGGAGGCGTTAAAACGAGCACAATCTATTTACCATAATCAATTCTTCTAATTTATGTTTTTAATTTATAGATTTCTAAATCTTTTACAATTGTAAGCCGTCCAGAGTTAAGCAAAGAAATACAGGTAGTAGCCGAGCCCAAAATTTCTGTTATTAAGTGAGACATTTGTTAAGTGAGTTTGGGGCCATCTTACCACCTTTCTTGCCACAGTTGTTAAGTGAATCATTTATTTATTTATTATTTAAATTTTAATACCGCCCTTCTCCCGAAGGACTCAGGGCGGTGCACAGCCACAGTAAAACAACACATATCACAAAATTTAAAAAATAGTTTAAAACCCCCAACCCCCAACCCCCGGGGGGAGTTTGTAAGTCCATTCTCCCCCTACCTGGGGCTTCCCGCTTGGATGGGGTATGTAGCCCAACCCGCCCGCATGGGATTTGTAGTCCACCCCACTTAGATGTGGTTCGAAACCCACCCTGCCAGGATGGGATTTCTGTACCCCACAAACCCTGGGTGGGATTTGTAGCCCACGACACCTGCCCTGGGGGTTCACCATCCACCCCACCCGCATGGGATTTGTAGTCCACCTCACCCAGATGTGGTGTGGTTCGAAACCCACCCTGCCAGGATGGGATTTCTGTAACCCCACAAATCCTGGGTGGGATTTGTAGCCCACGACACCTGCCCTGCGGGTTCGCCGTCCACCCCACCCGCATGGGATTTGTAGTCCACCCCACTTAGATGTGGTTCGAAACCCACCCTGCCAGGATGGGATTTCTGTACCCCACAAACCCTGGGTGGGATTTGTAGCCCAGGACACCTGCCCTGGGGGTTCACCATCCACCCCACCCGCATGGGATTTGTAGTCCACCCCAGCCAGATGTGGTTTGAAACCCACCCTGCCAGGATGGGATTTCTGTACCCCACAAACCCTGGGTGGGATTTGTAGCCCACGACACCTGCCCTGGGGGTTCACCATCCACCCCGCCCGCATGGGATTTGTAGTCCACCCCACCCAGATGTGGTGTGGTTCGAAACCCACCCTGCCAGGATGGGATTTCTGTAACCCCACAAACCCTGGGTGGGATTTGTCACCCATGAGGCCTGCCTGGAGATAGGCAATCCACCCCGCCCGCATGGGATTTGTAGTCCACCCCACCCAAATGTGGTTCGAAACCCACCCTGCCGGGATGGGATTTCTGTACCCCACAAACCCTGGGTGGGATTTGTAGCCCAGGACACCTGCCCTGGGGGTTCACCATCCATCCCACCCGCATGGGATTTGTAGTCCACCCCAGCCAGATGTGGTTCGAAACCCACCCTGCCAGGATGGGATTTCTGTAACCCCACAAACCCTGGGTGGGATTTGACACCCATGAGGCCTGCCTGGAAATAGGCATGGGATTTGTAGTCCATCCCCTGTCAGCTTTCAGACAGCCAAGCTCCTTCCCGGCCAGATGAGCCTGCATTTTCCCACCCTGCCAACATCTGGCCCTCCCTCGACCTCTGGAAGGAGAGGGGGGTTTCCCGAGGCCTGTACCATGGTGGCGATGCCTCCTCCGGCCTCCCCTCCCAGCCGGCCAAGGGTCTCCTCCAAAAAACCGGCAGCCGCCGAGCCTCTTCTTCGCTCTTCGCCCAGCTAGGAAGCCTCTCGCGGCGGACGGGGAGTCGCTCTTCGGCCTAGGCCCAGGCCTCGCCACTTGGGGGTCCCCCAAATCCGGCCTTCCTGGCTGGGGAGCAAACGGGGATCGGGCCCCCTTTCTCTCTTCGGAGTATGGGTCACTTCTGCGGGGAAGAAGAGGCAGGAAGCTTTAGTTTAAAGGAGCGGAGAAACTACGCCTCCCAGAATGCAGTGCGCGCCATCGGTCCGTCGACGTTTTTTTTCCGGCTGCGCGCCAAGGACTCAAGCGGAACGATAAAACGATCCTTGTTTTCCCTGCGTAGTTTTAAATGCAGCCGAGTCTCCTTGTAAAATACTCGGAATTACAGAAGCGCCCTTACAGCTTTCTTCATAAGGCGAGTCTAGAATTGTTTTTAGGGGTTTATCAACTCAGACAGAAATGATTTAGACAGAAAGCGGGGGAACGTTATAGGCCAGGGAATGCCCTCAGCAAAGATGGCGGCCAACCAGTTTGCCCTTACTATGCTGGCTCTGTTTTGTTTGGGAAAAAAAAGATGGTGGGTCACCCTTCTGGCCCAAGAGTTAGGAAGACTTGCGCTGCAACATATACTACCGGTACTGTTTAGGCACTGCGGGTAAGAATAGGAAAATGGATAGGGGATAATAATTGATTGGTGAAAGGAGGCAACTCATCAGAAACTTCTTTATACAGGTAGTCCTCGATTTACACTTCATTTAGTAACCAAAGTTACTGAAAAAATATGACTTATGATCATTCTTCAAGGACTACTGTTTAGGACTATTATACGTTGTACTGTTCAGAATATAAATCTTCTGAGAAGGCATAAAAGTGTGGAAACAAAAAGAGAAGTCTTCTTTATTTATTTATTAAGGACAGAAGTCTTAACCTAAAAGAAGTCTGCCCACCCCAAAACGAATTTTTTTTTTAAAAAAATTTAAATCCCTGTCCTAATGTCCCTTTTCGTATCCTTTTCATATATTCATGTATGTTTATACTTTTATCTATTATCTTATACATGCTTGACAAATAAATAAAAAAAATCTATTTCTGTCTATGTATTCTGATTTAATTATTTCAAGCCTTGGAAAAGAACAGGACCCCCACTCTGCGATTATCTATGTAAACAACCTACCGTATTTCCACCCTCTTCGCCCCGCACGTATGGAATGATGCTTTTTTTGAGAGAGAGAGAGCCGGAAGTCTCTCTCTGAAACTATAAAGACCGTATCCCCCTTTTCTCTCCTCTCCTCCTCTTTGAGACTGGGAAGAAGGGGGCCGGACTGAGAAAGGTGTGACCCCGCCCATCCAGAACGTCAGAGCGATATCCTGTGCCTCCGATTGGTCGGTTTCCCGGGCGTCCCGACCAATGAGGGAAAGGCGCTGCTTTGGCGCCTTTCTTGAAGCGGCTCTTTCTTCTCGCTCTCCGCCGCCATTGTTGTTTTCGCGGCCGGTCATGTTCCTGACAGACTTTCGGAAGGAGTTTTACGAGGTGGTCGTGGGCCAGGTGAGGGGGAGGCTGGAGCCTCTCGGGGTCAGCGGGAGGAGGAGGATTGAGGACGACGGCTGAGGAGCATGGGGCTTGTAGTCCGCGGCGTTGAGAATGACCAATGAGCCTACCCGGTCGGGTTGTTGTGCAAGCTTAACATTGCTGAGGGGACGGGGGTGGGGGAAGGAGCGGAGTTGGGCCTGGCCAGATTCTTGAGGGTTTTTCCCCTTCCAATCCTTGAAAGAAGGGGCGAGCCAGCAGAGTCGTGGCTGGGGAGGATGGGCGTTGTAGTCCAGCCTGGGTGTTGTAGTCCCACCTTTGTGCCCACAGGCTGGGTTCTTGTAGGGGTTTACAGGGTCAGATGCAGAGGCAGGGGATGGAGGTGTGTGTTTGTGTGGGGGGGGGAATGACTGGTGGCTGTGGAGGATGGGACATGTAATCCACCATTGGGCTGCTCTGGTGGGGCTGTTGTCCAGGACTCAGGTGCTGAGACCTGGGGAGGAGCTGGGCCTGGGATGAGGATTCCCCCTTCAGGGTTTTCAGGGCTGGGGAGGATGGGTATTGTAGTCCACCCTGTAAGAGCTGTGGGCTTATCTGGTAGGGCGGTTGAATAGGCTGCCTTCTGCCAGGGTGGTGGAGCTGGGCTTGGTGTGTGTGTGTGTGTGTGTGTGTGTGTGTGTGTGTGTGTTTCCCTTTCAGGGGTTTTAGGCACCAGTGGCTGGGGAAGATAGGCATTGTAGTGCCATTGTAGGTTAGAGAGTGGCCAGCGAGATCCCACTGGGGGAGCCAAAGCTCTGAAAGGGGAGAAAACTTTTCAGAACTGGCTTTGCGGAAGTATAAGCAAAGCCCTTGAAACTGGAGGTGAAGATGAAATGGACTAGATTGGAGAGGGATTAAAAGATCGGCTGCTCCTAACTAGGAAAGGCTGATAAACTAACCTGGTTTACGAGATAACCTGGTACAGGTAGCCCTCGTCTTACAACAGTCCACTTAGTGACCGTTTGAAATTACAACGGCACTGAAAAATGTGACTTAGGACTGTTTTTCACACTTATGACCATTGCAGCATCCCGATTGGTCAGGGGATTGACATTCGAATGCTTGGCAACTGACTGACATTTATGACGGTTGCAGTGTCCTGGGATCATGTGATCAACTTCTGCGACCTTCTGACAAGCAAAGTCATTGGGGAAACCAGATTCACTGAAACAACCGCATTACTAACTTAACAACTGCAAGGATTCACTCGACAAATGTGGCCAGAAAAATTGTAAAACTCACTTAACAAGTGTCTCCCTTAGCAAGATACATTTTGGGCTTAGTTGTGCTGGTAGGTTGAGGACTCCCTAATGTAGTTGCTAATTGTATATATATATATTTTTTTTACAGAGGGTGCTGCTTCTGGTAGCTTCAGACATAGATGCATTATGTGCTTGTAAAATACTCCAGGTAAGTCTGCCCTTCAAGTGTTTTGAGTGTACAATTGACAAAATATTGTGCAATTGGGTAAAAGAACTGTAAGTAAGCATGCAATGAATATTATTGCCAAATAAATGGATAGGGTATCAGTATAAAGGACGCAGTGGCTTAGTGGGTAAGATACTGAGCTTGTCAATCAAAAGGTTGGCAGTTCAGCAGTTCGAATCCCTAGTGTCGCGTAACGGTGTGAGCTCCCGTGACTTTTCCCAGCTTCTGCCAACCTAGCAGTTCGAAAGCACGTCAAAAATGCAAGTAGAAAAATAGGGACCACCTTGGGTGGGAAGGTAAAAGCGCTCTGTGCCCCTTCAGCATTGAGTCATGACCACGGAGACGTCTTCGGACAGCGCTGGGTCTTCGGCTTTGAAACGGAGATGAGCACCATCCCCTAGAGTCGGGAATGACTAGCACATATGTGCGAGGGGAACTTTTACCTTTACCTTACTACCAGTATCATTCATGCAAGGCAATGGCTGGGGGGGGGGGGTGAGGTAATTGAGGGAATTTGCCTTATTTTCTAAAAAAATACATGGTTTTCAGTTACCAAATACGTCCCAGAGATTTCCTATAGAAAGTGCTCTCAGAATGCTCTTTTAATGATAAATGAATTAGTGTACAATATGTAATACAATATGTATTACGTATTGTAATACAATATGTAATCTATAGAGTCATTGGATATGAGTCAAATGGCAAATAAATTTTATAAATATAAATCAATAGCTATGTCAGTCAAACAACTTTATAGAACGGGGAAAAGAAAATTATCCTTGTATGATTTTGGTGATTATTATGATTTCCATGATAAAATGCCAACTTCCCTCTAGCCTATAAATCATTTATCTTAAATATAATAAAAATACAAAATTAGAGTGTTAAACACCATGAGCGATTACTAAAGCTCTACAATTCGAGTTTGTTTGTTTTTAAATATGATTGGTAAATGTACAGTTGCTCAAAAACCTTTCTTGGAAGCTGCTGTTGCTATGCTCAGCTAAAGTATTAGCCTTTGCTTTTAAATCTAGCCTTCATTTTTCTCCAGGCTTTATTCCAGTGTGATCATGTGCAATATACATTAGTCCCAGTATCTGGATGGCAAGAACTGGAAACAGCATTTCTAGAACATAAGGATCAGGTAAAGAAAAATAATAAATGGGATCTATCTATCTATCTATCTATCTATCTATCTATCTATCTATCTATCTATCTATCTATCTATCTATATCTCCTATGATGCTAAATGGAGCTTAAATAAGATCTTTTTAAAATTCTGATTTATTTATTTTTTTATCATGGCAATTTTTAAACTTTTTTTGAAAGACAATTGTTTGTATCTATTCTCAAGAGTTTAGCTACTCTGGGATATATATTAACAATCTTTCACGCAGATTTAGTTCCACAACCTCTTTGCTTTTATTTACAGTTCAAGTATTTTGTGCTCCTAAACTGCGGGGCCAACATTGACCTGCTGGAAGTCCTTCAACCCGAAGAGGATACCCTGTTCTTTGTTTGCGATACTCATAGACCTATCAATGTAGTGAACATTTACAATGAGACGCAAGTAAGTTCTCCTTTTTGAGAAAAAATAAAAATAAAATATTGACGTCATAAATGAGGCCCAGTTTTCTGGGGTTTGTACTTATAATGTTATGTCCTCTACAGGATTGTGGGAATTTTTTATTTATGGATCCTCTGCTATTAGCTCAGCAATGGGGATGCTGACTTTATTATCAGTTTCTGGACATTTACAGTCGCCCTTTGTCTATGTTTTGTTTAGACTCAAGACTCTCTTGTCTGGGGATGTTTTTCATTACTACCACTGTTGTTAATCTTTTCATCTTCTTAACGTTCCCATCACCCATCTCCTTCCACTTATGACTGTAACTTTGTTGCTTGTATCCTTACGATTGATATTGATATTGATATTGATTGTTTCCTGATTGCTTATTTGTACCCTCTGACTATCATTAGGTATTGTACCTTACGATTCTTGATGATGTATTTTTTTCTTTTATGTACACTGAGAGCATATGCACTGAAGACAAATTCCTTGTGTGTCCAATCACACTTGGCCAATAAAAAATTCTATTCTATTCTATTCTATTCTATTCTATTCTATTCTATTCTATTCTATTCTATTCTATTCTATTCTATTCTATTCTATTCTATTCTATTCTAATTCTAATTCTATTCTATTTCTATTCTATTTCTATTTCTATTTCTATTTCATTCTATTCTGTACTCTTGTCTACTCTACTCTACTCTACTCTACTCCACATTCTATTCCATTCCATTCCATTCTATTCTACAGGTAATCCTCAATTTATGACCACAGTTGAGTCCAAAATTTATGTTGCTAAGTGAGAGTTTTGCCCCATTTTACAACCTTTCTTGCCACAGTTGTTAAGTGAATCACGGCAGTTGATAAGTTAGTAACACGGTCGTTAAGTGAATCTGTCTTCCCCATTGATTTTGCTTGAAAGGGGGACTCAAATGATTTTGGGATACAGCAACGGTCCTAAATCTGAGTCAGTTGCCAAGCATCTGAATTTTGATCACGTGACGGTGGGGATGCTGCAAAGGTCGTAGCCCGAGAAAAACGGTCGTAAGTCGCAGTCCCGTTGTAACTTTGAACAGTCACAAAATGAACTGTTGTAAGTTGAGGACTACCAATATTAGGTAGGTTCACCACCTTCAAGTGGTTAAAAGATGATAAAGGGATTAAAAAAAAAATCCCAGTGATCAGTTTGCCAATGTAATAGCAACCATGCAACTGGAGGAAAGGTAGAGATGGAATTTTGTATTGCAAATTTTCAACTGGCACTGATGATGTTACCTAGTTAGGTAATGAAACAAACGTCTGCAAGAAAACAAGCAAGCTCAGAGAGCACCAAGGACCTCCATATATTAATTATGTTAAATTTAATATAATGTAAAATATTTTACTATGCGGTCTAAAATTATCCATAATGTATGACAAGTTCCTGTCTTTCACCAAGATCATTACTGGGTCTTTACAGTTGTTTTATTTAAATTTTTCTAGGTCAAGCTCTTGGTCAAGCAAGACGATGACCTCGAGATTCCTGCCTATGATGATATTTTCAGGGATGAGGAGGAGGAAGAGGAGGATTCTGGGAATGAAAGCTCTGGATCAGAGCCTGCAGGAAAACGTAGGCGGTTTGAAGAGGTGAGATTTGAGCAAGTTAAAATGGCATTTTAAAGGAAAGTCATAGATTAAGGTTATTTAACAGCGACTGTGCTAAGAAAAAGTAGACGCAACGAAGTATACGAGTCTCTTTCAGGGAGTAAAAGTGATTTTTAAAAATATTTTGGTTCGTGGCTATTTTGTATCGTTTGAAACTAACTCAAGTCCTAATCCTTACCTTTTAAGGAATGTGTTGCTGTTTTTAAGTTAATTGTTTCACTGTCAAACGTTACACTTGTCAACATTGAATCAATTGTATTTATTTTTAGGATCATTGATCATTGTTTATTGTAATCTCCCCATAGGAAGTGGTAGAAAGAACAATGAAAAGACGCAAAAGAAGAGAGTGGGAGGCCCGCAGGTACGTGACCCAAACTATCTGCTTACTGGATACCAGTATTTCTATTTATGATCATAGCACGAAAAAAAATGTTGCTGATTTCTCTCTTCCCTCCCCCCCCCCCTTTTTTTTTTAAAATTTATTTAGGCAAGAAATTCTTTTTGACTATGAACAGTACGAATATCACGGGACATCAGTACGTATTGAATCTCCTTCACAGTACAATTCTTTACTTTTTTAAGAAAAGGGGTTATTGCATGATAAGGTTTCTTAATTTCTAGAAAACTAACTTAAAGGTTTTGTATCTTCTATGCAAATCCACCTGGTTTTTGAAGTTCCCTTTTTTTTTCTTTTGTAAAATTTGTTTTATTGTTTTATACACAAACAAACATAATACATCAGTCATTCCATGTGTCACCTCGATGTTTCTTTGGTGACTACTACTTCTTGTTACTCCTCCTTTTTACAACATCTCTCTCACAACACAATATTTTTGTTATATCATTCTCTTACTTAATTATTAAATTTTATCTGTTTTCTAACCAATGATAGAATTGTCCCCATATCTTAAAATATTCTGTATGTTCTCTTTCTTTGATTTTCAAAGTTAATTTATTTTATTTATTGAATTCCTATATCGCCCTTCTCCCGAAGGACTCAGTGCGGTGAACAGATTAAGATTTCATATACATATTGTGTGTTTGTGTGTGTGTGTGTTTTCTGAGGTTTTCGCGGGTGTTTGTATGTAGGTCTTTGGTTATTTGGGTTTTCTCCTGCGTAAAATTGGAAGTATCTTGGCGACGTTTCGACGAAGTCTCATTCGTCATCTTCAGGCTGATGTTCTCGGCTTCGTGCACCAGCCTGAAGATGACGAATGAGACTTCGTCGAAGCGTCGCCAAGATACTTCCAACTTTACGCGGGAGAAGACCCGAATAACCAAAGACCTATATTTATATATATGTGTGTGTGTTTGTGTGTGTGTGTGTGTATGTATATTATAAACAGTAAATAATAAATTGAGTCAACTTGGTGTATCTACTAAGACCTTGGCATAGAATTTAGATGTTTATGCTAATCTATTCATTTCTGCATAATCTAAATTTTTTTTAATCACTTCCCCTTCCAAAGGGATTTTCTCTGCTTTCCACCTTTGCGCAAATGGTTTTTAAAGTTGCTGTACGGGTAGTCCTCAATTTAAAACAGTTCATTGTAGCGACTGTTCCAAGTTACAACGGCACTGAAAACCATTTTGCACGCTAACGACCGTTGCAGCATCCCCGTGGTCATGTGATCAAAATTTGGGAGCTTTGGCAACCGAATCGTGTTTATGACCGTTGCAGTGTCCAGGGGGTCATGTGATCCCCCTTTTGTGACCTCCTGACAAGTAGAGTTAACAGGCAAGCCGGATTCACGTAATCCGTGTGACTAACTTAACAACCGCAGTGATTCATTTAACAACTGTGGCAAGAAAGGTCCTAACATGGGGAAAAATTCACTTAATAACCATCTTGTTTAGAATCATAAACGCTGAACTCAATTGTGGTTATAAGTTGAGGACTACCTATAATCCCCAAACCCTGCCAGCTTTTAAGTTAAAAATGTTAACCTGTTGGTTCAGGTTCTATTCTTATTTCCCTGAAAATAAGACCCCGTCTTATATTTTTTTGAACCCCAAAATAAGCGCTTGGCCTTGTTTTCAAGGAGGTCTTATTATTTTGGGGCGCGTGGAGCAAGACGGGACTCCTCTTGCCATCTTACCTGATTTCCAGCTCTGTCTCCCTAACCCGAACCAGAGGAAATGCACGCACCAGCTGTGCATGCATTTAAATATTTTCGGGGCTGGCTTATTTTCAGGAGGCGCTTATTTTAGCGCATGCGTTCAAAAGCCCGATTGGGCTTATTATCAGGGGAGGTCTTATTTTAGGGAAAATGGTATGAGTAATGGAAAAAGGTGAGACTCGGATGACGTATGGTGCCGAATTTACTTTCTGGCTGTGGAAGATTTGCTTTCTTGGCCGTTCCAAACAGTTTCTCTTTACGCTGATCACTTCATCATTTCTCGCTTTACAGTCTGCCATGGTGATGTTTGATTTGGCGTGGATAATGTCCAAAGACTTGAACGATATGCTGTGGTAGGTAGTCTTGTTTGTGACATTGCTCGTTGTCCCAAAGGTGTTTTTTTTTCAAAAGGCAACTGGAGTTTTTGTGTTGTTTTTTCTTTGACGACGTTCCGCTTCTCATCCAAGAAGCTTCTTCAGCTCTTGACTGGATGGTGGGAAGGATTTATATTCCTTGAATATAGAACATAATTGTCCCAGAGTCATGTGATCACTGTGTGTGTGTGTGTGTGTGTGTGTGTGTGTGTGTGTGTGTGTGTGTGTGTGTGTGGTCACATGACCTTGGGACACAGCAAGGGTCATAAGGAGGGGTGAAATGTAAAATTTGTTACTACCGGTTCTCTGAGCGTGGCTTGGGGTGGTGGTAATGTGACTGGGTGGGCGTGGCCAACTTTTTTTAAAAAGCTTTTCAAAGCATTTTTTCTAATGCTTTGAAAAGCCTCTCTGCCGATCAGGCAACTCAGCTGGGATTGTAAGAGAGGCTTTTTAAAAAAACGCCTCTCACATCAGGCAACTCAGCTGGGATCATCAGAGACTTTTCAAAGCATTTTTTTTTACCACCTCTTCTGCAAGTCAAGAGGTTGCAGAAAAAAATGCTTTGAAAAGCCTCTGATGATCCCAGCTGAGCCGCACGATGCTCCATGGCATCGGACCGGGTTACCTTCGAGACTGTCTCCTGCCACCAGTAGCCTCCCACCGGCCAGTCCGCTCCCACAGAGAGGGTCTCCTCAGGGTGCCATCGGCCAAATTATGTCGGCTGGCGACACCCAGGGGGAGGGCCTTCTCTGTGGGAGCTCCTACTCTCTGGAATGAACTGCCCCCAGAATTACGTAAGATCACTGACCTCCATGTATTCCGCTGTGCCCTCAAAACCTTTCTGTTCCGCCAGGCCGGGCTATCGATGTGAAGATTTTTAAGTTGGTTTTAATCTGGGATTTTTAAATTTGGGGTTTTATATTGAGCCAAATTATTTAATATTTTACATTTTTAAATTGTTTGTCTTGTGCTTTTAATTAGGCTGTGCACCGCCCCGAGTCCTTCGGGAGAGGGGCAGTATAGAAATAAAATTATTATTATTATTATTATTATTATTATTATTATTATTATTATTATTATTATTATTATTATTATTATTATCATCATCATCATCATCATCATCAGAGGCTTTTTTTAAAATTTATTTTTTAAAGCATTTTTAAGTCGGAAGAAGTTGTAGAAAAAATGCTTTTAAAAGTAAAAAAAAAAAGCCTCTGATGATCGCACGGCTCAGCTGGGCATGATGGTGGAGGTGGTGGTGCGCAGGGATTTTTGCTACCTGTTCTCCGAACCACCCGCCACCATTGCTACCGGATCAGGCAATCCGGTCCGAACAGGAGCATTTCACCCCTGGTCATAAGTATGAACCGCTTGCCAAGCATCTGAATTTTGATCACGTGATCATGGAGATGCTGCGAAGGTCATAACTGAAAAACAGTCCTAAGTCACTTTTTCCAGTACCGTTGTAACTTTGAACGGTCACTGAATGAGAATAGTCACTAAGTAAGTCAAGGATTTCCTGTGCAGGAAAAAATGAATCAGTGCAAGTCTTGATTCTTTTTCTTTTTTTTAAGGTGGGCTGTTGTTGGACTAACAGACCAGTGGATCCAAGACAGAATCACTCAGTAAGTGAAAAGTTGACACCTCCTTTACATTATTTGCTCCTCCCATGAATTTCATGATGTTTCTTGAGCCAAGAATTTGTTCAGCATGGGACCGAAATGTTTCCAAAATAAACTCTTTCCTTAACATATTCCCAGAAAACATTTTTCATTTCCTGAGCTTCGAGGTAGAAAAAGAGGCAAGGAAGCTCCCATCAATCATTAACATGTTGCCTTTATTTTATTTTATTTTTTAATGGAAGAATGAAGTATGTGACGGACGTCGGGACTCTCCAGCGTCACGTCACTCGGCATAATCATCGCAACGGAGATGAAGATAACTCCCTTTCTATCGACTGCATGAGAATTGCCTTCGAATACGAGTATCCTTCCAAAGGGGGATGGAAATTGTTCAGGGCTTCAGCTGTGACTTGACGCAAATTGAATTTCCAACGTGAAGTCAGTGGCCCAGATTGTGATGGGGGCCGCGTCTCCCACCCCCGATCTCGCAGCTTCTTTTTTTAAAAATTTGATTTATATGCCGCCCTTCTCCAAAGACTCAGGGCAGCTTACAATGTGTTAAGCAATAGCCTTCATACTTTTGTATATTTTTATACAAAGTCAGCTTATTGCCCCCACAAACTGGGTCCTCATTTCACCTACCTTAGAAAGGATGGAAGGCTGAGTTAACTTTGAGTCTGGTCAGATTTGAACTTACAATAATTACAGACAGCTGGTGTTAATCACAATGCTTTTAGTCTGCTGAGCTATCCAGGCTCCTATCCTGAGGTAAATCCACACAGCAGGAGCGTCCTTTTTTTTCTTTTTAATTTGATTTATATGCCGCCCTTCTCCGTAGACTCAGGGTGGCTTACAATGCGTTAAGCAATAGCCTTCATACTTTTGTATATTTTTATACAAAGTCAGCTTATTGCCCCCACAAACTAGGTCCTCAATTGACCTACCTTAGAAAGGATGGAAGCTTGAGTCAACCTTGAGCCTGGGGAGATTCGAACTTACAGTAATTGCAGACAGCTGAATGTTAATCACAATGCTCAGTCTGCAGAACTATCCAGGCTCTTGGTCGCTTGGTTCCAACATTGTTACTACCATGTTTCCCTGAAAATAAGACAGGGACTTATTTTCTTTTGACCCCGTCCCAAATAAGGGTTTGGCCTTATTATTGGGGGGGGGTCTTATTATTTTGGGGGTGCAGGAGGCGGCAAGCCTGGGACTGGATGTCCTGTCGCTGCCGTCACCTCCCTCCTTGTTTGCGTCAGCCGAGCGGCCCAATGCGTCCCACCCCAATGGCAACAGCTGCTTCCCTTCCCTGCCATCTCTTTATCAAGAGGGGTGGCAGATGGGCAGGGGAGAAGCGAGATGTGTGGAGCGAGACGTGGCTCCCCTTGCCATCTCTTCTCCCCCCTGCTTCGCCAGGCATGACAGGGCTCCTGCCCCTTGCTTAGCCACCCGCCCCCTTTAGGGATGCAATTTGGGAGTGGCAGGTACGGCAGGTGAGAAGCGGAACACGTGTCTTATTTTCCAGCTCAGTCGCATTCCTCGCCATTGGGTCCAGGGAAACACGCTGTAAAAGAAAGACTTCTCGCGAGTTCAATCAAACTTCTTGAACTCGCGCGGTTTTCTTTTACAGCGTGTTTCCCTAGACAGAACAGTGAGGAAAACTCCACCTCTAGGCCACCGCACCACGCTGATTCCAACCACAATTATTCACCCTTAATTCTTGACGGCCTTAGCTTGTGCCTTGCACTTTATCAGCATTGGTCTCTCTACGAAAGTCTCTGCAATACTTGTTACACATCTGCCAGCTTCAAGCTTTGGTCTGTTCAAGGCCAGAAGAGGCTGCAAGAATTCTTGGCTGACATGGGGTGAGTTAATTAACTGGGTTTGATTGATTGGGTCGCTTCTGACTAACAAGGTTCTTTAGTCAGCTCCATAGATTTTTTCAATTGGGTTAAGGATTGGGCTATTCCCAGGCCATTCCAACAGTGGAATAGGATTATCTTGAAACTCCCCCAAAAAAGTGATGGTTTTTTTTTAAAAAATTGATTTCTATGCCGCCCTTCTCCGGAGACTCAGGGCGGCTTACAGTGCATTAAGCAATAGCCTTCATACTTTTGTATATTTATACAAAGTCAGCTTATTGCCCCCACAAACTGGGTCCTCAATTAACCCACCTTAGAAAGGATGGAAGGCTGAGTCAACCTTGAGCGTGGGGAGATTCGAACTTATAGTAATTGCAGACAGCTAAATGTTCTTCTTTCTTCCTTCCTTCCTTCCTTCCTTCCTCCTTCCTTCCTTCCTTCCTTCCTTCCTTCCTTTTTTAAATTTGATTTCTATGCCGCCCTTCTCCGGAGACTCAGGGCGGCTTACAATGTTTTAAGCAATAGCCTTCATACTTTTGTATATTTATACAAAGTCAGCTTATTGCCCCCACAAACTGGGTCCTCAATTGACCCACCTTAGAAAGGATGGAAGGCTGAGTCGACCTTGAGCCTGGCTAGGATTGAACTCGCAGAGATTACAGGCAGCTGGATGTTAATTGCTGCCTTTAACATCCAGCTGCCTGTAATCTCTGCAAATTCAATCCTAGCCAGGCTCAAGGTTATTAGCCATCAAACCTCAAAAGTAAACACTTTTCCCAAAAGGTTTCCACAATTTTGGCCACTATTGTAGAGTAGGGGTAAGACTTGTGGACTTCAACTCCTTATGGTTGGGAGTTGAAGTTCACAAGTCTTAAAAATTACCAAGTTTGTTGCCAAGACCCGTGAACCAGAACTGAAAGTAAAGTCATCTTGCTATCACCTGGTTATCCAGAGCCTCTGTTATTTCACACCCTCTGCATGTAGAAGATTCTAGGTTCAAATCCAACATTTCTTATAGCAACTAGGAAGAAAACTTTTGCAAAACTCCTACCATTGGTCAGGAGAAAATACAGGGACGAGTAAAATAGAGTAGAATAGAATAGAATTCTTTATTGGCCAAGTGTGGTTGGACACACAAGGAATTTGTCTCTGGTGCATATGCTGCTCTCTGTGTACATAAAAAGATAAGATACATTCATCAAGAACCATAGTGTCAGCTTCTCAGTGCTGACATAGTAAAGAGGGGGTTAAATTCCTGTGAGATTAGTAAGAGAGAGTGCCGTAGAATGATTTAGATAATGACCAATAGGATAAGGAAGCAAGCCAGGAAAGGGAGGGATGATGGAGCAGAGGTCATTTCCTGGCTGCATATGAGTCCGTGAAGATGTTGTTCTAACAAATAAAAGTTTTTTTTTCTTTATTATCAAAATGTGAGAGGCATCTCATTTCATCAGACAACTCTAGCGTGACACATAGGAGGCAACACTTAGTGATAGTCATAGAGTACTAATAAGCAATCAAATCATTCTAGGAGACAATGAAAACAATATAAGTTGTAAAGATACAAGCAACATGGTTATAGCCATAAGTGGGAAGAGATAAGTACTAGGAAGGATGAGAAGAAGAATAGTAATACCGTCTCAGCAGTTAATTTGACAGTGTTGTGGGAATTAGTGGTTTAAAGTTTCCAATATTTCAATAAAAGGCATCCTTCTTAGAAACTAGCAATACAGGTAGTCCTTGACTTACTGCGACAATTGAGCCCAAAATTTCGGTTGCTAAGTGAGACATTGGTTAAGTGGGTTTTGCCTCATTTTACAACCTTTCTTGCCCCCGTTGTTAAAGTGAATCACTGCAGTTAGTAACCCGGTTGTTAAGTGAATCCGGCTTCCCCAATGACTTTGCTTCTCAGAAGGTTACAAAAAAATGGTTACATAATTCTGGGACACTGCAACCGTCATAGATATGAGTCAGCCGGCAAGCGTCTGGATTTTGAACATATGACCATAAGGATGCTGCAGTTGTAAGTGTGAAAAAGGGTCAGACGTCATTTATTTTCAGCGCCGTTGTAACTTTGAATGTTCACTAAATGTACCATTGTAAGACAAGAACTACCTGTACTTAGCGGATAAGCAGGAAGAGATTGGCAGTGTCTTAGTTCGGTGTGTCAGATGGATCTTTTGGGAAATGTTCCTGCCATCATTTCCCAGATACTGAATTCCTTATTTTGTGTTTTAAAGGTTGCCTTTAAAGCAAGTCAAACAGAAATTTAATTCCATGGACATGTCCTTGAAAGAGAATCTTCGGGAAATCATTGAGGAGTCTGCAAATAAGTTTGGGTAAAGATACCTTCTTTTTTTAAAAAAATGATACAGAATTCTGAACTGATTTTCTCATATACCTTATTTTTCGGACGATAAGACTCTCCGGACTATAAAATGCACCTAGTTCTTGAGGAGGAAAACAAGAAAAAAAAATCTGCCTCTGCTTACCAGCAATTTGCCTCCTGGCAGCAAACAGCCTGGTCAGCTTTAGCACAGCCTGATTTAGTACGACCAGCTGATTGGCAATTGGATCTGCCTCTCGGAATACCGCCTATCAGCTGTTCCAGGCTGCGGGGATCGCCACCACCCATTGCCGCCTCCGTATACCCCGTTTTTGGCCTCCGGCATCCTGTTTTCGGCCTGTTCCAGGTGGCTGAAAACAGGATGTTGTTTGAGCATCTCCATTGACGACTCCTTTTGTTTTTCAGAATGAAGGACCTGAGAGTGCAAACCTTCAGTGTCCATTTTGGTTTTAAAAATAAGTTTTTAGCCAGTGACGTTGTGTATGCCACGGCGGCGTTGATGGAGAACGTGGAAAAGGAGAGCCAAACCGATAATTTTATCAAGGCTTTGGATAGTCTTTCCAGGTAATGTACATTTTTTTCCCCTTGTAATCCTAGCATTGGCAAATCTAGACAGCATACTAAAAAACAGAGACATCACCCAGCTAACAAAAGCGCGTATAGTCAAGGCTGTGGTTTACTCAGTTGCAAGGTATAGCTGTGAAAGTTGGACCATAAGGAAGGCTGAGTGCCAAAGAATGGAGGCCTTTGAACTCTGGTGCTGGAGAAGACTCCTGCGAGTCCCTTGGACTGCAAGGCGATCCAACTGGTCAGTCCTAGAGGAGATCAACCCTGACTGCTCTTTAGAAGGCCAGATCCTGAAGAGGAAACTCAAATACTTTGGCCACCTAATGAGGAAGGACTCCCTGGAGAAGAGCCTAATGCTGGGAACGATTGAGGGCAAAAGAAGAAGGGGTGACAGAGAACGAGGTGGCTGGAGGGAGTCACTGAAGCTGTCGGCGTGAGCTTCAAGGGACTCCGGGGGATGGTTGAGGACAGGAAGGCCAGGAGGAAAATTGTCGCGATGGGTCGGACACGACTTCGCAACTAACAATAACAACAGATGATGATGGCCACTGATGAGCCTTTGTACTAAAGGGATAGTACGGAAACATTTCCTAAGAATCTTATGAATGACTTTCCTTCTGGGTAAAATCAATGTCTTCATTTTGTTTCTGCTTCCAGAGGTAACCTTGACCAGTTGCTTCAAGGACTGGAGCTGGCCAAGAAGCAGCTGTGTGCCATCCAGCAGACGGTGGCCAGCTGCATCTGCACCAACCTTGTCATCAACCAGGGACCGTTCCTGTACTGCTACCTCATGGAGGTGAATATCCACTTGCACTCACCCCTTTCTCCTTTCCATTCTATATTCCCACCCACCACCACCCTGTGTGTTCCTATCTGTTTGTCTGTCCATCCATCCATCCATATCTATCTATCTATCCACTATTTACTGTATTTTTTTGAGTATAAGGCACACGTTTTCCCCCCCTAAAAGAGGGAGAGGACAAAAAAGAAATAGAAACCTAGATGACACCAGAGTAAATGGAAAAGGGGGGTGGGGGGTGAAAAGAAAGAAGATTATAAGTAAAAATGTACAATTATGATGATAAAAGTGATAGACTGGGTAGAATTGAAAAGAAGTCGAAAAAGAAGTATATATTATTAGAATATTGGAGTTGCTCTGATACCAAATAGGGAATATATTCCACAACAAAGGAGAGAGGAGTAGAGGGTAAGAAGAGGAGAGGGGGAGAGAGGAATGGAAGAAAGGAGAAAGGAGTAGGAGAGAAGGTGAGAAAGGGGGAAAAGAGGGAAAAGAGCGGGGGAAAGAAATGAGAGGAGGAGGGAGAAAGTAGAGGAGAAGAGGGAGGGAAGGGAAAGAAAGGAGAAGGAGAAAAAGTTTTTTTTGTGAAACGAGGGAAAAGAAAGGGTAGAAGAGCAACCCAGAATATAATTAAAAGGTCGTATTTTTTATGCTTTCTTTAAGAAAAATACGTATATGTATGACCAATTATGTATAAGAGAATGTACATTTTCATTATGTGTACAAGAAATAAAAATTTAAAAAAAATCTAAGAAAAAAAAGGGTGGAAATGTTGGTGCGTCTTATACACCGAAGACAGCCATTTTTGGCCTCCTGAAACCCCGCCCTGCGCATCCCGTTTTTGCAAAAAACAGGGCCGTTTTTCACAAAAACAGTACGCAAGGGGTTTGGGATGCCTGCAGAGTGCTCCTGGGGGCTGGGGAGGGCAAAAACGAGATGCGTCGGGAGCTTGGGAGATCAAAAATGGGCTTTTTTTTTTTGTTGTTGTTGTTGTTGTTGTTATTATTATTATTATTATTATTTTGCAAAAACAGGACATGCAGTGGGTTTGGGAGGCCTGCAGAGTGCTCCTGGGGGACGGGGAGGGCAAAAACTTTTTTTTTCTTTTTTTCTTCTTCAAAATCTTGGTGTATCTTATACTCTGGTGCGTCTTAAAGTCTGAAAAATACAGTATCTCTCTATTATCTATCTGTCCATCATCTATCTATTCTATTTATCATCTATCCATCCATCCATCCTCTATCTATTTTTCTATCCAGCCATCCTATAACCTAGTTATAAATATTTCTTTTTCAGGGTACCCCAGATGTGAAATTATTCTCCAGGCCAATATCTTTATGTCTGCTCACCAAGTGCCTCCTGAAATCCTTTGTTTCTTCTGTAAGTAAGTCATTAATTTACAAAATGGCATCCGCCATTAAAAGCTTTGTTTTTTGAAGCATGACATTTAAGCCATCTTAACCAAAAATACTCTGAACAATGCCCAAACTAGATATGACTCGCACACCCTAAAGTTTGCTTTAAAAAGAGCATCGGTGCTTTTCTGAACACACACACATACACACAAAATGTTTTGTAAAGAGGAAGTTTCTTTGAAATTGCATACGGATTGGATGAAAAACTAAAAATCACAGGCTTCCTGCTTGATCTCGTTTCTGTAATCCAACCCTCGAATGCCTTTAAAAATAAAATAAAAACATCCACATTAACTGTTTTAACAACTTGCCTCTTTTTTTTGTTACGACATTCAAATGTTTGTCATGACATGCAAATAACATGAAACAAATGTCATGATTTCTGTTTGTGTGCAGTTACAAATACATGTTGTTTTGCTGTTGTCATAGTTGTTACAAATTCTAATTAGTATACTTGAATACAGGTAAACCTTAATTTATGACCATAATTCAGCCCAAAATTTGCGAAGTGAGTTTCGCCCTACTTACGACTTTCCTTGCCACGTGTGTTAAGGGATCCCAGCAGTTGTTAAATTAGTAACATGGTTGTCAAGGAGCTCTGTTGGCTCAGCAGACTAAAAGCATTGTAATTAAACACCAGCTGTCTGCATTTACTGTAAGTTCGAATCTCCCCAGGCTCAAGGTTGACTCAGCCTTCCATCCTTTCTAAGGTGGGTAAATTGAGGACCCAGATTGTGGGGGCAATAAGCTGACTTTGTATAAATATACAAAAGTATGAAGGCTATTGCTTAACGCATTGTAAGCCGCCCTGAGTCTCCGGAAAAGGGCGGCATATAAATCAATTTTTTAAAAAAAGGATGTTCCTGCTGTTTGGATTTACCTCAGGATAGGAGCCTGGATAGCTCAGCAGACTAAAGCATTGTGATTAACTCCAGCTGTCTGCAATTACTGTAAGTTCGAATCTCACCTGGCTCAAGGTTGACTCAGCCTTCCATCCTTTCTAAGGTAGGTAAAATGAGGACCCAGTTTGTGGGGGCAATAAGCTGACTTTGTATAAATATACAAAACTATGAAGGCTATTGCTTAACGCATTGTAAGCCGCCCTGAGTCTCCGGAGAAGGGCGGCATATAAATCAATTTAAAAAAAAAAAGCAGCATCCAGCTTCCCTCATTGACTTGTCATGACAGTATGTCGTAAAAGGGGATCATGTGGACCCCTCCCCCCTCCCAGGAGACTGCAACCGTCATATATATGAACCAGTTGTCAAATCATCTGAATGTAAATCACATGACCATGGGAATGCTGCAACGGTCGTAAGTGTGAAAAACGGTCCTAAATCACTTTTTCCAGTGCTGTTGTAACTTCAGACGGTCACTAAATGAATTGTTGTAAATTGAAGGCTATCTGTCTCATTATCCATCCATCCATTTTTATACTGCCCTTCTCCCGAGGGACTCAGGGCGGTGTACAGCCACAATAAAACAAATAGGAAGTACAAAATTGAAAAGCACGTCAAAACAGGTTAAATATATTGGCCACCCCAATTAAAAAAAACCCACCGATTTAAAACACCCCATCCAAATTCTTATTAAACCAGGCCAGCCTGTTGGAATAGCAGAGTCTTAAGGGCATGGGCCTATAATCTGGTGCTAACCTTACTTGGATAAGTATTGCGGGTGGCATCTTAAAAGCATTTTAATCTTGCTCCAAACTATTTTTATGGTTGCGAGGTATGTCAATCTCTCGTTTTAAAAGCAAGGGAGATTTAAAAAAAGAATCTCAAACTTAACGACACAACAAAACAGCAACGGCAATCCGTGGAAGCGAAGTCTGTTTAAGGATGCTGAACAGCCCCATCTTTCTCCAGCATTTTTTTCTATCTGCAATCTTTCCCCAGATAGCTTTAATCCTCAAATTTGTCCTTCGCCTGTACTTCAAAAAAAAAAACCAGCACCCCAAACCCAGGATGTTGGCTTTAGGATTCTGCCTTTGAGCTTCCGACTAATCCTTTTAGACTTTAAACCCCTTTTCTGATTCATTTATTTATTCATTTATTAGACCAGAAACAAGCGCTGCAAACTTCTGCCCATGGTTATGGCGGCTCCCATGAATCTCGAGCAAGGGACGGTGATCATGGTGGGGACTCCGCCTCACACGGAAAGCTCCGACAAAAAAAAGTAAGGGCTTTGCCTAATGATTCCTAACCTACAGGAGGGTCTCTTTGATCTCAAATATTTCGGCTGTGTTGAAGATAGGCCTGCTAAGAACAACTGTTTCAGTGAACAGAATGGAACTTCTGGAATGTTACGGGATCTAGCACGGAGAGAGCAGGAAGAAGTGGCGAGCGAGATCAGAAACGTACGACGTGTAGTTTGCAGGTATCTCACCAAGATGCATTTTTTCCCCTTTTTTTTTTTCTAGCTTTTTTGGGAGAGCGTTTGAAAAAGCTGCCGAAAACACCAATTCTCGGACTTTGCACAACCACTTTGACATGTCTAGTGAGTAAAATTCACATATTTTACATATATTTTCCCCTACAGGATGGTACATGAAGCGCATGATGGTAAAACTGGAGGCTAACGTATAGTGCCGTGATGGCGAACCTACAGCACGCATGCCCAAAGTGGCACACGGAGCCATGTCGTCAGGCATGCGCTGTGTCACCTGTTCCTCTTCCAGGTTTCTGGCGCGCATGTGAGAAACCGGAAGAGCTGGTCTTCCATTTTCCAGCGTGAGCATATGCGCTGGCCAGCTGATGAGCACATGCGCATGCATGGCAGTAACCTGAAGACTTGCTGGCCTTCGCACATGCGCTCATCGGAAACCAGAAATACATTTTCCAGTGCATGCTCACCAGCTGATTGGCACATGCGCATGTGCAACAGTAACCTGAAAAAACCGCAAGTACATTCTCTGGTGCTGCATGCCCCTGAGCAACTCCTATTGCTGGTCTTGCCCCAGACGTGCGCGAAGTGCTCCCTTTTTGGCACTTGGTGTTGTGCATGCGCGCCCTCCGTTTTCAGCGCTCAGCACCAAAAAGGTTTACCATCACTGATATACAGTAATGCCTAACTGTATTTATAAATCCGCTGCTAAAGTTTGACCGGTGAGACTTTTACTTCACATTGCTGGCTAAGCCATAACGAAGACCTTCAATTGCTTAGTTGCAGGCATGAAAACCATTTAGCTTAATGTTTACCACGCTCAATGAATTTCCATAATCTGCTTTAAATTCTGAATTGATTCTTAAGAACGTAGAAGGCTATTAGGCTGTTGATTATTAGAGAGCCAATGTCTATGGAGATTTTTTTTAAAAATTTAATTTATATGCTGCCCTTCTCCGGAGACTCAGGGCGGCTTACAGTGTGTTAAGCAATAGCCTTCATACTTTTGTATATACCTGCTTAGTAGGGCTTTCACCCCACCCCCCACCCCCCCGAGGTGTTCTTTTTTATACAAAATCAGCCTATTGCCCCCACAATCTGGGTCCTCATTTCACCTACCTCGAAAGGATGGAAGGCTGAGTCAACCTTGAGCCTGGTGAGATTCGAACTTGTAGTCATTGCAGGCACCTGGTGTCACTTTAGCACTACTTAAGCTGCTGCGCCACCAAGGCTCTTTTCAGTCATCCATGTGACAGTTCTCCCAAAGGTGCTTTTTCAAAAGGCAGTGTTGTGGTCGGACAGTGAGGAGGCTGGGGAGGAACATGGGTCAGTCCTGGAGTCTGGGGAAGGCTCGGACGAGGGCTCTGCGTCGGAGGCAGGGAAAGGGCCCCCTGGGAGATACGTGCTGCCTCCAGAGTTGGACCTTAGCGAGGCAGGCGCCTGTTCCCAGTGCGTGCATGCGCAGAGCTGCCAGAAAGCAAGAGCAGTTAAAACAAAAGGCACGACTCGAGAGTAGGCCTTGGAGATGATTGGCACCTCCCATAAGGCTTAAAAGAGAAGCAAAGGCACATGGGCCTTTGGAGGAAGCAACCTTGTTCATTCTGTGCAGTTTAAAGCCTGAAGCTCTGTTTGATTCTGGACTCCGTGTGGCTTTGCCAATTAGGTCTTTGGCAGCATGTCAAGGGAGATAAAGGTGGGTGATTATCAGCCTTATCCCGAAGGACTCTTTACAACTATTGGGGACTCTGTGAATGAACAGAATTCACAGCTGTTAAAATAAAACAGGTTTTTGGGAGGACTCGTGTGTTTTAGTGACTCAGGAAGCCTAGGTCACAACAGGCAGGTGGACGTTTTTCTTGGGAGATGTTTCGCTTCTCATTCTTCAGTTCTGAACTGAACGGTGTAGGATGGAAAGATTTAAATTATATCCCTCACACTATTCAGTCAGAATTGAAGAAGCTGCTTGGATGAGAAGCGAAACCTCTTCCAGGAAAAACAAAGTCCGTTTGCCTTTTGGGAAAAAAAAAAAGATCTTTGGGACATCCTTCAGAAGGTGCACTCAGGATAATGAATTATCCCTCTGACGCTTATTTCCCTTTATTGTTTTAGTAATCGAATTGAAAATGGAAGACAGGAGCAAATTTCTCGACGCCCTTATTGTTCTTTTATCCTAATGGTAAGCTGTTGAAGGACGTTGGTTGTTTCTCTCCCACTACGGGAAAAATTTTAGAGCCACTTAACCATTTTTCACATTGTGGCATTGGCTATATTTGGAAAGGGGTTCTTTTCTTGGTAGAAGGGAACTGAGGCCTTACCATCCGTGTGTTTTATTTTGTACATATGAATCTGTAAATATCAAAACTTTGCCTAGATTTTATGCAAGCCTGTTTTAAACCACTTTTAAGAGTTTTAGTGTAACCAATGCCAGTTTTGTGCTTGGGAAAATGTAATGAAATAAATTTTTAAATTTTATATCTTGTTTGATATAGGACCCTTTCTTGTTTAAAGTACATTAACGTCATATCATAATGCATTAAAAATAATTACATGGGGAAAGTTTCCTTTTAATGTGGCTTCTATGTGACTTGGTATTAGTTGAAAGACATGATAAAAAGTTTTAAAAAATAGTTATTCAATTGTGCGAGGTTTGCATATTTTTTAAAAATTTATCTGCAAATCAGCATTTCCTAGCTTGTAAATCATGCTTTCCAGCCAAATTTATTGCGTGAAGTCAGCTAGTTGGGTTATATTGGGGGGAAAAACCATGGGTTTCATGAGTGCAAACCACTTTCGTGAGTGTTTGATCAACTGAATTGGCTTATTACTATTCTTATAACTTCCTCGTTTTTCTGGGTGTTACCCTAAAAGAGGACCTGATCTGGGGCTCTCACATTGCAGCACTGATCAAAAGGGCCCCAGCAGAGATTATACTACCTGAGACTTCTCAGGAAACAACAACTGAATGAAAAACTGCTGGTGACCTTCTACCACTGCACCATAGAGAGTATTTTAACTTACCACACCTGTGTATGGTTTGCCAATTGCACGGTGTCAGGTAGGACAGTACTCCAGAGGGTTAACATCATTGCCCAGAGGATCATGGGTTGCCCTCTCCCCTCTTTAGAAGAGCTTTATAGCTTCCCCTGCCTTAAGAAAGCTCAAAACATTCTTAAAAATCCACCTCATCTTGGGCACCCTTTTTTTTTTTTAACTATTACCATCTGGCAGCCGGTACAGGGCAATAAAAACAAGGCCAAATAGGCTGAAAAACAGCTTCTATCCCAGAGCAGTATCTATATTGAATTCTACTGTATAGTGCAATATTAATGCAATATCAGGGGTTTTCAATACAGTTGTATAGAATGTGAAGGATGTGCGTTTGTGTTTTTATTTTTATGTATAATGTGCATTGAAAATGGCATTTAATTTCATTGTAAGAGGTGCAATGACGATAAAGTAAACTTAAACTTTTGCAGTTTAAGTTAGATTTGAAGCGATAACAGACGATTTTCACTGAAAGAGTGGCTGGATTTGCACCACATGCCGAGTTCCAAACTAAGGCATTTGTTTGGTCTACTACGGGGCTCTCCAAAACTTGGCAACCTTGTGAACTTCAACCCCCAGAATTCCTCAGCCAACCATACCAAGTTGCCAAATTTGGAGACCCCTGGTTTATATAATATGCAAACTCAACCGGGTATTGTGTACAGATGATGCTCACTCACCAGCTGCAATTGGGACCAGAATCTTAAGTGGTGTGGACATTTCGCTCAATGTCACGTGTCCATGCTGACTGACAACATCAATTCTGGCTGCGGTTGTTAAGCGAATCACGGGTCGTTAAACACAACATCATACAACTTATGACATCCTGCCGATTTCCTCATTGATGGAAAACGAGTGTGTGAAGTTCGCAAACGGCGATCATAAGATTGTGGGACTCTGCAACCCATCCTAAATGCACACCAGTTACCGATGAATCGTGATTGTGCATTGTTATTGTGGGAACGTTGTGACGGCCACAACTTGAAGACTGCTCATCAGTGTCTTTTTTTCCCAGCACCGTTGTAACTCTGAGTGGTCATTGAACAAATGGTTAGTGGGTTAGGACTACCTGTATATGCTTTCTGTCAGTCTTTAGCAAGCTGGCTGGGGAATTCTGGGAGTTGAAGTCCTCCTGCCACCTTCAAGTTGCCAAGGCTGAGAAACACAGCACTAATGTGTTGTACCTATGCATCACAACAAAGCAACACTGATATCTTCTAGGGATCTCAAAGACAAGGATGACTTTAAAAAAACATATTTCAGGACCTTGGACAGCTCAGAGACTCAATTCAATGAGTGAAGCTCTTTTCTCCCGGAAGACTAATTTCTCTATCCCTTTCCAGCCCCATCTTTTTTGTAACTTTTGCTTCACCTTTATTACTTTTTAAGTAACTCAAGGCAGCGAACATACCTCCTACTCTTTCCTCCTGTTTTCTCCACAAGAACAAACCTGTGAGGTGGATTTGGCTGAGATAGTGATTTGTCCAAAGCCTAAGGGGGAAGTGGGACTAGAACTCACTGTATCCTGGTGATTAGTTCAAAATCACCCAGCTAGCTTTCACGTTTAAGGCAGGACTAGAACTCACTGTCACCTGGTGATTAGCCCAAAGTCACCCACATGTCTTTCTTGCGTAACGTGGGACTAGAACTCACCATCTCCTGGTGATTAGTCCAAAATCATCCAGCTGGCTTTCACGTTTAAGGCAGGACTAGAACTCACTGTCACCTGGTGATTAGCCCAAAGTCACCCACATGTCTTTCTTGCCTAACGTGGGACTAAAATTCACCATCTCCTGATGATTAGTCCAAAATCATCCAGCTGGCTTTCATGTTTAAGGCAGGACTAGAACTCACCATCTCCTGGTGATTGGCCCAGTCACCTACACGTCTTTCTTGCCCAAAATGGGACTAGAACTCACCGTTTCCTATTTTCTAGGCCAGCACTCTAACGACAACAAACTAACTTTCTTATATATCCATCAGAAAAAAGAACTTCTATAGTCTTACGTTGGCCACACATATTACTGGTATAAATATTTTTGGTAACTTTCTTCATATTCCTCTCTTTCTCTTTACCATGCTTAAAGCAATAACCTGTTTCCTTTTAATTATTCATTTCTGTTTATTTTCTTGTAATATGCTGCTTCAGATACATTTGGGTTCCTTGTTGATTTCATACCAGATAAAGTGGCAAGAGGAGCAGTTGTTGCTGTAACAAATCCTTGACTGAACCCCTGTTCTCATTACTTTTTATTTTTAAAATTTCTCCAGAAAGAATACTTTGTCGTACGTCAACGATTCATCCTTACTACCACTAGACACTTATCAGATGCTCTGTGGGCCAATTATGAAAGATTTGTGGCTTTTTTTTTCTATCGAAGTTAATAATCAGGCTTGAGCTTTCTTTTGTAATTATAACCATCGTGTTTACAGTTGCTTTATAGATAGTAACATCTTCCAGCTCAAATGCCATGACTTGCAACAGAAATCAATACCCTTTTACCGTGGAAATGTAATCCTCTTCTACAGAATTCTCTTTGTAGTAAATAACAAGTCTCGGTAGTACGTGTGGAATTTTAAGGACTTACAAAGGAAGGAGAAGTCCCTCTTTTCTGGGTGTTCAAAGTATTCTTAGTTTATCAAAATGTAAATTAATACGAAAGAAAATAATGGGAAAATAAGGGAGGAAAAAGGGAAGAGTGTAGGGCAAAGAAGAAACAAAGAAAGAAAAGTGTTGACTTCCAACTCCCTTTGGTGCATTAGAATAAGAACAGTATCAAACCTCAACTTTTTTTGCTTTTATATAATAATACAAACTAGCCATTTCTATAACAACAAAACCTACCTAATTGGCAAAACCCAAAATCAAAGTTTCGTGGGGTTTTTTCCCACCTTAAGCACAGTTCAGAAGTGGCTTCCACGTAGAAACAAAAGTCATTGTGATCGTTTCTTTAATCAGAGCAGTCAATATAGCCATCTCTGTTAAACTCTCATCAGCTTTTGCAGCCATTCTTCCATTGTGGATGGAAGTCCGTCTTCTTTTTGAGCTGTGGCAGATTAGAGAAAGCTGCATAACGCAAATAGGTGAATTGGATATTTGTATTTTATCAAATTTAGAAACTACCCATCTCTCACACACACAGCAACTCTGGGCGGTGTACAAATGAACTATTTAGGCCTGGCCTAACCTCTCTTCTTTTAGCGTTGAATTTTAATCTGTTTTAAATTGTGTGCGGTGTTTTAATTCTGTCTGGGCCAAATTTATTTAATTTGATTTTATTTGGGTTTTTAAATTTTGTATTTATGTATTTTTATTGTTGGCTGTTCACCGCCCTGAGTCCTTCGGGAGTAGGGCGGTATATAAATCTAATAAATCCTAAAATATCAAAACTATATACAGGTATATATAAGAGAGGAATATGGGGGGCAAGTCAAAAAAAGCATAGCAATTACAGTATTTTGCAGAGTATAAGACGCACCTTCCCCCCCCCCCCCCAAAGAGGGTGAAAATCTGGGTGTGTCTTATAATCCGAATGTAGCCCCACCCAGCTTCTCAAACGGAGGTTTCAGAGGCTGAAAAAAGCATAAGAAAGGAAGCTTCAGAAAAGAAGCCCCCAAACAGAGCTTCAGAAAAAAAAGCCTCCAAACAGCTTCAGAGGCTTTTTTTTTTTTTAAAGCTCTGTTTCGGAGGCTTTCAGAGGCAGAAGAAAGTTTTTTCTGAAATGGAGTTTCAGGGGAAAAAAAGCCAAAAAAAGCAAGGCACAGAGCTCACAACCAAGGAACCTGTTGCTAAAATTCACCTCTGAGAAGAACTGATTGGGGGCATTCCGGGAGGCCGATCCACCTGCCAATCAGCTTTTTTCTTATTTTCCTCTCCAAAAACTAATACTCCGGTGTGTCTTATACTCTGATAAATACAGTAAATTATTGAAGCGGGCAAAGGGAGAAGCTGTTCTAAGTCAAAGGCCTATCTGTAAAAAAAAAAATTATAAGAGATATTGCTTCTTTTTCTCTGCCTTTTATTTTAAAAACTGTATTAAGGTTTTAGGCTTACAGTGTAGCTGAATTATAGTAGTGCAGTCAGAAAATACACCAGGGGAACCACAATAAAAGGATTCACGGCAGTCTATACTTACGTGGTCGAAAGCTGACCACGGCAGCTATAAAAACCTTAAAGCTGGGATAAGATGAAAAAATACAAAAGAGAAATGTAGGCTCATTCGCCGGACTGAAATCCCAGGTATGCAGATTTAGAGGTAGACAAAGATTTAAGCAGCACAGCTAACCTGATATTCGTGGCGAGTTTCTTCCCAAAACTTTGCAAATGAACTGAAATTAAAACTTGTACCGTCCACCTGCCTGCAGGCAACAGGCAGGGGGATGGGGTGGCCCATTCTGATAGGCATTGTTTGATTCTTTTTTTTTAAATTTGATTTATATGCTGCCCTTCTCCGGAGACTCAGGGCGGCTTACAATGTGTTAAGCAATAGCCTTCATACTTTTGTATATTTATATTTATACAAAGTCAGCTTATTGCCCCCAACAAACTGGGTCCTCAATTTACCCACCTTATAAAGGATGGAAGGCTGAGTCGACCTTGAGCCTGCCTGGGATTGAACTCACAAGTAATTGCAGCAGCTGGATCTTAAATGCTGCCTTTGTAGGAAGCATTACTCCCCTACGCTACTCAGGCTCCTTCTAATATAAAAGAATGTTTGTAGCTCAGGTTTGAACTGTGAGGTCCTTGGTATTCTCTGAGCTTGGTTGTTTTCTTCCAGACGTTTTATTATCCAAATAGGTAACATCATCAGTGCTAGAAGGGAATGGGGTTTGCTCTCTGTTGCTATACAGTAATGGCCAAAATTGTGGAAATTTTGGGAAAAGTGTATTTTCTAAAACTAGCTAATAACACCACTTTTTGGGGGAGTAGTTACCATAAAGGTATATATCAATGGGAAGATAATTTAATCAAGAATGTAGTGCAATAACTTTTATGAAGGGTTTGCTATTAGACTAGCAGTTACAGTATAAAGAAGAAAAGTGAAACTTGTAGAAAAAACAAGATTATCACAGCAGAAAAAACAAGATATACAAAAATCATCCCCATGTCAGTTAATCCTTAGTTGGGTAACCTTCAGCATGAATGACGGCCTTACGACGTCTTCCCATGGAGTGAACCAAGTCTTTGAGTTCTGCAGCTGTTCTGATGTGAAACCAAGATTGAAGGATGGCTTCTATTAACTGGGTTTGATTGCTGGGTCGCTTCTGACTAACACGTTTCTTTAGTCGGTTCCATAGATTTTCTATTGAGTTAAGGTCTGGGCTATTCCCAGGCCATTCCAGCAGTGGAATAGGATTATCTTGAAACAAGAAAGAAAGAAAAAGAAAGAAAGAAAGAAAGAAAGAAAGAAAGAAAGAAAGAAAGAAAGAAAGAAAGAAAGAAAGAAAGAAAGAAAGAAAGAAAGAAAGAAAGAAAGAAGAAAAGAAAAAAGAAAGAAAAAAAGAAAGAAAAAAAAGAAAAGTGGTGTTATGAGCCATCAAACCTCAAAAATACACTTCCCAAAAGGTTTCCACAATTTTGGCCACTACTGTACAAGCAGCTTCCCCTGTGAGCGTTGGTGTGAGTTTTCCTGGTGCTTCCTTAATTAGACTGTTTACTGTCTGAGTTAGTAGTTCCTTAATTGGGGTATTGTTTGATTCTTTTACATTAAACGTTCGGATTTTAAAAAAAAAATCCTTTCTTTGGCTGTCTTTCAAAATACCCTCCGTCTAGCTAGCGAAACGAAACGGGTACTGGGGTGGAGCCTCCCAGCCCAGTGCTAACATTAAAACTTCCAGACGTTCTAAGAAATACGCCTTTTGCCAAGAGGAAACATTAAGAAGCGTTAAGTGCACCAAGAAAAATGCAAATCTGGTAGGGTGGGAGAACCTTTTCCTTAATTGGAAACAGAAGGCTAGTCATTTGTGAGCATTTCGGCTCCCTAATTACCGTTTGCAATTTGGCACGGCGAAAGAAGTGAGGCAAAGATTAAGGAACAAGAATGCTGAGGCTTTTTTTTAAAGACAGGATTGAGGGGCAGGGTGGGAGATGCAGGAGCAAGCGACTTGTCTGTTCTGCCTTGTCGTTCATTGGCCATGCGAAGAACTTAAAGTAATATCTAAGGAGTCTGCCTTATTAGAATCCTGAATGGAATGGAATAGAACAGAACAGAACAGAACAGTAAATGAAGAGAAGAGAAAATGAATAGAATGGAATAGAATAGAACAACAGAATAGAATAGAATAGAATAGAATAGAATAGAATAGAATAGAATAGAATAGAATAGAATAGAATAGAATAGAATAGAATAGAATAGAATTCTTTCTTGGCCAAGTGTGATTGGACACACAAGGAATTTGTCTTTGGTGCATGTGCTCTCAGTGTACATAAAAAGAAAAGACACATTCGCTAAGAATCATAAGGTACAACACTTAATGATAGTCATCATGTACAAATAAGCAATCAAATCATATTAGGAAACAGTCAAAATAATCGTAAGGATGCCAGCAACAAGGTTACAGTCATACAGTCGTAAGCGGGAGGAGATGGGTGATAGGAACGATGAGACAATTAATTGTAATAGCGCAGACTTGGTGAATAATTTGACAGTGTTGTGGGAATTATTTGTTTAGCAGAGTGATGGCATTCGGGGAAAAAAACTGTTCTTGTGTCTAGTTGTTCTAAACGCTCCCCTTTTTCCCCGCATTCACTTTGCCAAGTTTCAAGGAAGTTTTTTGGGGGAGAAGTGATTGAAAAACCACAAGATGGAGGTTGCATTGGGTTGAATGCTGACAATGACATGACCAGATTTAAAGGGATGAGAACAGAGTCAAAAGTTGTTGGACTCCATTGTCGTTGTTAGTCAGGGGCTAGTCTTGCAGTCTTGCTTGCTTTCTGTGGTTGGGCAAAACCCAAAGTCCTAACTGGAGTTGTTGTTAGTTGCGAAGTTGTGTTCGACCCATCGCAACCCCATGGACAGCGTCAACCCACCTCACAGGGCTGTTGTGGGAAAAATAGGAAGGGGAAAGAGTATTAGATATGTTCACCACCTTGAATTATTTATACAAATAATAAAAGTGAGATATAAATAAACAAACCCAGGATTTTTTCCCCTCTCTAATAGCTTTTAATGCTTTAGACATGAATTTCCAAAATAAATAATGATGTTTTATGGAATAAATGATAATGCTGTTTCACACAATAAGCCTTACATCTTCATTTGGTTGGATTCGGACAACAAAACTTTGTGCTTTAAGTAGATACTTCAATGTAGCCCATGACTGTTCCCTCCAGTTTGGAATAATTGTTTAATAATAAGCCAAGATTTTTTAAAATATGTTGGTCTTAGAGCATTTACAGTTGGTTGATTGTATTGCACAAAGCTAGGTAAGTAGGATAATGAAGGAAATTACGGCTCATTTAAATTGTGGGTAGCATATTATATAACCTGTGGTCACTGGTGTCCTTTCCGGAGTCGAGAGAATACGAGAGAAATTCGTCACCCTGTTTCTTTAGATTAGTCACTAAGATGAATATCTCTGCGGACCTTGTAAGCGGTTAGGCATTTCCTGGAAAATGGCTGCATTCATTTTGAACCCTGAGCAGGCAAATTGGAAGTTTCTACCAGAATGACTGGAAGAAGAAAAATGTTTGAATAGCTTCAATGCCATGCCCTCGATTGTTTTTTTTGCTTGCAGGATGTGGTCTTTTCTCAAGAATTCTGGACCTGACATGTTCTGACAGCTTAGGTAGGAAAGTACTTGATTTTTCTAGCTAAGAAAAAGGGAGATATATCCCTTTTTCTTAGCATATATAAAACACGTGCCAGCCACATGACCACGGAGACGACTTCGGACAGCGCTGGCTCTTCGGCTTTGAAACGGAGATGAGCACTGCCCCCTAGAGTCGGGAACGACTAGCACATATGTGCGAGGGGAATCTTTACATATATGTGTGTGTGTAAGTGTGTGAGTAAAGGTTCCCTCGCACATATGTGCTAGTCATTCCCTACTCTAGGGGGCGGTGCTCATCTCTGTTTCAAAGCCAAAGAGCCAGCGCTGTCCCAAGACGTCTCCGTGGTCATGTGGCCAGCATGACTCAACGCCAAAGGCGCACGGAACGCTGTTCCCTTCCCACCAAAGGTGATCCTTATTTTTCCACTTGCATTTTTTACCTGCTTTCGAACTGCTAGGTTGGCAGAAGCTGGGACAAGTCACGGGAGCTCCCCCCGTTAGGCGGCCCTAGGGATTCGAACTGCTGAAGCTTTTGATCGACAAGCTCAGCGTCTTAGCCACTGAGCCACCGCCATACTAGGAAATAATATAAATAGTAAGAATACAAGCAACAAAGTTACAGTCCTAAGGGGAGAGATGGATGATAGGAACGGTGAGAAAACTAATAGTAATGCAGACTTAGTGAATAGTTTGACAGTGTTGGGGGAATTATTTGTTGAGCAGAGTGATGGCATTCGGGAAAAACCTGTCCTTGTGTCTAGTTCTTCTGGTGTGCAGAGGTCTATAGCGTCATTTTGAGGGTAGGAGTTGAAACCATTTATGTGAGTGATGGCTAACCTTTTCCAGACCAAGTGCCCAAAGCAAACCCGAACCCCCCCCAAATGCAATGTGCATGAGCCCCCCGTGGATGCACATGTGCCCCCTGCACACACCCTGCCTCTGCGTGCATGCACACACGGCCCTCTACGCACATGCTCCACCCCTGCACATGCATGGTAGAGACCCAGCTGGCCGGCTGGAGGCATGCACGCATGCATGGCAGAGCTGAACTGTGGGGATGGCTCATGTGCCATCACAGTTTCTCCATCACAGACCTATACAATACTCATCTTGGGTAGCATGAACAATTGCTACGAGACTACGTTTCTACTATTACACATTGCTATTTTAATAAGCCCAATATGGTTTTGGTAACCCCAAAGCCTGAAGCAATATTTTTTTTAAAAAACCCTGTATAATTAATACTTAAATGGGGAAAAAACCGCCCAATGTAGAATTTGGACACTTGATCGCCGAAAAACAACAGCCGGGGAAATCTCGAGAGAAATAAAATCACCGGCCTCCACTTTGTGTGTTTCAAGCGGGCGCTTCTCAAAAAGCTGAAAAGGTGACATTCTTGAGAGCGTACAGATTTCAGCTGGTCGTCAAGGAGCAATTGTGGACGTCACCGCAATGTCCATTTCGGGAAAACGTGTGTCTTTTGTCGCTTAAACGGGGCTGTATTTGCATTGTTCTCACTCTCTTTCTCTCTCTCTTTCTCTCTCTGTCTATAAATCAGAAACACCAACAGCTAACCCTCTTGCTTAAAGAGGGTAAAGTAAGATGATATTTATCTAGATGGTTGTGAGAATGCAGCCTGATTTGGAAGAACGGAGGCCAAAATCTTTCGGGGACCAGAAGTTAAATGCAACGAACCAGATTTCAAAAACGTTGGTTGAGCCAGAAGCGAAGAAGTGGTCATTTTTAGGACAAAGAGCTACATTTGATTTAGTGTGTGTGTCTTCTCTCGGGAACAATTGCGACTTGTCCTCCAGCTGCATATTACCTCCCCCTCAGCTTGGCCTGCTGTTGTCACGCTGCTGCTGCTCTGTTTCCCTCTCAACAATGGCTTACTACGTCCTCATTTGCTGGGTTCCTGCATATATTAAGCAAAACCTGGGTGTGCGAACCCTGTCATGTGAGTTCCCACAGCGTTAAGCCTAACCCACACTGTGGCTTGATGCAATCTGGAAAACACTTGAGCATTTAGTGATTTTCACTCATCCCTGACATGGTTGGGGTTTTTTTTCCCAAAAAGCAACTGGTCTTTTTTTTTTCCCCCTCCTCCTTTGAAAACGTTTTGTTCCTCATACAAGAAGCTTCGTGGGTTGAGAAGTCCAGCTGCCCTCTGGTAAAAATATCCTTGGGCATTTCTTCTCCAGGGCTTCCCAGAGGTTTCAGATCAGCCCTGGTTGAAACCCAACCCTGGATCAGATGGGACTCTCTTACCTGGACTTTTGTGACTTTCTAAATACAGATGGTACAAGAGGGACGCGGTGGCTCAGTGGCTAAGGTACTGAGTTTGCCGATCGAAAGGTTCGAATCCCTAGTGCCGCCTAACGGGGTGAGCTCCCGTGATTTGTCCCAGCTTCTGCCAACCTAGCAGTTCGAAAGCACGTAAAAAAATGCAAGTAGAAAAAGAGGGACCAGCTTTGGTGGGAAGGGAACAGCGTTCCGTGCACCTTTGGCATTGAATCATGCCGGCCACAGGACCACGGAGACGTCTTCAGACAGCGTTGGCTCTTCAGCTTTGAAACGGAGATGAGCACCACCCCCTAGAGTCAGGAACGACTAGCCCGTATGTGCCCTTACCTAAATACAGATAAAAACAAATAATTCCTTCAACACTGTCAAACTATTCATTAAGTCTGCACTACTCTTAATCTCATCATTCCTATCACCCACCTCCTCCCGCTTATGACTGCATGACTAACTTTGTTGCTGGTATCCTTACGATTTATATTGATATTGTTCCTGATTGCTTATTTGTACCCTATGACTATCATTAAGTGTTGTACCTTATGATTCTTGATGAATGTATCTTTTCTTTTATGTACTCTGAGAGCTTCTGCACCGAAGACAAATTCCTTGTGTGTCCAATCACACTTGGCCAATAAAAAAAATCCTATTCTATTCTATTCCATTCCATTCCATTCCATTCCATTCCATTCCATTCCATTCCATTCCACTTCTCTCATTCTATTCTGTTCTATTCTACTTCTCTCATTCTATTCTGTTCCGTTCCGTTCCATTCCGTTCCATTCTGTTCTATTCAATTCTATTATTCTATTCCATTCCATTCCACTCAATTCTACTTCTCTCATTCTATTCTATTCTATTCTATTCTATTCTATTCTATTCTATTCTATTCTATTCTATTCCATTCCATTCCATTCCATTCCATTCCATTCCATTCCAATATTCTATTCTATTCTATTCTATTCTATTCTATTCTATTCTATTCTATTCTATTCTATTCTATTCTATTCTATTCTATTCTATTCTATTCTATTCTAGTCCACTCCAGTCCAGTCCAGTCCAGTCCAATCCAGTCCAGTCCACTCATTCTATTCTGTTCTGTTCTACTTCTCTCATTCTATTCTGTTCTGTTCTGTCCCGTTCCGTTCTGTTCAAAGTGACCATTCAAAGTTACAAAGGTAGTGAAAAATGTGACTTACGTCCACTTTCATGTTTCATCTGTGGTGGCATCCCTGTGGTCATGTGATCCAAATGCCGACGCTTGGCATCCGCCTCATATTTATGACGGTTGCAGCATCCATCTGATCCCCTGTTCCGACCTCCTGACAATCGAAGTCAATGGCGAAGCCAGAGTCACTTAACTGCCGTGTGACTAACTAACGTAACAGCTGCAGTGACTCCCTTAACAACTGCGGCAAGCAAGGTCGTAGAACGGGGCAAAATGCGCTTCACAAATGTCTCGTTTAACAACAGAAATGGGGGGGCTGGATTGTGGTCGTAAGACGAGGACTACCTTCAAAAGCGAAATCCCCCTCGGTCATTGCTTATTGGTGTCAGCAATCCGCCGCCACCGTTAGCAACGGTCTTCTTTTAAAAACTTTCTTCAAAGTTGATGGTCTGTTTGGTTGTAACTCTGCTCAAGCCCCATCTTTTTTTTAAAAAAATAAGAATAATAAATGGGGGGGGAAAGGATATCTGTTGGGCGAGCCAGGAAAACCCTTTGGCCTTTCCTATCAGCTAAATAGCCTATTATGGGGGACAACGATAATAGTCTTTCACTTCCATACAAATAGACCTTGCCCTTATCTCCAAACAGAAGGCAAGGATGAGAGGGGGAAAAGAAGAACAGATAAAAGTCTTGCCAAGGGAGATAAGCGATTCCTTCTTGCCAGACTTCCTGCCGATGATTTCCTTGGATGTATCAGCCAAGATGCGGCCTGCCCAAAACGCAGCATGCTGAACAGTGGTGGAATGCAATTTTTTTTTTTTTTACTACCAGTTCTATGGGCGTAGCTTGGTGGGTGTGGTGGGGTTTGTTGGGCATGGCAGGGGAAGGATATTGCAAAATCCCCATTCCCTCCCCACTCCTGGGGAAGGATACCAATTGCCTCCCACCGACCGGTTCGCTCCCACAGAGAGGGCCTCCTCAGGGTGCCGTCAGCCAGACAATGCCGGCTGGCGACCCCCAGGGGGAGAGCGTTCTCTGTGGTAGCCCCCACCCTCTGGAACGATCTGCCTCCAGAACTGAGAACTATTGCTGACCTCCGGACTTTTCGTCGGGCTTTAAAGACGCACCTTTTTCAACTCGCCGGACTTGCCTGATCCCTTCTATTTTTAATTATTTTTATACATTTTTAAATTTTAAACTTTTTTAGAGTTTTTAGTCGGTTCTTATACCTTCAGCCCTAACTTATATTGGTTTTAGGATGTTTTTAATGTTTATGTACTGGTTTTTAATTGGCTGTACACCGCCCTGGGTCCGCCAGGAGAAGGGCGGTATAGAAATTTAATTAATAAATAATAAATAATAATAAATAAATAAATACTGCAAAATGTGTAGCGTAGGGGGCTAATGCCTCCTACTAAAGGCAGCAATTAACATCAGCTGCCTGTAATTTCTCTGAGTTCAATCCTAGCCAGGCTCAAGGTCGACTCAGCCTTCCATCCTTTCTAAGGTGGGTCAATTGAGGACCCAGTTTGTGGGGGCAATAAGCTGACTTTGTATAAATATACAAAAGTATGAAGGCTATTGCTTAACGCACTGTAAGCCTCCCTGAGTCTCCGGAGAAGGGCGGCGTATAAATCAAATTAAAAAAAAAAATCCCCATTCCCGCCCCACTCCAGGGGAAAGATACTGCAAAATCCCCATTCCCTTCCCACTCCAGCTGTTTTGCCAACTCTTTCTCGCACTGGCTGCTTAGCTCCAACAACTGCTTCCTATTGCAGGCCCTAAGGAGCCTGGGGGAGGGGGAGGCAGGTGAGGAGTGGCTGGGAGGGGAGGGGCGAGTAGAGGCTGGCGAGGCGCCCCTCGCCCTGAGTGACATCCAGTTGGCCATGCCCAGCCAGTCACATGACCACCTCGCCACGCCCACCCAGCCGATCATTAGGCAGATAATATTCGTGGTCTGCGGGATTTATAATTATGAATGTAGTGGTCCCTGGGGTCTGAAAGATTGGGAACCTCTGCCCTAGACCCGTGATAGCGAACGTGTGGCACGCGGAGCCATATCTTTGGGCAAGTGAGCATTGCCCTAGCTCAGCTCCAGTGTGCATGCATGCGCTGACCAGCTGATTTTGGGATCTTCTGGACCCACCGGAAGTCGGGAAATGGGCTATTTCCAGCCTCCAGGTGGGGGGGACGCCATTTTCTCCCTCCCCAGGCTCCTAGAAAGCCTCTGGAGCCTGGGGAGGGAGAAAAATGGGCCTACCGACCCCACTGTGTCATCAGATGCCATAAGGAGGGGGGAGCACGGGGGGGTTGTGTGCGCATGCGCAGGGCACATTGAATTATGGGTGTGGGCACGTGCGTGTGCGAACCTCCCCCCCCAATCCCCCCCACTTTTGGCACACATGAGCCTAGTGGCGCAGGGGACTAAGTGCTGTTAAAGTAGCACTTAAGTTGCCAGCTGCCTGCAATTACTGCGAGTTTGAATCTCACCAGGCTCAAGGTTGACTCAGCCTTCCATCCTTCCGAGGTAGGTAAAATGAGGACCCGGATTGTGGGGGCAATAAGCTGACTTTGTATAAAAAAGAACACCGCTTGGGGGGGAGCGAAAGCCCTACTAAGCAGGTATATACAAAAGTATGAAGGCTATTGCTTAACACATTGTAAGCCGCCCTGAGTCTCCCGAGAAGAGCAGCATATAAATCGAACCGATAGATAGATAGATAGATAGATAGATAGATAGATAGATATAGATAGATAGATAGATAGATAGATAGATAGATAGATAGATAGATAGATAGATAGATAGATAGATAGATTAGCCATCACTGCCCTAGACCATATTCCAGATAAATGGCTGTCCAATCTCTTCTTGAAAACTGGTTCATTGTCCTCACCATCAGGAAATTTCTCCGTATTTCTAGCTGCTTCTCTCCCGGATTCTGGATGAAAGGAATCCTGCGGTCTGAATGTAAACTGTCTATTTCTATTCTGCAAACAGTGCAAGGGCGTTTCTTTTGTAATCACAGTATTTCTGTCCTGAAAGCCACTGGATCCCAGCAAAGGATCTTCCAGGCAGGCTTATATTACCCATCTAACCCCATAGTTAGACTCTGCCTGGCCTCTGCAGTTCCTTAGTCAAATCTTTAATTACAACACAGGGTGATTTCAGCCAGCACATTTGGGGAGGGTGGGGAGATGGATAAATGTCCCCATGGTAACCGGGAAGCTTTTGACGTTGCTTGGCTACCCAACCCTTGTTAGGCCAGAGAAACGAAGCCTCTGGCAATAAATCAATCCAGGGTTTGCATTATCCTCTGGCATTTTGGGGGACCTTATTTGCAATCCACACTTTCTCCTCGCCATTCCCCAAATAGCCTTTATTGTGGCCCTTAAGCTGGGCAGAGCAGGGAGGAAATTCAAGGTTTAAACAAGGAAAAGAATAAACGCTTTTCCTGTCATATACGGGGTGGGGAGTGGGGGAGGGAAAAACGGCTCTTCAAATCCGCTTTGAGCCCTTGAGGCTTTGTTTGCTTTTATGAGTCAGGAAACTCAGAATTGAAACTGCTTTTAAAGCCTTTCTTTCTTTCTTTCTTTCTTTCTTTCTTTCTTTCTTTCTTTCTTTCTTTCTTTCTTTCTTTCTTTCTTTCTTCTTTCTTTCTTTCTTTCTCTCTCTCTCCCCTTCTTCCTTCCCATCTCCTTTCTTCTTTCTTTCTGTCTGTCTCTATCTTCTTCCTTCCTTCCTTCCTTTCTCTCTCTCTCATTCATTCTATCTCTCTTTTCTTCTCTTTCCTTTCCCTTCCCACGTTCTGTCTGTCTGTCTGTTTGTCTCTATGTCCTTTCCTTCCTCCTCCCTCCCTCCCCCTTTCCTTTCCTTTCCTTTCCTTTCCTTTCCTTTCCTTTCCTTTCCTTTCCTTTCCTTTCCTTTCCTTTCCTTTCCTTTCCTTTCCTTTCCTTTCCTTTCCCTTCCCTCTTCTTCCTGTCCTGTCCTGTCCTGTCCTTTCCTTTTCTTTCCCTTCCCTTCCCTCTTCTTCCTGTCCTGTCCTTTCCTTTCCCTTTCTTTCCCTTCCCCTCTTCTTCCTTTCCTTTCCTTTCCTTTCCTTTCCTTTCCTTTCCTTTCCTTTCCTTTCCTTTCCTTTCCTTTCCTTTCCTTTCCTTTCCTTTCCTATCCTATCCTATCCTATCCTATCCTATACATCAGTATAAAATTATGGTGAAAATCTATGCACTCGTTAAGAGTGTCAACAACAATATGATGCTATATAACCAAACTCAATCCTTTGGGCATCTCAAGAAGGGGCCACAGTCTACTAAAGTCTGGGTCATAATTGCCTTGACATAATTATCCTATGGATGTACGTGCGTTTCGTGGCCTTACAAGCTCCTTTGATTCCTGTTAGGTGATATGGAAAACTCCCTATCCAATTCTTTACATTGCTATATATCCTAGCGAAACAAAGGGGCCTCCAGCCGAGGAATGGCAAATGCATCAGCATTACGATATAACGGAAGGGGGAAATGCTGTCCTAAACATTCTGTTGAAAAAAATAATGACCTGCTATTTCCTTTTTCCTTTGCTTGGTGACTTGCATTTCCTGGTCAGAGAACAGGCAGGTCTGAGCTGGATTTGCTAGGCTATCCGGAGGGTATGGTTAAACCCTTCCATGGATAACTTAACCTTTCATTAATGAAGGCTTTGATTGAAAAGGAAAAAGAAACTGAAAATAACCTGTAAGAAACCCCCCCAATGTTTATCTAGGTCAGTTTAGAGACAGAAACGGACTGTCACGAGAGTGAAAGCAAGGAACTGGGATTCACTCTAAAATAAATCTATTTTTGCAGGATTCAATCTAGTGTCGGTCACCGGAACCAGACCTTTTGTTCTTCCGAGCTTTCGGACTCGTGCTGGAGCCCATCCTGAAGAGAAGTTCCCCGAGGATGGGATCCGAAAGCACGGAAGATAAAACCTCTCGTCCCGATGACCGACCCAGATTGGATCTTGCAAAATTATCCTGGGACACATATATTCGCCTTCCTTTATGAAATCTATTTTTGTTTTAAAAGCAATTTCCAAACGGGAAGTCAAGTCTTGAATTAGATGGATGGAAAATACATTATAGGCCAGGAGTCTCTAACCTTGGCAACTTTAAGTTTTCCCGAACGCCATCACTCTGCTAAACAATATAATTCCCTCAATACAGGGGTGAAATCCACAGGTTCTGACAGATTCTGGAGAACCAGTAGTTGAAAATTTTAGTAGTTTGGAGAACCGGCAAATACCACCTCTGGCTGGCCCCAGAGCAGGGTAGGAATGGAGATTTTGCAGTATCCTTCCCCTGCCACGCCCACCAAGCCACACCATGCCCACCAAGCCACGCCCACAGAACTGGTAGTAAAAAAAATTGGATTTCACCACTGCCTCACCACTATCAAACTAGTTACTAAGTCTGTGTTACTATTAATCTTATCATCGTTCCCACCACCCATCTCCTCCCACTAATGACTATATGAGTGTAATCTTGTTGCTGGTATCCTTAAGATTTATATTGACTGTTTCCCTATGAGTATCATTAAGTGTTGTACCTTATGATTCTTGATGAATGTATCTTTTCTTTTATGTACACTGAGAGCCTATGCACCAAAGACAAATTCCTTGTGCGTCCAATAACACTTGGCCAATAAAGAATTCTATTCTATTCTATTCTATTCTATTCTATTCTATTCTATTCTATTCTATTCTATTCTATTCTATTCTATTCTATTCTATTCTATTCTATTCTACTGTCTCTGTTCTATTCTATTCTATTCTATTCTATTCTATTCTATTCTATTCTATTCTATTCTATTCTATTCTATTCTATTTAAGCCAGGCGGACTTCAACTCCCAGAATTTCCCAGCCAGCTTTGCTTTGCTAGCTGGGCAATTCTGGGAGTTGAAGTCCGCCAGGTTTAAAGTTGCCATGGTTGGTGACCCCTGTTATAGGCCATTCCCAATGGGTGGGACAAGCCTAGCAGAATAGAGCCTCAAACTGGCCTGTTGCTCACGCTAAGACTCCTGTCTGGATTGCTGCAAGTTGGGTTTTGAGTTTATTTCTTTCCTGAAAAAGCTTTCATTGCTAACAATAAGTAAATAACCTCTCTCAAGCTCCCCCTTGTAAAATGGGGGGAGGTGAGGTTTAAACTCTTGTATAGGACACCACTTCTGATAAAACAAGTATCTGATCAGACACTTGGCTAAAAAAAATCACCATGTAATCCTCTCGCTGAGCCCAACCCATCTCTCCCCCCTCCCCCAATTTCCTGCTACACACACACACACACATACAAACACACACACACACATCAGAGGTGGGTTTCAGCAGGTTCTGACCAGTTCTGGAGAACCGGTAGTAAAAATTCTGACTGGCTCCACCCCCATCTATTCTCTGCCTCCCAATTCCCAGCTGATCGGGAGGAAATGGGGATTTTGCAGTATCCTTTCCCTGCAGTGGGGTGGGAATGGAGATTTTACGGCATCCTTCCCCTGCCACGCCCATCAAGCCATGCCCACAGAACCGGAAGTAAAAAAATTTGAAACCCACCACTGATGTAATCACCGTCTTCGAATGGTTTCCTGCTTCAGAAGTACCTGGATTTGCTACTTCACAGAAGAGGGTTAACGTGTGTGTGCGTGCCAGCGGTGGGTTTCAGAATTTTTACTACTGGTTCTGTGGGTGTGGCTTGGTGGGCGTGGAAGGGGAAGGATACTGTAAAATCTCCATTCCCTCCCCAATCCAGGGGAAGGTTACTGCAAAATCCCCATTTCCTCCCAATCAGCTGGGACTTGGGAGGCAGAGAATAGATAGAGGCAGGGCCAGTCAGAATTTTTACAACCAGTTCTCCGAACTACTCAGAATTTCCACTACCGGTTCTCCAGAACTGATCAGAACCTGCTGAAACCTACCTCTGGTGTGTGTGTGTGTGTGTGTGTGTGTGTGTGTGTGTAGCAGGGAATTGGGGGAGGGGGGAGAGATGGGTTGGGCTGAGCGAGAGGAACTAGCTCAAAGTGACCCAGTTGGCTTTCTGGTCAAAAGTGGGAACAAATCGGTAGCAAAGGTAAGTGAATGTAACCCCTGGTTAGTGTGCTTTCTGGACTTCTATCCAGTTGTCTTGTTTTGTAAAACTTTGATTCATTTTTTTTTATTAAACCTGTTACTGTTTGCACCAATGCAGACAATTTCCCCACTCGGCTCTCTGCTCTCCCCTCAGCTTCCAACTAAGACAGATTTAGTAACCTGAGATTCTCAGATCCAACTAAAGACAGCCTAGCTCTCAACTCCATCCCATTTACTATTTCTGGAAATCCTGTTGTAGGCAGTTTAAGCCAAACCACTCATTTCCCTCCTTGTCCCTTCTCTCTATCTGGAGATTCCCCGATCGCCTTCACCAAGCCTGGATAATGTCGTTTTCTGCATCTCAATCTATCTTGCCCGGACGATGATCCAAATCAACGAAACAAAGTTTAATAAAGCATGCTGGCATTACGGATTATATCTCACTTTGCCTGACCTCTGGGGTCCTATCTTGATTTTATCCATATTCAAAAATTTGATGCCCTAGGAAAGGTTAACCATGTCCTGCAAACTCCAGCACTGGCAAATGTTGCAGGTGATCCTTGACTTACAACCCCTAGTATAGCAACCGTTCAAACGGCGCTGGAAAAAAAATAAGTGGCAGCTGATCCTTGCATTTATGACCGTCGTAACATCTCCAGGATCACGGGCTCAAAATCCAGGCCTTGAGCATTCTGCATGTATTCAGGACAGATGCCATGTTCCAATGTCGTGTGATCTTCCCAACTGGCTTCCCACAAGCAAAGTCTTTGGGAGGTGCCAGATCTGCTTAGCGACCGCATGATTCACTAAACAACGGCAATGATTCACATTTACGACCACGGCAAAAAAAAAGGGTTGTAAAATGGGGCACGAGTCACATTAACATCACCTTGCTGAGATACGAAATTCTGGGGTCTCAATTGTGGTGAGGCGAAGATTACCTGTACAGATAGTCCTCCATTTACAACAGTCTGTTTAGTGACCGTTCGAAGTTGTAACAGCACTGCAAAAAGTGACTGATGGCTACTTTTCCACACTTAACGACCGTTGCAGCCTCCCCGTGGTCAGTCACATGATCAAAATTCAGACCCTTGGCAACTGGTTCATACTTATGACTGTTGCTGTGTCCTGAGGTCACATGATTCCCCCTTTTGTGACCTGACAAGCCAAGTCCATGGGGGAAGCCAGATTCACTTAACAACCGAGTGACTGACTAATCAACGGCAGCGATTCCCTTAACCCCTGAGGCAAGGAAGGTCGTAAAAAGGGGCAACCTTCACTTAACAAATGTCTCGCTTAACAACGGAAACGTTGGGCTCCGTTGTGGTCGTAAGTCGAGGACTACCTGTAATGTTATTCAGGTGCTCGGATGCGTTAATATTTTGCTGTAATAGGCCATCTAATTAAAAGAAAGGAGTTGCAAGACCAGAGAGAAATGAAGAGCCGAAATGCAGAAGAACGATTCTTTTTGCATAGAAAGAACTGCTAAGAAGTCCATACCTTGTTTTCCCGAAAATAAGACCCTGTCTTATATATTTTTTGAACCCTGAAATAAGCTCTTGGCCTTATTTTTTGAGGGGGTCCTTATTATTTTGGGGCGCATTGAGCAAGACGGGGATCCTCTTGCTATCTTACCTGATTTCCAGTTCTGTCTCCCTAACCAGAGGAAATGGCGGGGACCGGCTGCGTGTGCAAAATATTTAAATATTTTCGGGGAGGGCTTAATTCAAGTCAAATCTTTATTGTCAGTGCACAACATACGTACAATGAGATTGAGCTCCCTCAGTGCACACCCTCTCCCAACACAATACAACTCACTGTGAATTTTGGGGAGGAGGGCTTATTTTGGCGGGGGAGGGCTTATTTTTGGGGAAACACAGTAGTTATTAAAAACTAAATGTTAGTCTGATGCTTTTCCTCCCTCGTTTGAGCTTATCATCTCATGCAACCAACGAAACCTGGAAACCAAACCGATACTTTTTAAGTTCCAGACTGGAAACATCTGGAAAGTGACAGGAGGCTAAGAAAATATCTCCCACCCACCCTAAATACCTGGCAGTTCACAGCCTCTTGCCAATCTCATCTCCCCCAGTTAATCATACTAAGTGTCTTAGTCTGTGATGGAAGGCTTTTATAAAAAAAACAAATTAGTCATTTAAAAAAAAAGGTTCACCAAGTAACCTTGAAAATACATACTTCAAAAGCAGGAAGAGCGTAGAGGAAAAAAATATTGTTCGTTTTTCTTTTTTTGGCTATCTGAACAAGTCATGTTCTTTACGGATAACCACACTAACACATGAAAAGGAGACATGTTATCATTTCATATATATATATATATATTATAAATATGCAGAATATATATAGAATATATACCAAGATCTTATTTGAGAACACTGTTGATGAAGACAGAGTTTCTTAAGTTACAGTGTGAAATAATAATAATCATCATCATCATCATAAAAAAATACAGTACCAGAATTATCCCTGCTCCGAATCCACTGAAGGGGATTAAAAATTGATGGTTACAAATGGAAAGAGAACTGGGGTAAACTCTGAAACTTTGACAAACAGAACATTCTCTGCTGGATTTAAAAAACCCCCCAGGGTGGATTTTTATTTGGCACACAAAAAGAAATCAATATTGAAACGGATATTTGCAAACAAAAACATCCAGCCCAAATTTCACCGAGTTATCCCATAACTTAAAAGATGATAGTTACACCATTTAAAAACAAGGCAGTGCAATGATGGAGCACAGATAAATGGCAAACACCCCCCACCCCCCTAATTTTGAAGTTGGCCTGGTGAAAAACCAACAAGAAGACAGAAATTTTTTTTCCCCCTTGGAATAAAATCTGTTTTAGAGGACAAACCGTCAAAGAAAAGACCATGAAGTAAAAAAAAATTGCTAGTTAAAATAGGCAGCTCTGAATGCCAAGTCATTTCTAATTTTGTTCAAGGGATGTTTCACCCAGTATTAAAAGAGAGAAGGAAGAAGGGGGGGGGGGAATAAAAAGAAAGTAGTGATAGGGAAAGAAGGGAAGTTTAGAAAGGGAAGAGAACATCCCCACTCCAATAAAATCCCATTAAAAATGGTGCAGGCTTAGGGCTTCCAGAAGAAGTAGCCACCTCTCACACCTTCACATTAACTCCTAAAACACAACTCCCTCTGGTCATCTCAGTAACAGAGTCAGAAGGGACCTTGGAGGTCATCTAGTCCGACCCCATCTCGGCAGAATACACCCCAAAAGTCAGAAGCCGCCCCCCCTTCCCACTTATATTTACAAGATCAGTGTCCCTCCCTCATCCCAAACAAAGCATCATCCTCTGATATATTGTTTTATCCCATTCCCCCCACCCCCACCTTGCGGGGAAAATATTTAGGAATCATCTAAAAACTAACTTTTTTTTTTTTACTAAGGGAGAGCTGAAATACCCCCAGGAGCTTCCTCCGAAGAAAAGCCAAGCAGCCAAGTTACTCAATGAGGGCTAGTACAATTCGAAGTCCGTACAGAGAAGAATTCTCAAAGCAAAGGAAGAGTCTCGGGTGCGAATTTTCCTTTTGTTGTCGTTGTTGTTGTTGTTGTTTTCCCCAAATAGTTCCCCCCCCCTCTAAAGTCACAAAAGCGAGGAGGAAGGTCTTCATCCGAGGACCAGCTATCCCTCGCCTCTTCCTCTCCAGCCAACTCTTCCCTCGGGCCCCGCAACGGGGGCGTGTGGCGCTCTTTTTTTTTTTTTAAATTAAAACAAAATCCCTAAAGCGGACGACGTTTTAACAGTCACAAGCGTTGGAAGGGGCCTTAGAGGTCATCTAGTCCAACCCCTTTTCTCGCCGCAGGAGACCCCCCCCCCCCCTCGTAGGGATTCGAACCGCCGACCTAGCCAGAGAGAAGCTCTCAGACATAGTTCTTCTTGTCGTACTCGCCTCCCGCTCCTCCTCCGTTGGAAACCGGGGCGGCGGACCGGCGGGGAGCCGAATACTTCACCGGGAAGCTGCCGCTGTCCTCCTTCCAAGCCGAGGCCCCGCAGATGAGCGCGCCGCCCATCAGGAGAAGCGTGGCGGCCGCCCACCCGAGGTACAGCGCGGCGCCCATCTCTCGCTTCTTGGAAGGCTCCACGTTGGGGTCGTAGAAGTTGCTGATGATGGTGTTGGCGAACCAGGAGGGGGGCACCAGCACCAGCAAGCCGCAGACGAGGAAGAGGCCGCCTCCGATGCCCGCGATCCAGTCCTTGATCTTAGCCCCGCGCAGACAGGTGGTGCACTGCGCTCCCGTGACCGTCACCAGCAAAGCCACCAAGCCCAGCACCGCCCCGATGACCATCAGAGTCCGGCCGGCTTGGATCTGCGGGCTGAGCGCCAGGATGGAGTCGAAGACTTTGCATTGCATCTGCCCGGTGCTTTGCACCACGCAAGCCATCCAGAGTCCTTCCCAGGTCGTCTGCGCCACCACCAGGTGACCCTCGATGAAAGCCGAGACTTGCCACATGGGCAGGGCGGCCACTAAGATCGCCCCTACCCAGCCCAGCACGGACAGGGTCAAGCCCAGTAACTGGATCCCCGTAGACGCCATCCAGGTCAAAAGCAACGCCTTAAGATGCGCGCCGGTGTGTATGCGTGCGCCTTGCTCTCTCGCACTGGCTTTCTCGCCGTCGATCGGTCTCCCCTCTTTGGGTTAGCAGCGCCCTGAGACGTTCCTTTTTCCTCCGGCCCGTCGGGGAAATCTCCGCTTCTCTCTGCTCCGCTCCCGCTTCACACCTTCTCTCTTTGGCTTGATGCGCAAAGGATGCCCGGCTCCACTTTATATAGGCGCGATGCAGCTGCTCCGCTGGGCTCGCTCTGCCCTCCCCGTCGAAGGGAAGGCGAGAGAGACGCGCCCCCCCCCTCTCTTTTTCTCCACCGGCCAATAGGAAAAAAGGAACGGCTTCCCCGCAGCCAATCAAGAGGCTCGGAAGACAGAGAAAAAAAAGTAGTGTTACAATCTCAAAAAAAAAAAAAGGAATATCAAAGGATAAGGCGGGTGAGTCAGGATGGAGGGGGGGGGGGCGCTGGCGTGGGCGAGGGGGGACAGGAGAAAGTGTCTGGGGTGGGGAGGGGGACGGACTCTCCGGTCTGTGACACACCAACTGAACCTTCTTCCCCTTTGTGAAGCCGGGAGAGGCGATGGGGAGGGCGAGCGGGGTACTTCCCAAGTTTGCAAAAAGCATCGCGGCGCGCGGGCGAGACCAAATGGGGAACAACAATGCCTTCGTGCGCGACGTGGGACAGGCAGGGCAGCGGGAATGCGCGTCTTGCAAAATCCTCTCTCTTTCTGCCCCTTATGACAGACAGACAGACAGACAGACAGTGGGGGGCGGAGGACAGACGGACAGAGAAAGAGACAGAGAGAGGGTGGGAGGGAGGGAGAAAGAGAGAGAGAGAGAGACAGGAGAAAGAGAGAGAAGGAGAGATGAATTGAAAGACAGAGACACACAGAGAGAGAGAAACAGAGAAAGAGTGACAGAGAGAAAGAGAGGGATGGAGAAAGAGAGACAGAGAAAGAGAGAGAAAAAGACAGAGGGAGAAAGAGAAACAGAGAGAGACAGAGAAAAAGAGAGACGGAGAAAGAGAGAAAAAGAAATAGAGAGAGGGAAGGGAGAAAGAGGAAGAGACAGAGAAAGAGAGAGAAGGAGAGACAAATTGAAAGACAGAGACACAAAGAGAGAGAGATTGAGAAAGAGTGACAGAGAGAGAGAGGGATGGAGAAAGAGACAGAAAGAGAGAGAAAGACAGAGAGGGGGCGGGAGAAAAAGAAACAGAGAGAGAGAGAGAGAGATGGAGAAAGAGAGAGAGAAAGAGATGGAGAAAGAGAGAGAAAAAGAGATAGAGGGGGGAGGGAGAAAGAGAAACAGAGAGAGAGACGGAGAAAGAGAGAGAGAGAGAAAGAGATGGCAAAAGAGAGAAAAAAGAGATAGGGGGAGGAAGAAAGAGAGAAAGAAAGAGAGAGAGAAAGAGAGACGGAGAAAGAGAGAGAGAAAAAGAGAAGGAGGGGGAGGGAAAAAGAGAGAGAAAGAGGGAGAGACGGAGAAAGAGAGAAAGACACAGACAGAGAGACAGAAAGAGAGAGAGTCAACATCAGTTCATTTTATTTTTATTTTTGCAATATTATTTTCCGGCGGCGGATTTTTAAGTGGGAATTTTTGCTACCGAAAGGAAAAAAAAAAATCTGCAGCCAACCATTTGGTTGCCGTGTTTTATTTAAATCACTCTGATAGCTTGGCTTTGCGCTACCCGTATATCCCCAATAATCAAGATACATTTATTTTTCTAAAAGAAACACAAGGTTGTTACCGTGGGTTTAAGCTTCGCCCTCAAAGGGTTGCTAATATTTCTTGTGGACCGGCCCACAAGTTTTGGGTGGCTTGTTCTAGGTTTGAAAAATGTGCCTTATGACTCTTTTTCACACTTACAACCGTTGCAGAATCCCTGTGGTCGTCTGATCAAAATTCAGACGTTGGGCAACTGACTCATATTTATGACGGTTGCCATGGTATGACCTGGGGGGTGGGTCATACAATCCACTTTTGCGACCTTCTGACTAGCCAAGTCAATAAGGGAAGCCAGATTCATTTATCAACCGTGTTACTAACTTAACAACTTCAGGAATTCACTTCACTTCAAACTGTGGCAAGAAAAGTTGTAAAAGAAGGCAAAACTCAACTTAACTGTCTCACTGAGCAACAGAGCTTCGGGGCTCAATCGTGGTCGTGATTCGAGGACTACTTGTATTTTGAATAATTCGTTTTGCGTGTGTGGTTGGAAAGCACCCACGATCAAAGTTGTTTCTTTCAATTCTCTTTTTTTCCCCAATTAGGCTTTTGAGGGACGCTTGGTCAGCAATCTCCTTTCTGAGAATTGATATTATTATTATTATTATTTTATTTTTTTAAAATGATTTATAAGGTTTACAAATCAGCCGGCTCCAAGATTCTAGATATTTTTTTGGATTCATACGATTTCAACCTTCCCAGAGTGCAACTTGTGGAATTAAAGTACAAAAAAAGGCAGATTTCAGATTAATCCAATTAACATTGCTTAACATTGAGAGAAGCTAGACCGTGGAAAAGGGGACTTGGGTTTCTTGGCTGGATGTTTTTAAGCAAAAAGTAATAATAAAATAAAAATATTTTGGGGAGGGTTTTTTCTGTTTTTTGAATAGCAGGAAAGATTTGACAGTCTCAGTGAAAGATTGGACTCTTCCAACTTTATGATTTAAGAATTCTGGGGCATTATTTATTGAATTATTTGATGTTTAGATCATCTGCCATGCTTCTTCAGAGTTCAGTTCAGTTTTGAAATATCTAGTGTTTATCTGCTGATTTTTTTCTGCGTTGCCTGCTATCCTCGTCTTTTAGCTGTTTATAATAAAACACACACACACACACACCCAAAACCAGAAGTACGAAACACAACGATCAAACAGCACAGAATATTTGTAGCTCTGGCTTGAATTGTGGAGTCCTTGATAACTTGTTTTCTTGTAAATGAAATGTCTGCCAGAAAACAAGCAAAGATCAGAGAGCACCAAGGACTCCACACAAACAATCCAAAACAATTGAAACCAACAATTAAAAATCTTCTTTTCAAGAGTTGTGTTTTGCAAGTGGCCCCAAAACATTAGAATCGAGATGTGTAAGACTGAAATGAAAAAAAACAAAAACCAATAGACTTTCAAAGTGAATCAAACTCCCTCCAGGTCTCAAATATAGTAGAATATTTTTTTAAAAAAAACAATTATTCAGACAATCTTGTGGTTGTTGTATTTTTGTCCAAAAAACTTCAAATACAATTGTTGATGTATTTTCGCAGCCCCTCCCTTTAACCATATCTCACTTCAGGGGTGAAATCCAGCAGGTTCTGACAGGTTCTGGAGAACCGGTAGCGGAAATTTTGAGTAGTTCAGAGAACGGGCAAATACCACCTCTGGCTGACCCCAGAGTGGGGTGGGAATGGAGATTTTGCAGTATCCTTCCCCTGCCACGCCCACCAAGCTACACCCACAGAACCGGTAGTAAAAAAAATTGAATTTCACCATGGATCTCTCTTCCCAACTATAGATCTCAACTCAAAATAGAGAGGATAAAAATATTTTTTGGGAGTGTGGTGGGGATATGGACTGATTGTTGGAATATTGGATTCCCTCAGGAATATTAAAAGATAGTCAAGATGGGAAAATGTATCATGGTGATATTTGTCCATATATATATATATTTTTTTGGTGGAAGAATTATACTGACGGCTGTGCTAAAAGCAAGTTTCTTTCCGTTGGCTTGTTCGCAAAGGGATGTAGTAAATATTTATCAATCCAGCAATGTGCCATCTTGTTATCTTAAGTTTGCAAGGGAGGCTACCCCTTAGAAACAGACAACAGTGTTGTTTTGAGAACACCTAATTCCTTTTGGCAAAGAAGGATTGGGGAAGGGAATGGGGTGGGTGGGGGAGGCCGATCTTACATTTGAAAAGTCGTGGGGGATTTTTTTTCCTCCCCTGTTTGTTAGGATTAAAGCATTAGATCTCCCTCTCAAGATATATTGGTTTGTTTCAGGACAAGCCCGCTCTCAATAAAACTACATTTCTTACATCTAAGCTGCTTTAAAACCCGCTCGAGGCTCAGGAAAGGAACTTTTGCTTGCTAATAATACAATTGCTGGTACAAATACATTCCATTGACTCTGTCGGTTAATATTCCTCAAATAGATTTTTTTTTAAAAAAAAAAGCAGCATCTTTGAACTAAGGAGTGATCTTAAATGCCCCTCGTTTCTTGCTCCCAAACTGTTACTGTATTTCCATTCAGAACAGATGAAGCTTCTTGGATGAGGAGTGAAAAGTCTTTTTCTTCCTCAGGGGAGGGACTCCAGAGTGAATAAAACAGCTGAGGTGCGGCAATCCGCTCTACCGCGCCTATCATCTGAGCTTAAAACAAAAATAATATAGGTAGGTTATAACACAGGGGTCCATCTGGTGGGCCCATCTGATTGTCGGAGCGAACCAATTCGTTCTCAGCTGATCGTCAGAGCTACCGGTACACCCGAAATCGGTCAAAACCGGCTGAATCCCAGCCCTGGTTAAACAGGGGTGATTTTTCAAACCCATTCCAGCATCTGAATTTTTGATCCCACGACCACGGGGATGCAACGGTCATAAGTGTGAAAAATGGTCCTAAATCCCTTCGTTTCAGTGCCGTTGTAACTTTGAACCGTCACTAAATGGACCGTTGTAAGTCGAGGACTACTTGTAGTTGAGAGGAGCTTAATTTTTAAAGAAAACACACACACACACACACACATATCCAGAGCCGGGATAGCTCTGCGGACTAAAGCACTGTAATTAACATCCAGCTGTCTGCAATTACACCAGTTCGAATCTCGCCAGGCTCAAGGTCGACTCAGCCTTCCATCCTTCATAAGGTGGGTAAATTGAGGACCCAGTTTGTGGGGGCAATAAGCTGACTTTGTATAAATATACATAAAAGTATGAAGGCTATTGCTTAACGCATTGTAAGCCGCCCTGAGTCTCCGGAGAAGGGCGGCATATAAATCAAATTTCACCGCCCTGAGTCCTGTTGGAGAAGGGCAGTATACAAATCAAATCAAATAAATAAATAAATATACAACCCAACACTTTATGAGTGAACCCCGGCACTATGCCATCCTATTTAGCCATGTTTTCTTTTTTTTTCCTCTATTTTTTTTGCAAAAGTTTTTTTTTATTTTTTTCCTCTCATAAACATATCTTAAATGTACAATTTCTTATCTAACATACATATTTTCTTTTAACTTTCATACTAATACAATCTTCATCCTAAACAATTGAATTATATTCGGGGTTGCCCTTGTATCATTTCATCTCCCTTGTTTTACAACAAGCCTTCTTCTCCCTCTCCTCTCCTCTCTTTCCTTTCCCTCCCTTCTTCCATCTGCTCTTCTACTTCCTTCTTTCCTCCTCTCCTTCTCCTCCTCTCATTCCCCTTCCTTTCCCCCACACCTCCCTTCTTCCTCCCTTCTAACCTTCTCTCCTACTCTTGTTTCCACTCTCTTTCTTCCTCTCCTTTTCCCTTTCTTCTTTCCCTCTCTCTCCTTCCTCGCTTCTCACCTCTATCCCCCGCCATTCTCCCTCTATTGTTGTATTCATTTTCAATATAGTATCTATTTAGCCATGTTTTCTAAGCTGCGTGCATGCGTGCAAGCCATTCTCTCTCTATTGTTGTATTCATTTTCAATTTAGTAACTATTTAGCCATGTTTTCTAAACTGCGTGCATGCGTGCAAGCCATTCTCTCTCTATTGTTGTATTCATTTTCAATTTAGTATCTATTTAGCCATGTTTTCTAAGCTGTGTGCATGCGTGCAAGCCATTCTCTCTCTATTGTTGTATTCATTTTCAATATAGTATCTATTTAGCCATGTTTTCTAAGCTGTGTGCATGCGTGCAAGCCATTCTCCCTCTATTGTTGTATTCATTTTCAATATAGTATCTATTTAGCCATGTTTCCTAAGCTGCACGCATGCATGCAAGCCACGAGCACGAACAAAGATCATGCGCAGAAGGCTGCATGTATGCACATGTCGGTGTGCATACATGCAGCCATAATCGGTGCTGGGGTGAGCCGGTTGTTAAGTTATGCAAAGCCATCTCTGCTCATCATATCCTTCGATGTGCAATTTTGAAGCATGGGCTTCCTGATTTCCGCTGCCAGTTCATGTAATGTGATCAGCTGGTCATGCCTAAAAAGGAAACACTTCAGAAGGGTGCCCATTTCAACCACAAAAACTTCGTCATTTGCACTGAGAGGGAATTGACGCAATGCACACACCAATGGTACATGCGAGCAACGATAAGCAACTGTGTAGAAACAGGATCATAAGGTTGACTTGGTCATCGGAAGTTCCACCTCCAGGTTTTTTCCCCCCAGTGTGGAACATCTGCAAATATGGGCTTCTTCTCTTATTCTTTGTCTGCTCTGTCTCCCATTGAAGAACACCAGCCAGCCCAAAAGGGTAGAAGGACTTAATTCAGACCAAAAATGCCAGCTAAGTTGGGGGAAAACAGACCCAAAATGCACAGACGTTTCATGAGAAGCTGATTGCAAAAATATGAATCACAAAGAGATAATATTGTTTTCGGATGTCCATATGGCCAGCAGTATTTGAAGTTCCGCTTGAGGGAAATGTTGCAATTACTACTAATAACAGAAAAAAGAGTAGAAAACGGTGAGTCTCAAATAACTCACCCTCAAAGATAGATAGACGAATAGATAGATAGATAGATAGATAGATAGATAGATAGATAGATAGATAGATAGATAGATAATAGGTAGATAGGTAGGTAGGTAGACAGATGATAGATAGAGAGGTAGGTAGGTAGGTAGGTAGATAGATAGATAGATAGATAGGATAGAATTCTTGATTGGCCAAGTGTGATTGGGCACACAAGGAATTTGTCTTTGGTGCATATGCTCTCAGTGTACATAAAAAGAGAAGATACATTCATCAAGAATCAAGGTAGAACACTTAATGATAGTCATAGGGTACAAATAGTCGAATCATACTAGGAAACAATATCAATATAAATTGTAAGGATACAAGCAACAAAGTTAAAGTCACGCAGTCATAAGTGAAAGGAGATGGGTGATAGGAACGATGAGAAGATTAATAGTAATGCAGACTTAGTGAATAGTTTGACAGTGTTCAGAGAATTTTTTGTTTAGCAGAGTGATGGTGTTTGGGAAAAAACTGTCCTTGTGTCTAGTTGTTCTGGTGTGCAGTGCTCTACAGCATCATTTTGAGGGTAGGAGTTAAAACAGTTGATGTCCAGGATGCGAGGGGTCTGTAAATATTTTCACAGCCCCCTTTTTGACCCGCGCAGTATACAGGTCCTCAATGGAAGGCAGGTTGGTAGTAATTGTTTTTTTTTCTGCCATTCTAATTATCCTCTGAAGTCTGGGTCTATCTTGTTGGGTTGCAGAACCAAACCAGACAGTTAAGTGTGAGCAAATGAGCAAATATTAAGTGCGAGCAAACGAGAAACTATTAAATGTGGTTATGAAGCAGTTCTGGTCATAAGCAACATAATATCTAGCATAGTCTTGTATGTCAGGAGGAACTGATGATGTTGTACCATTATAGGTAGTCTTCAACTTATGATGGAGAAGGTTGCAAATGATGAGCACATGACTCTAGGATGCGACAAACATTGCTGGCTGCCAAGGGCTTGAATTTTGATCATGTGACCTTGGAGATGCTACTGTGATGTTTGTAAGCGTGAGGACTGGTTATAAGCCACTTTGCCGTTGTAACCGTCATTAAACGAATGATTGTAAGTTAAGGACCCCCTCTATATTGCAGCCTTTCTCAAACCAACTTCTCATCCCTATTAAGCTTTAAACTGAATATATTTGCTTTAACCCGATACAAATGATTGACAAAACCATAAACAATCAGCAGAATAAATCAATACTCAAAGTTATAGATCAGATTAAAATATAATTCTATAGGTAAGAAAATCCAGATTTTGGAAAATATTTCTTTGCGGTTATTCTTTTTAAGGCCTCATGATGTATCCACCTAGATGTGACAACTAGTTGAGGAAGGAGCATGACTCCACCAAGTTCTCAATTGCTCAATTTTGTTCCTCTAAAAATAGACATCTGGTATCAAAAATACTCATGTTGTTTCCTAAATTCGTAACTTGTGAAATATCGGTGCAAAACGTTTAAGTGAACTCAAAGCAGTTGATTCTCTTTCATAATTAATCAGAGCTTTTAAAAAAGGGCTCTTCACATGTTCTACCAACCAGAGGGGGGAAAAAAAACTAAATTCTTATAATGCATTTGCTTCCATAGAATTCAAAGGAACAGTTTTTGGAGAGGAAATTAAATGATCATTCATTACCAAAGAGAAGCCTATTCCATTTCAGTATAATATAATATTTCAGTATAGTCAGCATCTGTAAACATTTTTTCCCAAGGGGGAATGGCATAGAATGGAATGGAATAGAGTGGAGTGGAGTAGGCTAGGGTAGGGCAAGGTAGGGTAGGGTAGGGTTGGGTAGAATAGGAGTAGGGTAGAATAGAATGGAATGGAGTGGAGTGGAGTAGGTAGGGTAGGAGTAGGTAAAAATCTCATTTTTAAGGGAAACCCGGGCTTTTCTCTCCATGCAAAAGAAAAGTAGGACTTATTTTCTGGCTTTGCGGATTGGGCTAATAATCCATCATGGGATTGGTTTGCTGTGGTTTGGCTTGGGAAGGGACCTTCGAGGTCATCTAGTCTAACCCCCAGCTAACGCAGGAAACCTGTACTAGGGATTCGAACTGCCGAACTGCTGACCTTTCTGATATTGACAAGCTCAGTGTCTTAGCCACTGAGCCATCTAGTCATCCAGTTTAGGACTTCGGGCTGACATCTAACCATCATGACCAGGGGTCAGCAACCTTAAACACTCAAAGAACCATTTGGACCCGTTTCCCACAAAAAAGAAAACACCGGGAGCCACAAAACCCTTTTGACATCTAAAATGAAGATAACACTGCCTATATCGTTTTTTAATCTTTATGCTACTTTATTTCTGCATGCAACAAAAACATTTTGAATGCCGAAAAAAAAGATAACGTATTTTTTAGAGTATAAAACGCACCTTTCCCTCCCAAAACAGAGGGTGAAAATCTGGGTGCGTCTTATATTCCAAATGTAGCCTCACCCAGCATCTCAAATTGAGGTTTCAGAGGCTGAAAAAAGCCTCAGAAATGAAGCTTCAGAAAAAAAAAGCCTCAGAAACTAAGCTTCAGAAAAAAAGCCTCCAAACAGAGCTTCAGAAAAAAAGCCTCTAAAAGGAAGCTTCAGAAAACAAGCCTCCAAACAGAGCTTCAGAGGCTTTTTTCCTGAAGCTGTTTCGGAGGCTTTCAGAGGTAGAAAAAAAAGTTTTTTCTGAAATCACCAGGAGACAGTGAGATCTAGTCTCACCTTAGGAATGAAAGCCAATAGAATGACTTTGGGGCAGATTTTTCTCAGCCCCACAACCTCACAGGGTTGTTGTTGCGGGGAAACTATAGGACGAGGACATTGCGTTTATTGAGTTATTTGCAAAAAAAAAATAAAGGTGGGTTATAAATATAAATAGTGGGACACGGTGGCTCAGTGGCTAAGATGCAGAGCTTGTCGATCGAAAGGTTGGGAGTTCGGTGGTTCGAATCCCTAGTGCCGTGTAACAGAGTGAGCTCCCGTGACTTGTCCCAGCTTCTGCCAACTTAGCAGTTCAAAAGCACGTAAAAAATGCAAGCAGAAAAATAGGAACCACCTTTGGTGGGAAGGGAACAGCATTCTGTGCGCCTTTGGCGTTGAGTCATGCCGGCCACATGATCACGGAGACGTCTTTGGACAGCGCTGGCTCTTCGGCTTTGAAACGGAGATGAGCAGCGCCCCCTAGAGTCAGGAACGACTAGCACATATGTGCGAGGGGAACCTTTACCTTATAAATATAATTAAGTAAGTAAGTAAGTAAGTAAAATAAGGGATGCTAAGATGTACCCCTTAGCATCCCTTATTTAGCTACTTATCCTTTAGCTACTGGCCAGTTGCCATCTATCTGGGTGGAGATAGAATTTAACCCAACTGACCTTCCCACCGACGAAAATTCAGCTCGAGTTGCTAGTTCAGAGAAGCAGTTTGAAAACGGTCTATAAGTAGCATATTAATTTTCAGAATACTGGAAATAAACATCCCATGACCTTCAGCACCACTTATCTAAACACTATTGTATTAAGAATCTGGTGACAGAGATCAAAAGACAATAGTCTACGCAGACACTTTTTGCAAAAATTAGATTAGAACTTATCTGCATGCAGCCATACCGCTCCAGCCTATTTTTTTATTTTATTTTTTCTCTCCAGCTTGCCTAATTTCCCAAGGGAATAGATGAACTTGAGAAAACCTGAAGGATTTTCATCCTTTGAGAAACTCTCTTGCTCAGGGTTTAGGTTATGAAAATGAGCAGAGCTGCTCATGTCTGCATGAAAATTACATTGTAAAGTTTTCCTTCTAATTAGGTTGTTCCGTGCGGGATGCGGGAGGGCAATCCGTACAGTTGGTCCTCGGTGTATGACCCCAGTTAAACCCAAAACATCATCATCTTCTTTTTTTTTTGAAAAGTTTTTCAGTTTTATTTCTTATACACATAATATAAAATGTAAATTTTCTTATACGTAATTAATCCTACATATACATGTTTTCCTTAAAGAAAACGTTAAAATAAGACATTTTAATTTACATTTGGAGTTGATCTTCTACCCTTTCTTCCCTCATTTCACAACAACCCTTCTACTACTTCTCCTCTTTCTCTTCTCTCACTCCTCTCCTCTCCAACTTCTCCTTCCTCCTCTCCTACTTCATCCTACTTCCCCTTCCTTTTCCCCACTCCTCTCTTCTTTCTCCCTTCTCACCTTCTCTCCTACTCCTGTTCCCTACCCTTCTTTCCTCTCCTTTTTCTTTTCTTCCATTCCTCTCCCTCCCTCTCTTCTTCCTACCTTCTACTCCTCTTTCCTTTCTATCTTCTTTGCTGTGGAATATTCTCCTTGTTTGGTATCCGAGCCCAAAACTTCTGTTGAGTTTTGCCCAGCAGTGAAATCCAGCAGGTTCTGACAGGTTCTGGAGAACCAGTAGTGGAAATTTTCAGTAGTTCGGAGAACCAGCAAATGCCACCTCTAGCTTGTCCCAGAGTGGGATGGGAATGGAGATTTTGCAATATCCTTCCCCCCAGGAGTGGAGAAGAAATGGGGATTTTGCAGTATCCTTCCCCTTCAGTAGGGTGGGAATGGAGATTTTGCAGTATCCTTCCCCTGCCATGCCCACCAAACTATGCCCACCAAGCCATACCCACAGAACCGGTAGTAAAAAAAATGGCATGACAGGGGAAGGATACTGCAAAATCTCCATTCCCTCCCCACTCCAGGGGAAGGAGACTGTAAAATCTCCATTCCCTCCCCATTCCTGGGGGAAGGGTATTGCAAAAATCTCCATTCCCACCCCACTTGCATCCTGGACATAAACTGTTTCAACTCCTACCCTCAAAACGACACTATAGAGCACTGCACGCCATCACTCTGCTAAACAAATAATTCTCTCAACATTGTCAAAGTATTCACTAAGGCTGCATTACTATTACTATTAATCTTCTCATTGTTCCTATCACCATCTTCTCCCATTTACGACTGCATGACTGTAACTTTGTTGCTTGTATCCTTACAATTTATATTGATCGTTTCCTAGTATGATTTGATTGCTTATTTGTATCCTATGACTATCATTAAGTGTTGTATCTTATGATTCTTGATGAATGTATATTTCCTTTATGTATACCGAGAGCGTATGAACTAAAGACAAATTCCTCGTGTGTCCAATCACACTTGGCAAATAGGTTTCTCTCTCTCTCTCTCTCTCTCTCTGGGGCCAGTTCTCCGAACTACTCAAAATTTCTGTTAATGGTTCTCCAGAATCTGTCAGAACCTGTTAGATTTCACCCCCCACGTAAATTTAGAGAAGGGCTGAATTCAGCCATTGATTCTTATGCACACATTGCAAAGCAAAAACTAAGAGGAAATTAAATGGCATTGCACTGAAAAGGTAATTAAATCTGGGAGGAGGACACCCAATGCTTGACTCATCCCTGCATTCCCATTCCAAAATGCCATCTCCTGTTTGTCTGTGTTTTTTTTTTAAAATTTGATTTATATGCCGCCCTTCTCCGGAGACTCAGGGCGGCTTACAATGCGTTAAGCAATAGCCTTCATACTTTTGTATATTTATACAAAGTCAGCTTATTGCCCCCACAAACTGGGTCCTCAATTTACCCACCTTATTTTTAAAAGAATAGAATAGAATAGAATAGAATAGAATAGAATAGAATAGAATAGAATAGAATAGAATAGAATAGAATAGAATAGAATAGAAATAAGAACTAGGATAGAGTAGATTAGAGAGAATAGAATAGAATAGAATAGAATAGAATAGAATAGAATAGAATAGAATAGAATAGAATAGAATAGAAATAAGAACTAGGATAGAGTAGATTAGAGAGAATAGAATAGAATAGAATAGAATAGAATAGAATAGAATAGAATAGAATAGAATAGAATAGAATAGAATAGAATAGAAATAAGAACTAGGATAGAGTAGATTAGAGAGAATAGAATAGAATAGAATAGAATAGAATAGAATAGAATAGAATAGAATAGAATAGAATAGAATAGAATAGAATAGAAATAAGAACTAGGATAGAGTAGATTAGAGAGAATAGAATAGAATAGAATAGAATAGAATAGAATAGAATAGAATAGAATAGAATAGAATAGAATAGAATAGAATAGAATAGAAATAAGAACTAGGGTAGAGTAGATTAGAGAGAATAGAATAGAATAGAATAGAATAGAATAGAATAGAATAGAATAGAATAGAATAGAATAGAATAGAATAGAAATAAGAACTAGGATAGAGTAGATTAGAGAGAATAGAATAGAATAGAATAGAATAGAATAGAATAGAATAGAATAGAATAGAATAGAATAGAATAGAATAGAAATAAGAACTAGGATAGAGTAGATTAGAGAGAATAGAATAGAATAGAATAGAATAGAATAGAATAGAATAGAATAGAATAGAATAGAATAGAAATAAGAACTAGGATAGAGTAGATTAGAGAGAATAGAATAGAATAGAATAGAATAGAATAGAATAGAATAGAATAGAAATAAGAACTAGGATAGAGTAGATTAGAGAGAATAGAATAGAATAGAATAGAATAGAATAGAATAGAATAGAATAGAATAGAATAGAATAGAATAGAATAGAATAGAATAGAATAGAAATAAGAACTAGGGTAGAGTAGATTAGAGAGAATAGAATAGAATAGAATAGAATAGAATAGAATAGAATAGAATAGAATAGAATAGAATAGAATTCTTTATTGGCCAAGTGTGATTGGACACACAAGGGATTTGTCTTGGTGCATATGCTCTCAATGTACATAAAATAGCAATAATACTAATAAGCTATCAAATCATACTAGGAAACAAATTAAAAAATATATAATTGAAAGATACAAATGTTTTAAAGCCCCTCCCCTGATTGGCAAAAGCAAGCAAAGGGGAAATCGCCTCCCAGAGTAAAGATGTCCCCGGTAGCTTCGTTAAGGGAAAAAAAGAACCGCAGTAAGAACGCCGCTCTAGGCCTCGCTTTCTATGACTCTTCCCCCCCCCCTCCCGAACTGCTCTCATTCATTTCAAAGCCCGGCTTTGGGATCATAGAGTGGAGAACCCTAGAAGGGCCCGCGAGGGATGTGGGATAGAAGCTGGCTTTGGGAGACCGAATTCTTCGCCTGTTTCCGCATTTCTGGGCCCAGCTGCAGACAGAGCGACGGCTCGGGGCAAGGGCAAGGTAAGGGGATGCTCGGCCCGGCTTTCTGGCCTTTCCCGGTTTTGCCGTCAATGCACCAGCGGCTGGCCAGGAGCAAAGTTGCCCGGGCTGCAAAATCAATGGGTCTGTTTGCCAGCGAGGTTGGGTGTGTGGGTGTGTACGCGTGTGTGAGTGTCAGAAGGAGATATTAGGAGGGGTGGGGTGGGTGGGCGTGCAAGAATGCAAAGCGGGGAAGATTGCACAAGGCGTCCTCTGTTGCATTGAGCATCCTTGGAGAATGCTTTCGACTTCCCGTCTTTGCCAAATTTTATTAATTTATTTAATAAATTAATTAATAAATAAATTAATGTATTTATTAATTTTATTGGTTGGTTGGTTGGTTGGTTGATTTAAAATTAGGAAAGCGCTCAAAGGTGCCTTTTTTTTCTTTTTCAAGAGGCAACTGAACAATGAATAAGTGGAACGACTTGCCTGCAGAAGTTGTGAATGCAGGCAATTTTTAAGAAGATGTTGGTTTGTCTGAAGTCTGAAGTTTGTCTGAAGTGGTGTAGGGTTTTCTGCCTGGGCAGGGGGTTGGACTAGAAGACCTCCAGGGTCCCTTCCAACTCTTCTATTCTATTCTATTCTATTCTATTCTATTCTATTCTATTCTATTCTATTCTATTCTATTCTATTCTATTCTATTCTACTCTACTCTACTCTACTCTACTCTACTCTACTCTACTCTACTCTACTCTACTCTACTCTACTCTACTCTACTCTACTCTACTCCACATCCCCATCCCCATCCCCATCCCCATCCCCATCCCCATCCCCATCCCCATCCCTATCCCTATCCCTATCCCTGGAAGACCTCTTTCGCTTCTCATTCAAGAAGCTGCTTCAGAGCCGTTTGGGATTTAATTTGGTGGTTGGATTAGAAAATCTCAGTTGGCGAATTAATCTGATTGTTTTCAGAGGAATCACTGAATCCAGTTTATACTCGCTATTGCTCTGTTGAGGTAATTGTAGCCTTCCTGCGACATCTGCTCATATTGGCTTAGTTTTTAAGCTAGTGTAAACCAACATTATGAGGAATTCTGCCTTAATGGTGACTGGGTAACTGTAACCTTGTTGCTTGTGATTTATATTGATATTGTTTCCTAGTATGAGTTGATTGCTTATTTGTTCCCTATGACCATCATTAAGTGTTATACCTTATGATTTATTTATTTATTTATTTATTTAATTTGATTGATATGCCGCCCTTCTCCGGAGACTCAGGGCGGCTTACAATGTGTTAAGCAATAGCCTTCATACTTTTGTATATTTATATTTATACAAAGTCAGCTTATTGCCCCCAACAAACTGGGTCCTCTTGATGAACGTATCTTTTCTTTTTATGTACACTGAGAGCGTATGCACCAAAGACAAATTCCTTGTGTGTCCAATCACACTTGGCCAATAAAGAATTCTATTCTATTCTATCTATTTTATAGGACTTCCTGCTGGAACAGGGGGTTGGACTAGAAGACCTCCGAAGTCCCTTCCAGCTCTGTTATTCTGTTAATGTCCACAAGTTGCATGACTCCCCCTAATGCCAGAAATGACTCTAAACCATAAAACACCTTTGTAAGTTTCCAAATAAACCACAAACAAACAAATGAAGCTTAAAACAAACCATAATTTTGATTCTGGCTTCCTACAAGCGTGCCTGTTTAAAGCCCCTGTGTCTTATCTCCATAATTTTATTTATTTTAATTTTTTTTATTAATTTGATTTATATGCCGCCCTTCTCCAGAGACTCAGGGCGGCTCACAGTGCATTAAGCAATAGCCTTCATACTTTTGTATATATTTATACAAAGTCAGCTTATTGCCCCCACAAACTGGGTCCTCAATTTACCTACCTTAGAAAGGATGGAAGGCCGAGTCGACATTGAGCCTGGCTAGGATTGAACTCACAGAATTACAGGCAGCTGGATGTTAATTGCTGCCTTTAGTAGGAGGCATTAGCCCCCTACGCTACTCAGGCTCCTTTGCTGAACTAATGCCATTTGATGTGAAAAAACCAAATGAAGGCACTTAAGGATGGGCCAATCAGAATTTTGGATCACCTCTACCATGCAAACACAATTACTGGTGACCCCCCCCCCAAAAAAAAATGCTTTTGAAGTGTGGCTGTCCAGCTAGCCATTCTGAATTTTTTGAACCTCCTTAACTCTCTTCTCTCCTTCACTTTTCCTCACCAGCTCCTGATCTATGCTCCCTTTTGCAATTCCAAAAGCATTTAAGGAATGCCACATCCATTCAGAACTTCCTGCTTCGGTCCCCACCCACTTCGAAGCTTTGGGATAGGCAGCCTTTCAAGGTTTTTGCAGCTCTTTGCCAAATAAGTGAATCTTTGACTTCTGCAGAGGTCCTTGCCGTTGTTCGAGAAATAATTTTCAATCAAAAGGGACTAACGTTTTCTTTTGCCTTGCCTTTAATGGCGTCTCCCTCCCAGTTTCCTGTCAAATATCTGATTTAGACATTAAGATAAAGATGTTGAATTAGGCAACCAGATTTTGAAAACATCAGGATATGGTTGGTTATCTGTGTTAAATGTTAAATCCGGCGTGAAATCCAGCATGTTCTGACAGGTTCTGGAGAACCGGTAGCGGAAATTTTGAGTATTTTGGAGAACCGGCAAATACCACCTCTGGCTGGCCGCAGGGTGGGGTGGGAATGGAGATTTTGCAATATCCTTCCCCCCAGGAGTGAGGAGGGAATGGGGATTTTGCAGTATCCTTCTTCTGCCACGCCCACCAAGCCACACCACACCCACCAAGCCACGCCCACAGAACCAGTAGTAGAAAAATTTGGATTTCACCACTGGTTAAAGGAGCCATATTGGTGGGCACATGAGCTCAGCTCTGGCACCAGCCAGTTGATTTTCGGGCCCACTAGAAATCAGGAAACACGCTGTTTCTGGCCTCCGGAAGTCCTCTGGGGGTGGGGGGAGGCCGCGTTTGCCCTCCCCAGGCTCCTAGAGCCTTTCTAGGAGCCTGGGGTGCATGTGACCTCACCACGCTCCCCACGCTTTTGGCACGCGATGGCAAAAATGTTAGCCATCACTGCCCTACACCATTTCTGACAAATGGCAGTCCAATTTCTTCTTGAAAGCCTCCAGTGATAAATCTCCCACAACTTCTGAAGGCAACTTCTGTTCCATCGGTTGATTGTTCTCATTGTCAGAAAATTTCTCCTTATTTCCAGGTTGAATCTCTCCTTGGTCAGTTTCCATCCATTATTCCTTGCCTGGTCTTCGGGTGCTTTGGACAATAGCTTGACGCCCTCCTCTCTGTGGCAGCCCCTCCAATATTGGAAGACTGCTATCCTGTCTCCCCTGGTCCTTCTTTTTACTAAATTAGCCATGCCCAGTTCCTGCAACCGTTCATCATATGTTTTAGCCACCAGTCCCCTCGTCCTCCTGGTTGCTCTCCTCTGCACTCTTTCTAGAGTCTCCACATCTTTTTTTATAGTGTAGTGACCAAAATTGGATGGGTAGTTCCAAAAATATGAAAAAGAAAATAAAAATAGGATGTTGGATCAAAAGCAGGTCTCCCTCCATGGAGTCTTGTTTCTTTTAGGGCAACCCCTGGTTCATGGACGGGCATCGGGCCGTGACATGCCAGAAACCGAAGCCCCATCCGTGGGATGCAGTCAGCACGCAAAGCCACACCCCCTCCAGTCCGCGGAAAAATCTCTCTCCACGGAACCGATCCCGGGTGCCCAAAAGGGCTGGGGGCTGCTGTTTTAGAGTGTAGGAAGTTAGCACCCACCTCTCTCTTAGAAGAATGAAATATTTCAGGAAATATTAAAAAGCTTAATGCTTAACGCATTGTAAGCCGCCCTGAGTCTTCGGAGAAGGGCGGCCTATAAATCTAATTTAAAAAAAAAAAAGGGCAGAATATTTCCCCTAAAGGGAGGCAGAAACTCAGTCCCCTGCCTTTTGTCAACGGGCCAGTCTACATAATGAAGATCTACCTCCTTCAGGCAGAGCCATTTAATTACGCTTCATTGCATCACCCAACTAGATTCAACCAAACTTAGGACGCAGACAACCTACAAAGCTAGCCATGACCTCTGACAGCAACCAGTCAGGATACTCTTCCTGTGACCCAGGAAGTTCAAAGCCAGAGAAGGTATAAAATTCAGCATCTCTTCCCTTTTTTCGCCCAAGATCTCCAAGGCATGTGATCCTGTTCATCAATTAATTTTCTTTCCAAGCAACTTCCATGAATCCAGTGTCTTTTCCCCCCCACTTGGAATGGAACCCAGAAGGATATTTCTTCCAACAAGAGTAGAGACAAAAATCAGATGTTGCTAAACTACAAATCTTACTATAGGCCAGTTGTAGCTGATGAGATAAGAGGTGCTGGGAATTGTAGTTTCAGCAGCAGCTGGAAAGTTCCGGGCTCTCCACCCTGTCCAAGAACATTCATGGGAAATGTTTTGAGCACAACAATATTCTTGCTGAGTCCATTGTTCAAAGAGAAGCGTGAGCCTTGTTACAGAACCGACAATGTTGTAAATATTTGAGTTGCTGGCGGAAAAGCTTCAGTAGCTAATACCAGGGTGCCCAGCCAAATACGGAGTCATGTTTCTTTTCTTCTTTTTTTTTAATCATATTTTTAATCATATTTATACATATCATTCTGTGAATGGCGCTGATGTTTGAGTATCATACATTTCAATACATATAAACATATCCCTAATGATTACATTCCATTTTCCTTATTTCGTATTATTCACTCTTACCTTTTACACTAAATTTTAATTTTCATATAAATATCAACTAGTATGCAATAACATCTAACCCGATGTACCTTAGCATCCGTATTATCTTCCATTATAGTTTCAATAGTATAAACCTCAAGAAAAAAAACCCACGAAATTATCTGTCTGTTTTCTTTTCTCCTGTACATCATATTTCACCCATTTTTACAACATCCTTCTCTTCTCTTCTCTTCTCTTCTCTTCTCTTCTCTTCTCTTCTCTTCTCTTCTCTTCTCTTCTCTTCTCTTCTCTTCTCTTCTCTTCTCTTCTCTCCTTCCCTTTCTCCTTCTCCTGTCCCCTCTCTATTTCCCTTCTCTCATGGTTCTGAGACAGGCAGGCATATACCTTCATTGATATATTAAGATTCAGTAGCTGCAATTTTTAGCTTCTGACATTTTCTTTTGACTGCCAACTTAATCTGCAACATCATTTCAATTTCCTGGTTTTTAGAATTTTGCTAAGGTGTAATGAAAAAAGGGACGTGGTGGCTCAGTGGCTAAGACGCTGAGCTTGTCGATCGAAAGGTCGGCAGTTCAGCGGTTCGAATCCCTAGTGCCGCGTAACGGGGTAAGCTCCCGTGAGTTGTCCCAGCTTCTGTCAACCTAGCAGTTCGAAAGCACGTAAAAAAATGCAAGTAGAAAAATAGGGACCACCTTTGGTGGGAAGGGAACAGCGTTCTGTGCACCTTTGGCGTTGAGTCATGCCGGCCACATGACCACGGAGACGTCTTCAGACAGCGCTGGCTCTTTGGCTTTGAAACGGAGATGAGCACCGCCCCCTAGAGTCGGAAATGAGTAGCACATATGTGTGAGAAGAATCTTTACCTTTACCTTTTTAAGGTGTAATGAAGGAGTTGGACCACATAATGTCTTATGGAAAAGATGGGTTTGAAGGACTGGGGGAATAAACCATGGTTTATTCTGACACCGATGCCTGCTTTTTTTCCCTAGGTCCACACGGCATTTGTCCGAGGCATTTTTTTATTTTTATTTTTAATGCTGTGAACTTGAACACTTTATATAATATTTCATTTTGCTGCGGTCAGAGAGGGAAATCCTCAGATGCCAGCTGGTATATTTATTTTTTTGGTATCCTGGAGTTACAGAGGAAATGAGTTGGCTTCCTTCCTGCAGGAGGAGGCCACCATCTCATACTGGGATTCTGGCATGACGGCATCTTCCAGGGGGCTCGAGTTGGGCTGAATAAGAGACAGGCTGCCCTTGATCTTTGACCTTTTTTTCGTCTCTCAACACTCAAAAAGGCTTTTTCTGCCAAAGTCCAGAAGCCTCTTGGTACAAAACATACAGTTCATATGTTCCAATATCTCAGGGGCTGCAACAAAGAAGAGGGAGTCAAGCTATTCTCCAAAGCCCCTGAGGGCAGGACAAGAAGCAACGGATGGAAACTCATCAAGGAGAGAAGCAACTTGGAACTGAGGAGAAATTTCCTGACAGTTAGAACAATTAATTAGTGGAACAACTGGGCTCCAGAAGTTGTGAATGCTCCAACACTGGAAGTTTTTAAGAAGACGTTGGATAACCATTCGTCTGAAGTGGTGTAGGGTTTCCTGCCTAAGCAGGGGGTTGGACTAGAAGACCTCCAAGGCCCCTTCCAACTCTGTTATTCTATTCTATTCTATTCTATTCTATTCTATTCTATTCTATTCTATTCTATTCTATTCTATTCTATTCTATTCTATTCTATTCTATTCTATTCTATTCTTTTTCTATTTCTATTTCTATTTCTATTTCTATTTCTATTTCTATTTCTATTCCACTCCACTCATTCTATTCTATTCTATTCTATTCTATTCTATTCTATTCTATTCTATTCTATTCTATTCTATTCTATTCTATTCTATTCTATTCCATTCCATTCCATTCCATTCCATTCCATTCCATTGGCCAAGTGTGATTGGACACACAAGGAATTTGTCCTTGGTGCATACGCTCTCAGTGTACATAAAAAGAAAAGATACATTCATCAAGACTCATAAGGTTCAACACTTAATGATAGTCATAGGGTACAAATAAGGAATCAAATCATATTAGGAAACAATCAACAAGTTACAGTCATGCAGTCATAAGTGGGAGGAGACGGGTGGTAGGAACGATGAGAAGATTAATAGGAATAGTAATGCAGACTTAGTGAATAGTTTGACAGTGTTGTGGGAATTAGTTGTTGAGCAGAGTGATGGCATTCGGGAAAAAACTGTCCTTGTGTCTAGATGTTCTGGTGTGCAGTGCTTTATAGCCGCGTTCTGAGGGTAGGAGTTGAAACACTTTATGTCCAGGATGCGAGGGGTCTGTAGATATTTTCACAGCCCTCTTTTTGACTCGTACAGTATACAGGTCCTCCATGGAAAGTAAAAAACCGAAACAAAACCCCTTTAATTTTTTTGCTGGTCTTTTTGGACCAAAATATTTCCTCGATTAAATTACAAATATTTTACTTCAACTCACAGTGCCGAGTTTCAGAAGTTTTGGAAGCAAAAGGCTTCAGGTTGGCTCCCATTCAGGGCTTAAGCAAATCTGATTTTAACTATCCAGCTGACCTCCGGGAAAAAATATCTGGGAATTAATCCAAAAACTACTGAAAGCTGTGTTTGTTCAGCTGCGGTGCTTTGCTGCCTGTGTGTTTGTATGTGGGTGGTGGTCAGGGGATAAGCGGCCATCGAAAATGCGTTGGGGCTAAAATAATTGTCTTAATCGATCCAAACAAGATGCTGGAGTGCATTTGAAAAATAAGCCCCATTTAATGACTTGTTTGCTTTTGAAGGAAACTGTATCAAAGCATTTATTCCAAAAGAAGAGTAGTTGATACAGAAATGGAAGCGTTTGATACAAAAGAATTGGCTACAAAGCACTGGGGAAATTCAAATTTTTTAACTACTGTTCTGTGGGCGTGGCTTGGTGGGCATGGTAAGGGAAGGATACTGCAAAATCTCCATTCCCACACCACTCCAGGGGAAGGATGCTGTAAAATCCCCATTCCCTCCCCACTCCAGGGGAAATACACTGCAAAATCTCCATTCTTTCCCCACTCCAGGGGAAAGATACTGTAAAATCCCCATTTTGCAGTAAGTGAAATAAGTGAAATTTTAATTGGGTATTTTAATTTTGGGGCTTTTTAAAAAAATAGGGCCAAATTATTTAATACGTTTTAAACTTTTTAAAATTTATGGTATATGGTGTTTTTATTTTGGTTGTACACCACCCTGAGTCCTGCGGAAGAAGGACGATATAAAAATTTAAATAAATAAATAAATAAATAAATAAATAAATAAATATCCTTCCCATTCCTGGGGAAAGGATATTGCAAAATCCACATTCCCTCCCCACTCCAGGGGAAGCATCCTGTAAAATCTCCATTTCCACCCCACTACAGGAAGAAGGATATTGCAAAATCCCCATTCTCTCCCCTCTCCAGGGGAAGGTTACTGTAAAATCCCCATTCCCTCCCCACTCCAGGGGAAAGGTACTTAAAATCCCCATTTTGCAGTAAGTGAAATAAGTGAAATTTTAATTGGGTATTTTAATTTTGGGGCTTTTAAAAAAAAATAGCGTGAAATTATTTAATACATTCTAAACTTTTTAAATTTTATGGTATATGGTGTTTTTATTTTGGCTGAACACCACCCTGAGTCCTGCGGGAGAAGGGCGGTAGAAAAATTTAATTAATTAATTGATGAAATAAATAAATAAATAAATTCCCTCCCCACTCCTGGGGGAACGATATTGCAAAATCCCCATTCCCTCCCCTCTCCAGGGGAAGGATACTGCAAAATCCCCATTCCCTCCCCACTCCTGGGGGAAGGATATTGCAAAATCCCCATTCCCTCCCCACTCCAGGGGAAAGGATACTGCAAAACTTCCATTCCATCCCCACTCCTGGGGGAAGGATACTGCAAAATCCCCATTCCCTCCCCACTCCTAGGGGAAGGATATTGCAAAATCTCCATTCTCACCGCATTCTGGGGCCAGCCAGAGGTGGTATTTGCCGGTTCTCCGAACTACTCAAAATTTCCGCTACCGGGTCTCCAGAACCTGTTGGATTTCACCCCTGCTACAAAGCCACAATTTTGGACACGGCAATGTTTGATACAAAGCAAAAGCATTTGATTGAGCAAATCCAAAATATTGGATACAGAATATTGGATACAGAAATGTTTGATACAAAGCCAAAGTGTTTAATACAGAACAAAAATATTTGATGTAAAATTCGATGCCTAAAGTAGAGTCCCATTATTGATCTGCTTCACCCTTAAAATTCAGGATTAAGCAGCGCTGATTTAAAGGGCATTCCTTTCCTTTGCATACAGACAAATCCTCGACTTACAACACTCCATTTAGTGACTGTTCAGAGTTACGACCGCACTGGAAAAAGTAGCTTAGGAGCCTTTTTACATTTACAGCCATTGCAGCATCCCCACAGTCACATGATCCAAATTTGGTCACGTGATCAACATCCATGGCAACTGACTGACTTGGCAACTGCCTGACTAGGTGGCTCAATGGCTAAGACACTTAGCTTGTCGATCAGAAAGGTTGGCAGTTCGGCGGTTCGAATCCCTAATACAGGTCGTCTGCGCGAACAGGGGGTTGGACTAGATGACCTCCAAGGTCCCGAGCACTGACCCGTGCACTGACCTGAGGTCATGTGATCACCGTTTACGATCTTCTCAACTGGCTCCCAAAAACTGCTGGGGGAAGCCCGGTTCACTTAACAGTACGATTCGCTAAACGACGATGGGGATTCGCTTCATGACGGTGGCCAACGAGGTCGCAAAATGGGGCAAAACTTGCAACTGCCTTTCTTAGCAACAGAAATGTTGGGGCACCGTTGTAGTCGTAAGCCGAGGACCACCCGTATGATGGGGGCTCATTTCCAAGTAAAATTGTCCTGTGCTTCAGTCTGTTTCCTTGTGACAAGCAGCTAATGAGAGAAAGCTTCAATGGACATACCTGTATATAAGCATCGCTCAAAAGGACACCTGCATGTTTAGAGTTAAGACCTTGGACGTCTTCTAGTCCAACCCCCTGCTTAATCAGGAAACCCTATACCACTTCAGACAAATGGTTGTCCAGTCTCTTCTTAAAAGCTTCCAGTGTTGGACCATCCACAATTTCTGGAGGCAAATCATTCCACTGGTTAATTGTTCTAAATGGCAGGAAATTTCTCCTTGGATCTAGGTGCTGAAGAGTAGAGTAGAGGAGAATTTAGAGGAGAGGAGAGAGTAGAGGAACGGCATGTGGTGGCTCAGTGGCTAAGATGCTGAGCCTGTCAATTGAAAGGTTGACAGTTCAGCGGTTCGAATCCCTAGTGCCACGTAACTGTGTGAGCTCCCGTGACTTGTCCCAGCTTCTGCCAACCTAGCAGTTCAAAAGCAGGTAAAAAATGCAAGTAGAAAAATAGGGACCACCTTTGGTGGGAAAGGAACAGCGTTCCGTGCACCTTTTGGCGTTGAGTCATGCCGGCCACATGACCACGGAGATGTCTTCGGACAGCGCTGGCTCTTTGGCTTTGAAACGGAGATGAGCAGCGCCCCCTAGAATCGGGAACGACTAGCACATATGTGCGAGGGGAACCTTTACCTTTTTCGAGAGGCGAGTAGAGTAGAAGGGAAAAGAGAAGTTGGGAGAGACCTTGGAGGTCATCTAATCTAACCCCCCACCCAAGCAGGAGACCTTACATCATTTCTGACAGATGGTAGTCCAGTCTCTTTTTGAAAGCTTCCAGGGATGAAGCTCCCACAACTTCCGAAGTTCCATCGGTTGATTGTTCTCACCGTCAGAAAGTTTCTCCTTATTTCCAGGTGGAATCTCTCCTGGATCAGTTGTCATTGTTGAATGTATACGTGTGTGTGTGTGTGTGTGTGTGTGTGTGTGTGTGTGTGTAAAGGCTCACACTGCTTGGCAATAGGCGAAGCTGGAAAAAAAAGTGCAAAACACACGCCATTTAACCATTTTCCTGGAGTGCGAGCAGTTCCCTGACCCGTTGGGCCTTTTCCCCACCCACCCACCACCCCCTCTACAGCTTCGCGTTGCATCCTGCCTTCTCCTTGGAACAGGAAAACATCTGTGTTGAGCCTTGCAGGTGTCTTTCTATAGGTCACTTCCTCCTTTTCAGGCTGAGGGACGTGTGACAAAACCCCGGAGTGCTGACATGTCTTGTGCCTTTCCTCTTCAGCGGCTTTAGGTAGTCTAAATAAAGAAACAATCCATTTTATTATATATATATATATATAAAGATGCCCAGGCACGTCCTTAATGCACATCTACGCCTAAATAGTCGCTAACTCCCATCCAAAATTAGCGTTTGCCTGGACCGTTCGGATGTTAGTGGCGTTCCCCTTGGTTTGAAAGAGGTGTTCGTGCCTGTAAATTTGAATTTTTGCAACCCGGGATTCCAAACATGGCAGATAGCCCACAAGTTACGACTGGCTGCTTAGTGGCCATTCGTAGTTCTGACCCAGAGGTGTCAAAGTGGATTTCTTCAAGGGCTGGATCAGCATTGCATGGGGTTTTTTTTAAAATTTAATTTATATGCCGCCCTTCTCCGGAGACTCAGGGTGGCTTACAATGCATTAAGCAATAGCCTTCATACTTTTGTATATACCTGCTTAGTAGGGCTTTCGGCCCCCCCTAAGCGGTGTTCTTTTTTATACAAAGTCAGCTTATTGCCCCCACAATCTGGGTCCTCATTTCACCTACCTCAAAACGATGGAAGGCTGAATCAACCTTGAGCCTGTTTAGATTTGAACTCACAGCAATTGCAGGCAGCTGGCAGCTAAGTGCTACTTTAACAGCACTTTAGTCCGCTGCACCACCAAGGCTCCTTCATCCCTCTGCTCTGGCTCCCTGTCGCTCCAGATATGCGTCACAACCGCCAATGTGTGACACCCGCCAGCTTTGTATAAAAAAAAACCCCCACAATCCAGATCCTCATTTTACCTACCTTGAAAGGATGGAAGGCTGAGTCAACCTTGAGCCTGGTGAGATTCGAACTTGCAGTAATTGCAGGCAGCTGGTGTCACTTTAACACCACTTTAAGCTGCTGCACCACCAGGCTCTCCTCTGTGGGCCGGGGACCAGTTCTCCTCTGTGGGCCAGGGAGGGGGATGATGGGGCGGACGCCTCTGTTCTGACCTAGGTGTCCTGAGTCAGTAAAACACACGAGTAGTCTCAAAAACCTCTTTTATTGCAACAGCTGTGAATTCTGTTCATTCACAGAGGAGTCCCCAATAGTTGTAAAGAGTCCTTCGGGATAAGGCTGCTAATCACCCACCTTTATCTCCCTTGACACGCTGCCAAAGACCTAATTGGCAAAGCCACACGGAGTCCAGAATCAAACAGAGCTTCAGACTTTAAACTGCACAGAATGAACAACGTTGCTTCCTGCAAAGGCCCATGTGCCTTTGCTCTTCTTTTTAAGTCTTATGGGAGGGACCAATCATCACCAAGCCTTACTCCCGAGTCGTCCCTTTTGTTTTAACTGTTCTTGCCTTCTGGCAGCTCTGCACATGCGTGCACTGGGAACAGGCTCCCTCTGTTCCTCTGCGTCGCTGAGATCCGACTGGAAGCTCCGGAGGCAGCACATACCTCCCAGATGGCCCTTTCTCTGCCTCTGACACAGAGCCCTCCCCAGACTCCAGGACTGGCCCATGTTCCTCCCCAGCCTCCTCATTGTCCAACTCTGCTGCCAGCTCTGTACGCTGCTGGCGGACCACAACAGCTTCCTGCAGCACCCTGCTGGCCAAAAGGAGCCATGAGGGGGTACATGAGTCTCCTCATGCCCTGTTTTCGGCCAGGACGGCCTCCTGCAACACCCTGCCAGCCTTGTGACACTCCCCCCCCCCCGCATCCTGTTTTGGCCGGCAGAGTGCTGCAGGAGGCCATCCAGGCTGAAAATGGGGTGCGGGGGCCCATGTGTGGCCCCTGTGCCCCATTTTGGCTGCCAGAAGCACCACAGGCCAGTCCTTTGCTAGAAGCACCCCGTGGGCTGGATCTCACCTGGGGGCTTTGAGTTTGACACCCCTATTCTGACAGATCTCCCCGTGACTATTTAGGTTATTTTATTTATTTATTTGATTTGATTTATATACCGCCCTACTCCGGAAGGACTCGGGGCGGTGAACAGCCAAGAAATAAAACACATAGATTACAAAATTTAAAAACAATATAAAACCACATTAAATAATTTGGCCCAGGACAAATTTAAAACACCCCGAATGGTTAAAACAAATTTAAAATTTACACTTCGAAAGAGAAAGTTAGGCCAGGCCAGCCTGTTGAAATAAAAAGGTCTTGATGGCGCGGCGGAAGGTGCATAGATCCAGGATCCTCCGTATCTCCGGGGGGAGCTCATTCCAGGTAGTAGGTGCCCCCACAGAGAAGGCTCTCCCCCTGGGGGCTACCAGTCGACACTGCTTGGCCGACGGCACCCGGAGGAGTCCTTCTCTCTGAGAACGTACTGGCCTGTGGGAGGTTACTGGTGGCAGGTTATGGTTTGACGTTCCCACAGTTGGGCATAGTAGTTTTGCTATAAACTACTATTCTCATTTCTGGCAAACATACCCATTGCGGACAAAGGAGTTTCTTAGCGATCCCAGTGTCTGTAAAACAATTGGGGCCGTGAAAAAGGTGGTTAAACTAAGAACCGTCCCATGGGTGGGGGGAATAGATCCAGACCTCAAGCTAAACCACAAACTAAGATCTATAAATTTTAGTGGTCATGTCTAGCCACTAAGGTAGGCTACATATTTTTTTTTAAAAAAAGCCACATTGTGGCATAAGTACCCTGTTTCCCCGAAAATAAGACATCCCCTGATAATAAGCCCAATCGGGCTTTTGAGCGCATGTGCTAAAATAAGCCTCTCCCTCCCGAAAATAAGTCCTCTCCAAAAATATTTAAACGCAGAGCTGGAAATCAGGTAAGATGGCAAGAGGAGCCCCATTTTGCTCTATGCGCCCCAAAATAATAAGACCTCCCCGAAAATAAGGCCAAACCCTTATTGTGAGGTTCAAAAAAAAATATAAGACAGGGTCTTATTTTCGGGGAAACACGATATTTATGTGACCCCCTCTGAAAGGGTTGTTGATTGCATTGCTGTATTATACTCATTTTAAGAAAAGAACTGTTGGAGACGTTGACGTCACCACTGGAAGTCCCAATCCATTTTTTTAAAAAAATAATATTTATTAAATTACACAGTACAAAAAGAAACATAATACAAAAAAAAAATTCCAAGAAACACACACTCACACACAAGCCAAAAAATATAAACAACCAAAAACAAACATCAAAATTTCAATACTAATAACAACTTTTCCGCATCGGAATCTCTAGCCCATTTAACTTCTTTACACAAATTCTACTTCTAAATATCTCTATCTTAAACTTACAGTTTTATCTAAATTATCTTGACTTCTATTTACAATTCGATCTCGTAACAAAAACATCCCTTAGGTTTTAGGTTTACTCTCCAGCCAGGAATACCATTTACTGTATTTTCCTGCGTATAAGACTACTTTCTAACACACAAAAATCTTCTCAAAAGTCGGGGGTCGTCTTATACGCCGGGTCTCATTCTCCTGTAACCAGGCAGACCAGCCCATAAGGCTCTGACGAGCCTTAAATGGCTCTGAGGAGGGTCGTCTTATACGCCCAGTCGTCTTATACGCCGAAAAATACGGTATTCCATATTAAATAGTACTCGGTGTCCTCCCTCTCCTTCATTTCCATAGATAAACTGTCCATCTCTGCACATTTGTATATATTTTTTTATTATGAGAGCAATCAAATTTTTAATCAATAGGAAACCAAACTGAATTGGTTTCTCTTTACTCTTGCTATGAAAGGAGATGCGATTGTCTCTTTCATGGCTTATGAAACAGAATTGTATGATTCTCTGCGTATGAACTGAACTGCCCTCTCTGCCCAAATGGATTAAGCAATTCGCATCCTCTGTGATGTACCAAAGAGTGTTTTCAATTTGTACTTTGTTATTACTAAAACACAAACATGACCCATTCACTGGAATTAACACCCTCTTAGGCGGGCTCGGATGAAAAACTTAAATATTTGTCATTTAATGATGTATTTCCATGTGACTCATCCCTGAATATGTAGCCTTCTTTTTTTAATAGCTCACTTTTATTTGAGTTCAGGAAAACACACATTCAGTGTACATGAATAGGTTGGTCTCTCTGGATTCCAAGCATCATAAAATGGAAAGATTAATTCATAGGATTCGGATTTAACATCTAAATGTTCTGTGTTTTTTTTCTCTCTCTCTCCCCTCTCTCCCCCCCCCCACCTTTAGAAATTTGGTGTTCAGGAACATGTCTCAGTCGGCTGAAAAAGTAAAGGTGAGTTCGAAGTTGGGACAATAGCCCATCGAAACAATTCTTAGCTTTCAACCTTTTTATGTGGGGTTTTAGGGTTTAAAGCAGTGGTGAAATCCAAATTTTTTTACTATCAATTCTGTGGGCGTGGCTTGGTGGGCGTGGCAGGGGGAGGATATTGCAAAATCTCCATTCCCACACCACTCCAGGGGAAGGATACTGTAAAATCTCCATTCCCACCCCACTCGGGAGCCAGCCAGAGGTGGTATTTGCCGGTTCTCCGAACTACTCAAAATTTCCGCTACCAGTTCGTCAGAACCTGCTGGATTTCACCCCTGGTTTAAAGGCTGTGTTTTGTAATCACTTTGGGGCGGGAGGTAGGGAAAAGAACAGCTGGAATACATTTCAGAGAATCATTGTTATTTAAATAAATAACCCACTTTAATAACTTCAAATCATCCAGCTTTATTCGTTCTGCTATTGCTTATTTTCTGTTGAACAGACCGAAGGGGGAAAAAAAAAGAAAGAAAATTTTCGGTAAACTGCTGAATCCACTGTAGAAAACAGTGATTAACAACTGCAGGTCAAGATGAGATAGAAATCTTTAGGGTAAAATTGGCTGAATATCCGCGTTTCTCCTTCTCCCCCAGCCCAACATTTTCATCATAATTTCACAGTGTGAGTTTCCAAGCAAAAGGATAGTTAACCAAAGATTTTTCTTGGTTTTCTCCACTTGTTATCTGGCAATGAACGAGTAAGAACAGCAGCATGTTTTAGATGGCGGTGGTTGTTGGGCAGCCAATCCATTTTGATTTTTAAGCGAGTTTTGGTTGCAAAAAAAGCTCTTTTGGGGACAGCATCGACTGATCGCCGCACAGGAATAGCTTTTTTTCCAAATGCCTTATTTCCTTGGAGAACCTTGGGAGTTCTAGGCAGAATTTGGAAGGCGCTTGCTTTTTAAAAGAAAGGAGGAGGAGGAGGAGGAGGAGGAGGAGGAGGAGGAGGAGGAGGAGGAGGAGGAGGAGGAAGTGAAGGAGGAGAAGAAGGAGGAGGAGGAGGAGAAAGGAGAAAAAGGAGAAGAGGAGGAGAAAAAGGAGAAGAGAAGGAGGAGGAGGAGAAAAAGGAGAAGAAGAGAAGAAGAAGAAGAAGAAGAAGAAGAAGAAGAAGAAGAAGAAGAAGAAGAAGAAGAAGAAGAAGAAGAAGAAGAAGAAACAACTTGTGATGATGGTTGTCACATCCTCACGGCCTCATTTAGAACTCTTTTATCCAATGCCAATTTTTTGTTTAAACTCTCCTTTCATCTAAAGAAGAAGAAGAAGAAGAAGAAGAAGAAGAAGAAGAAGAAGAAGAAGAAGAAGAAGAAGAAGAAGAAGAAGAAGAAGAAGATGATGATTCTATGCAAAACATTTGGGATGGATAAACGTAATTGTGGACCAACCAAATTGAAAAGGCTGCCATTTTCTGGACCCTCATTTGGTACTTAAACTCTGTAGACTCTTCCTATAATTGGAGGGGAAAAAATGGTTTGGGACTCTTGTGATTGCACCCCCCCCCCCATGGCAAAGGATGTCTGATGCCCCCTATATTATGCATGGATGGTCCTTGACTTACAACCATTCGTTTAGTGGCCATTCGAAGTTACAATGACACTGAAAAAGGTAATTTACAACCAGTCCTCACAGTTACCCAATGGAGCAGAAGTTGCCTTCAGAAATCATGGGAGCTTCATCCCTGGAAGGTTTCAAGAAGTTACTGGACTGCCATCCGTCAAAAATGGTTTAGAGTCTTCTGCTTGGGTGGCGGGTTGGACTAGATGACCTACAAGCTCTCTTCCAACTCTGTTAATCTGTATCTGAGTAGAAAGCTGAACCTTTGAACTCTGGTGCTGGAGAAGACTCCTGCAAGTCCCGTAGATGGCAAGGCGATCCAACTGGTCAGTCCTAGAGGAGATCAACCCAACTGCTCTTTAGAAGGCCAGATCCTGAAGAGGAAACTCAAATCCTTTGGCCACCTAATGAGAAGGAAGGACTCCGTGGAGAAGAGCCGAATGCTGGGAACGATGGAGGGCAAAAGAAGAAGGAGTGACAGAGAACGAGGTGGCTGGATGGAGTCACTGAAGCAGTCGGTGTGAGCTTGAATGGACTCCAGAGGAAGGTAGAGGACAGGAAGTCTTGGAGGAACATTGTGCATGGGGTCGCGATGGGTCGGACACGACTTTGCAACTATCAACAACAAATTCTCAAGAAGTAGTAAGAGAGGAAGTAAAACTAAACCCCTACTTCCTTACAAAAAGTCCACAGAGACCTTGTATAATTATTACAAAGAGATCTTCTCCTAAACCATGTTCCTCATCCTCTCCCACTTGCATATCAGACAGGAAAAGGGAACGGGAATCACATGACTTCTGTTGTAACAACAGTCTGGAGTGTTTCTCAACCGTGACTGCTTTAAGAGGTATGAGACTTCATCTCCCAGAATCCCCCAGCCAGCATAGCCGCACATGAAGTCCACACCTCTTAAGAAGTCGCCCATGGTTGAGAAACACTGGTCCAAAGGCTTTGGTTCTCCTTAAGTTGTCCTTGTATGTGAAAATATCTGTGAAAATTATTCAGCCGGTTCGGGCGAATCATAGCGAACTATTTGGGCAAACTATTTGGGCGAATAGTTAAATTGCTGGCTGGCCTTTTTCTGCCCTGCCCCTTCCTGGAGTCCCCACGCTCCCCATTTTGTCTCCCAGGTAAGTGAAGGGAAGCCTCTTAGGCCCAAAATGAGGTGCAGGGGTGTGTGGCGTGTCCCCCCGGCCTGTTTTCAGGGGGGTGCAGGAGGCTGAGTGCTGCCTGCCACACCCCCTGGCCACACCCACCATAGCCACACCCACCCAGCCGGTCATTAGGGCAGAGAACCGGTTGTTAAATTATTTGAATCCCACCACTGCTACAGACCCCTCACATCCGGGACATAAATTGTTTCATCTTCTACCCTCAAAACGACCCTGTACGTTTTGCACACCAAACCTACAAGACACAAGGACAGTTTTCCCCCCACTTACTCTGCCGTCACTCTGCTAAACAACTAATTCCCACAGCACTGTCAAACTATTTACTAAGGCTGTATTACTATTCTTCTTCTCATCCTTCCTATAACCTTTTCTATTTATGACTATAACTTTGGTTGTATCTTTACGATTTAGATTGTTTTATTTAGTTTCCTAGCACGATCGATCTTGATTCTATCACTAAGTGTTGTACCTTATGATTTACGATGAATGTATTTTTGTGATGACTGTGATAATTGATTTATCACTTAGAGCTTTTGTGTACACTGAGAGCTTATGCACCCAAGACAAATTCCTTGTGTGTCCAATCACACTTGGCCAATAAAGAATTCTGTTCTGTTCTGTTCTGTTCTGTTCTGTTCTGTTCTGTTCTGTTCTCTTCTCTTCTCTTCTCTTCTCTTCTCTTCTCTTCTCTTCTCTTCTCTTCTCTTCTCTTCTCTTCTCTTCTCTTCTCTTCTCTTCTACCCTACCCTACCCTACCCTACCCTACCCTACCCTACCCTACTCTACTCTACTCTACTCTACTCTACTCTACTCTACTCTACTCTTATTCTGTTCCTATTGTATTGTATTCTATTAATTCTGTTCTGTTCTGTTCTGTTCTATTCTCTTCTCTTCTCTTCTCTTCTCTTCTCTTCTCTTCTCTTCTCTTCTCTTCTCCTCTCCTCTCCTCTCCTCTCCTCTCCTCTCCTCTCTTCTCTTCTCTTCTCTTCTCTTCTCTTCTATTCTACCCTACCCTACCCTACCCTACCCTACCCTACCCTACCCTACCCTACCCTACCCTACCCTACCCTACCCTACCCTACTCTACTCTTATACTCTTATTCCAATTCCTATTCCAATTCCAATTCCATTCTAATCCTAATCCTAATCCTAACCCTAACCCTAACCCTAACCCTAACCCTAACCCTAACCCTAACCCTAATCCTAATCCTAATCCTAATCCTAATCCTAATCCTCTTTGAAGAAGCTGCTCTCAAGCTTGCAACTTTCCAATGTTGGCGCATTTTCATGAATCCCGCCTCCCAATTTTCTGCTTTCATTCTTGATTTCTCATTCCAGTTTTCTGACTCGGCTGGATACGTGGGGTTTGCCAACCTCCCCAACCAAGTCCACCGGAAGTCGGTCAAGAAAGGGTTCGAATTCACCCTCATGGTGGTCGGTATGTGGATTTGATTTTGCAGATCAGGCGGGTTTGACGATTAAACCGTGGCAGTTTAACTATCGAATACAGGTAGTCCTTAATTTACAACGGCCCATTTAGTGACCAAAGTTACAACGGCGCTGAAGAAAAGTGACCTATGCTTGTTTTTCACACTTAACGACCGTTGGGCGTTCCCATGGTCAAAATTCAGATACTTGGCAACTGACTCATAGTTACGACGGTTGCAATGACCCCCTTAGGCAACTTTCTGACAAGCAAAGTCAATGGGGAAGCCAGATTAAGAACTCTGTTACTTTATTCATCAACTGTTGCAAGAAAGGACAGAAAATGGGATAAAACTCACTTAACAACCGTCACGTTGTGGCTAGCATTCCTAGTCCACGGGAGCATGGAGTGCCCCATAATTGTGGGTGTTTTCTCGAAAACTATCTGGGTTTTTTTTTTTTTAGTTTGCGTGACGAAGAGGATCCATTTTATACTTGTAAACGTTATTGATAGTTTTTAGAGCAGTGATCGCTAACCTTTTCCAGACCGTGTGCCCAAAGCGTGTGTGTACATGTACGAATGCGTGTGCAAGTGCCCGAAGCACCAAAATGCAATGCGCATTGGGGCCCCGTTCATGCACCCCGCCCCCCCCCCCCCATGAATGTGCATCCTCACTGATGAAATGTAAAATTTGTTACAGCCGGTTCTGTGGGCGTGGCTTGGGGAGGGTAATGTGACTGGGTGGGCGTGGCCAACTTGGTTTTTTTTTTTGGTTTTTTTTTTACTTTTAAAAGCATTTTTTTTACAACCTCTTCAGCCGAAGAGGTTCTTTTAAAAAAATGCTTTTAAAAGCCTCTGACGATCCCAGCTGAGTTGCCGGATCGTTTTCTTTGAAAAGCATTTTTTACAACCTCTTCGGCCGAAGTGGTTTAGATTTAGATTTAGATTTTAGATTTTTAGATTTTATTGGATTTATATACCGCCCTACTCCCGAAGGACTCAGGGCGGTGTACAGCCAACGATAAAAATACATAAATACGAAATTTAAAACCCAACTAAATACAAATTAAATAAATTTGGCCCAGACAGAATTTGGCCCAGGTTGTAGAAAAAATACTTTTAAAAGTTTTTTAAAAAAGCCTCTGGTGGTTGTGCGGCTCAGTTGGGCATGGGGGGGGGGGCGCATGGATTTTTGCTACCGGTTCTCCGAACTACCGTCACCATCGCTACCAGATTAGGTGATCCGGTCCGAACCGGAAGCATTTCACCCCGATCCTCCCCACACGAGCCCTGCCCCCAGGCATGCACACGCACCATCCACAAGCCCCCCCCTCCCCATGCATGCATGACAGAGACCGGAAGACCAGCTGGCCAGTGGGAGGCGCACTCATATGCACAGCGGAACTGAATTGATGCGATGGCTCGCGTGCCCACTGAGAGGTTCGCCATCCTGGTTTTAGTGCATTTCTTCCTTGCTTTTTATCAACTAAGCCACCTAAAGGTTTTGATAAGGTGCTCTGCCGATTCCTGGAATCACATCACTAAATAAAATGCGGCGCAGAGGAACTATCTGTTGTGACCTAGGCCCTAGTAGTAATTACCAGACACAATCAGTCCTAAACAAACATATTTTATTCGAACAGCTGAGAATTGCTTCCTTCTCAGCTTAGTCCAAATTAAGTCCAAAACAAATTCTTCGTGAACAGCCCTTCGGCCTTATCACCAACCTTTGTCTTCTTTGGCACCCTGCCAAAGGCTTTTCTTGGCAAAAGTTCAGAAGCGAGAGATGCTGACAAGAAACCAATGTAGTGACATTGCTCTCCTACAAAGATCCCAGGAGCTGTTGTTGGTCTTTTAAGCCTTCTGGGAGAGGCCAATCATCTCCTGGCCTTACTCCTGAGTCGTCCTTTTTGCTTTAGCTGCTCTTGCCTTCTGGCAACTCTTCGCATGTGCGTGCTAGGAACAGGCTCCTCCTATTCCTCTGCCTCTCTGCTGTCCGCCTCTGGAGGCTCCGGAGTCAGTGCATTGCTCCCAGATGGCCCTGGCCCCATCTCTGCCTCCGACGCAGAGCGCTCGTCTGGGCCTTCCCGGATTCCAGGACTAGCCCTCCCTAGCCTCCCCACTGCCCGACTCCGCTGCCAGCTCTGTAGGCTGTTGGCGGACCACAACACAGAGAAGCAGTGTGGTGTAACCATTATGGACTCGTAACCTGGATTAAATAAATCCCTTTGTGATTTTTTTTTTATTTGATTTATATGCCACCCTTCTCCGGAGACTCAGTGTGGTTTACAATGCGTTAAGCAATAGCCTTCATACTTTTGTATATATTTATACAAAGTCAGCTTATTGCCTCCACAAACTGGGTCCTCAATTTACCCACCTTAGAAAGGATGGAAGGCTGAGTTGACCTTGAGCCTGGCTAGGATTGAACTCACAGAATTATAGGCAGCTGGATGTTAATTGCTGCCTTTAGTAG
>CM075968.1:32965363-33130363 GCA_038048745.1 Coluber constrictor foxii | reverse complement strand
GGATTTATGTAAATTGCAATATAGTATTTTCTCCCTATGTACAACTTTACCGTGAGTTTGACGGAGTGGTTTCCACCACTGATCTTGCTGCCGTTTTGCACTTTACTCTGGTCGTGTGCCAGCTATGCATCGTGGATGTTTTGGTCTTTTTGGTCTATGACTGCAATAAAGTTTGATGATGATGATGTCCGACTCCGAAGGCAGTTGATAACTGTCAGATGGCTCTGGCCCTCTCTCTGCCTCTGACGCAGAGCCCTCGTCAGAGCCTTCCCCAGACTCCAGGACTGGCCCATGTTCCTCAACAGCCTCCTCACTGTCCGAATCTGTTGCCAGCTGTGCTGGCGGGCCACAACACCTTGTGCCATTCTCCGCTCTGCCGATCCTTCCAATGATGTCGCCTTCTCATTGCCGGTAAATCTCGCTTGACCCTTTCCTTTAAATCTCTGAATGGCTGGACCACGGCCATTGTGCGGTCAGAAGAATTTCCTGTTGATTGTATTCCGCTGCTTGTGTTTATTCTTTGGAAAGATTTCTTGGAGTCCTGCAGATCTGAAAATTCTGCTTTTCTTTTTCTTTTTTTTGGGGGGTGGTGGTCTGGGAGGGAGACGCTAAACATTGGGTCTGGGAGGGAGACGCTAAACATTGAGCAACCAGTCGTTTTAAGGCCCCGCCGTTAACGTCGCGCGGTTGAACTTGCTACAGAGAAATTCAAAGGCTTGTAGGAACAATCATTTACTTTTTTTTAAAAAAAAATTCCCTGTCTGCTGGAGTCTTCCTTTTCCCTTCCTCTCCCCAGCCAATAGGAAGGCGATGTTTCTTTTCTATTCATCACCTTCGAAGGTTTCTCACGGCATTGAGGATGACGCAGGACCCAATCTGGGTCGGTTGCCGGGACCAAACTTTCGGGACTCGTGCTGGGGCCTCATCCTCAGGGAGCTTCTCTCCCCCCACCGGAATGTGTCGTGAGGAATGGGCTCCAGCGTGAATCAAAAAATTTGGAAAAATAAACCTCTTGGTCCCAGTGACTTACCTTGATTGGATCATGCAACATTATTATCCTGGGATACTCCTGGGAGTATAGCAGACTCTTGGGAGTCTGCTGAGCCACCAGGGGGCCTGGTGGCTCAGCAGACTAAAGCATTGTGATTAACATCAGCTGTCTGCAATTACTGTAAATTCGAATCTCACCAGGCTCAAGGTTGACTCAGCCTTCCATCTTTTCTAAGGTAGGTAAAATGAGGACCCAGTTTGTGGGGGCAATAAGCTGACTTTGTATAAATATACAAAAGTATAAAGGCGATTGCTTAACGCATTGTAAGCTGCCCTGAGTCTCCGGAGAAGGGCGGCTTATAAATCAAATTAAAAAAAGTATATCAGTAGTCCTTGACTTAGGACCGCAACTGCGCCCCCAAATTTCTGCTGTTAAGTGAGACCGTTGTTAAATGAATTTGCCCCATTTTACGACCTCCCTTGCCACAGTCGTTAAGTAAATCACTGCTGTTGTTGGTGATACGGTGGTTAAGCGAATCTGATTTCCCCGTTGACTTTGCTTGTCAGAAGGTAACAAAAAGGGGTCATGTGATCCCGGAATACTGCAACCCACCATAAATACGAGTCAGTTGCCAAGCTGGTCTGAATTTTGATCACGTGATCATGGGGATCCTGAAAGTTGAGCCTGGCTGAAGCCATCCTGGAGGCTTTTGGGTTGCACAGAACAGAGGGAGCGGGGAAATAATTAGATGGGGTTTTGTAACCGAAACAATAAAGTTTTCCTGTGGGAACCAAGATCATTCTCACAGGTGGCTGGCCAGAGGAGGAGCCGGTAACCCAGCAACCAGCCAGCCCCTGGATTGGACAGCGTGACCAGTGACTTGGGAGGGGGAAAGGGAAAAGCTTTACTTTTAATTAAGTGAAAGCCGCAGGAAACCTCAGAGTCGGCTTTCACCGGTTTGTGCTAATATGATGTATCCAATAAACTGTTCTTTGAGGCACTCAGGTGCCTTGGCGTTTGTTTTCTTTGGGTGCGTTACTTGGAACGCGGACAGACAGAATGTATTTGTCATCATTCGTTCAGGATGAATTGCACATTCATAAAAATCTCTCTCTTGCAAAGCGGTTTTGAGCATGAATGTGTTCCCCGAACTTCCTTTGGCGCGGAAGAGTTGATCTATCTCCCTGATGTTAGATGCGCGCCGGTTTTTTTTTCCCCAAGTAAAAAAACGAAACTCGGCTCCCTTCGCTGCTCTAATGCAGAGAACAGGATATGGCCTCATCTCATGAAGGCTGGTGTCTCATTTAAAGACAGGTGCTTCCCCCAGTCACAAAGCCAGGTACCGTTTAAGAGGAACAATGGACAGTTCCTTGAAAATTTACCTTTTCCCCGAATTTCAGAGTGCAAGAGAAGCTCTTAAAAAAACTGGTCACCTGTGCGTCAGCTTTGATTTTTTTGGTATCCAAATTTTGTTTGATTTCAAAACATAAAAATGCAAACTCCCAAAGAAAGGGAGAAAGAAGAAAAAGCAACACAAACGCAAAAATCTAGATAAGCCTACATACAAAAAAATGTGCATTTAAAAAACAATAACCATAAAGCGGGGGATTATGGGAGCGACGGGGCGCTCCCATGTGACACCTCTCCTGCGCGAGCTGCATTGGTTGCCGGTGGACTTCCGGGTGCGTTTCAAGGTGTTGGTGATCACCTTTAAAGCGCTCCATGGCTTAGGACCAGGGTACTTATGGGACCGCCTTCTGCCGCCAATTGCCTCCCACCGGCCGGTTCGCTCCCACAGAGAGGGCCTCCTCAGGGTGCCGTCAGCCAGACAATGCCGGCTGGCGACCCCCAGGGGGAGAGCCTTCTCTGTGGCAGCCCCTACCCTCTGGAATGATCTTCCTCCAGAACTGAGAATGATCCCCGACCTCCGGACTTTTCGTCGGGCCCTGAAAACGTATCTCTTCCAGCTTGCCGGTCTAGCCTGATCCCCGTTGAATTTTAACATTTTTAGTGTTTTAGGGTTGTTGTATTTTAAATATTTAATTGTTTTTAACTGTCAGCCAAAGTTTATATGGGTTTTAAAGATTTTTAACTTTTGTATACTGTATTTTTTATCCGGCTGTTCACCGCCCTGAGTCCGCAAGGAGAAGGGCAGTATATAAATCCAATAAATAAATAAATAAATAAATATACATCAATTATCCCCCCTGTTTGAATACTGATCAATATATTTTGAAGATAATATCTCCTCTCCTCTTCTAAAGCAGACACACATTTCTACAACACTGTTTACCCAACCCACTTAGCCTGGTATCTATCTACTATATGGAAACATAACTTAACTGGTAAAACCAGGGGTGGAATTCAGCCAGTTTGGACCGGTTCAGACCGGTTCGGGAAAACCGGATGCTAATTTTACATCTGATTCACTGAACCGGCAGTTGCAAGGACTACCCCTCCCGTCCCCTCCCAGGAGTCTCCCTGCGGCCCATTTTAGATGCCAGATAAGTGCAGCATCCATGTGGAAGCTCTGGGTGGTTGAAAAACAGGCCGCCTGGAAGGACCGGAAGTCTGGAAAGGGGTCCATTTCCAGCCTCTGGAGCCCATGGGAGGCCGTTTTTGCCCTCCCGGAGGCTCAAGAAATGCCTCTGGAGCCTGGGGAGGGTAAAAACCAGTGGTGAAATGTAAAATTTGTTACTGCCACTTCTGTGGGTGTGGCTTGGTGGGGGGGATTTAATGTGACCGGGTGGGCGTGGCCAACTTTTTTTTTTAACTTTTAAAAGCATTTTTTCTACAACCTCTTCGAACTTTTAACGGCTATTAATATGTTACGTGCCAGTTGCCTGAGTGAATTCTAAAGTCCCAGAGTACTTAAAAGTCTTCATTTTCTATTACTTTGTCTGTTTTGTGGTCCTACTACTTCTTGCTTGCAAGCAAATGGTATTTCTTGCTGATATTCCAATGCATCATTTTTGCTACTTTGTCATGCTGTTGTTTGTAGTGAGTCTATGTTCGGGCAGTGAATAGTAACACTGCTTAACACTGCTTTTAAAAGGCTCTGACGATCCCAGCTGAGCCGCATGATCATCAGAGGCTTTTTTATTTTATTTTTTCAGCGGAAGAGGTTGTAGAAAAAATGCTTTTAAAAGTAAAAAAAAAAGCCTCTGATGATCGCGCGGCTCAGCTGGGCATGGGGTGGGGCGCAGAGATTTTTGCTACCGGTTTTCCCAACCACCTGCTGCCATCACTACCGGATCGGGCGATCCAGTCCGAACCGGGAGCATTTCACCCCAGGTGAAAACGCTCCTTCCCGCCATGGTGCAGGAAGCCGAGTAGGCCACACACCCCTGGCCACTCCTACCCAGCAACTGGGCAGAGAGCCCAGTTTGCTAAAACTTTTCAATCCCACCGCTGGGTAAAACCAACAGCCAAATTAAACTTCAAAGCCCATGGTTAGCAGACTGTAGTTGCATTTCACTCGCAGAGAGTCCACGACGGCTTGTGGTTTACCACACGTCGCCACAATCGCCGTACGTGTCATCTTTTGAGAGGTAGTTCAGACTAGAAGCACACCCAAAGTAAGTAGCCTTGTAAAAATTGTGTCTCTCTCTCTCTCTCTCCTTGGCCCAGTTTCAAAACCATCATCCATTATATCGACAATCAGTTTGAACGATACCTTCACGACGAGAGCGGCTTGAATCGGCGCCATATTGTTGACAATCGAGTGCATTGCTGTTTTTATTTCATTTCTCCTTTTGGACACGGGTAAGTATTAAAGTGGTTTTGTTTTGTTTTTAATGTCCCAGGATAAAAGTTTCACTCTTAAGCCGCTCTGAATAACATTTTCTCAAGAAGGCCTTAATCGCCGCTTTTCGTATTGTTAGCCAATTCAATTAAAATCCTCTTTGGATGTTTTTTTTTTTTTTTCATCTGGGTTTCGCCTCTGTTTCAGAAGGGATTTATGCAGAAACTTCCCAGGGGTACGTCCTAAAACTGATGATGAGCAAGAATGTGGAACCACCTATTCCTTAATACGGGAAATTAAATCACTTTCTACAGCTCAGGCTTTTAAAGCATGTTGAGTTTATTGTACAATAGAATAGAATTCTTTCTTGGCCAAGTGTGATTGGACACACAAGGGATTTGTCTTTGCTCTCTGTGTACATAAAAAGAAAATATACATTCGTCAAGAATCATAAGGTACAACACTTAATGATAGTCATAGGGAGCAAATAAGCAATAAAATCATATTAGGAAACAGTCAATATAAATCGTAAGGAGAGAAGCAACAAGTTACAATCATGCAGTCGTAAGTGGGAGGAGATGGGTGATAGGAACGATGAGAAGATTAATGCAGGGGTGAAATGAGCCTGAGTAGCGTAGGGGGCTAATGCCTCCTACTAAAGGCAGCAATTAACATCCAGCTGCCTGCAATTTCTGCGAGTTCAATCCTAGCCAGGCTGAAGTTCGACTCAGCCTTCCATCTTTTCTAAGGTGGGTAAATTGAGGACCCAGTTTGTGGGGGCAATAAGCTGACTTTGTATAAAATATACAAAAGTATGAAGGCTATTGCTTAATGCATTGTAAGCCGCCCTGAGTCTCCGGTAGCGGAAATTTTGAATAGTTCGGAGAACTGGCAAATACCACCTCTGGCTGGCCCCAGAGTGGGGTGAGAATGGAGATTTTGCAATATCCTTCTCCCCCCCCCCCGGCCCCTCCCAGGAATCTCCATGTGGCCCGTTTTCGATGCCAGGTAAGTGCAGGGTGTGAATGGAAACTCTGGAGGGGGGGGGGGGGAAACGGGCCTACTGGTAATCCAGAAACGGGGCCATTTCTGGCCTCCGCAGGGCCTCTGGTGGCCGGGGGAGAGCATTTTCGTCCTCCTGGAGACTCCAGGAAAGCCTCTGGAGCCTGGGGAGGGCAAAAACACCCCCACCCCCACCGGTGGTGCAGGAGGCTGAGTAGGCCACGCCCCCTTGGCCACGCCCACCTAGCAACAGTTGCTGAAATTTTTCAATCCCATCCGTCGATTAGGTTTCCTAAATATATGTGATCCAGGCAGTGTGGCATTTTGGACAATCCGTAAATAGATCCTGGCTTGATGTTAGGTGAAAGCAGCCAGTGCATTATTTTGTTGTTGTTGTGAATTTTTTTTTAAAAAAAAATCTTTATTTTCCAGACTGAAACCATTGGATGTGGAATTCATGAAGGCAATTCATGGAAAAGTGAATATTGTTCCTGTCATAGCGAAGGCAGACACTTTAACTTTGAAGGAAAGGGAGAGACTGAAGAGAAGGGTAATGTGTCAGTTTTTTCTGGGGAATTCTGGGAGTTGAAGTCCACCCATCTTAAAGCATGCTGACTGGGGAATTCTGGGAGTTGAAGTCCACCCATCTTAAAGCACGCTGACTGAGGAATTCTGGGAGTTGAAATTCACCCATTTTAAAACCTGCTGGCTGGGGAATTCTGGGAGTTGAAGTCCACCCATCTTAAAATGCTGGCTGGGGAATTCTGGGAGTCGAAGTCTATCCATCTTAAAGCATGCTGACTGGGGAATTCTGAGAGTTGAAATTCACCCATTTTAAAACCTGCTGGCTAGGGAATTCTGGGAGTTGAAGTCCATCCATCTTAAAATGCTGGCTGGGGAATTCTGGGAGTCGAAGTCTATCCATCTTAAAGCATGCTGACTGGGGAATTCTGAGAGTTGAAATTCACCCATCTTAAAACCTGCTGGCTGGGGAATTCTGGGAGTTGAAGTCCATCCATCTTAAAATGCTGGCTGGGGAATTCTGGGAGTTGAAGTCTATCCATCTTAAAGCATGTTGACTGGGGAATTCTGGGAGTTGAAGTCCACCCATCTTAAAATGCTGACTGGGGAATTCTGGGAGTTGAAGTCCACCCATCTTAAAATGCTGGCTGGGGAATTCTGGGAGTCGAAGTCTATCCATCTTAAAATGCTGACTGGGGAATTCTGGGAGTTGAATTTCCATCCATCTTAAAGCACGCTGGCTTGGGAATTCTGGGAATTGGAATTCAGCCATCTTAAAGCATACTGACTGGGGAATTCTGGGAGTTGAATTCCATCCATCTTAAAGCACTCTGGCTCGGGAATTCTGGGAGTGGACGTCCGCACAATGTTGCTAAGGTTGATGAAAAACACTGAATTAAGTCATCATCTTTACATTTAAAGAAATGGAGAGTTTTAAAACTCTTTTCTTTTGAGTATCTTGCCCTCCAGAAAACCAGAGTTGCTCAGTTAGTTTCACCTCCTTTCGCCTCGGCAGTTACCAGCTTGTAAATCCTTCGGTGCTTATTTTTGCATTAAATGTTCGCGGATAGTTTAACAAAAGCCCCGGCCCTATATAGAGCAGCAAAAGGGCAAATAAACATCTAGCCCATTGTTTGACTTTTGGTCCATTTGAATCAGCCTTTTTTTTTTTTAAATTCCCCCTATAAACTGGCTTTATAAGGCAAAATGTTTCATGTTGATCCAAAGCTTTGAAATTACAGCTACTGTATATTTTTCTTCCTGCAAACGTCTCTTTAGTGCAAAATCTCTAATCAAAGCAGGGGATCAAAATTTGCCTTTCTTGGCATAGCTTCGAAGGTTTTTGGGTTGCCTTTTTTAAAAAATTTTTATTTTAGATGTTTCTGCCATTTGGCAATCCATCTAAAGTAAGGATTAGGGGTTTTTTTTTCCCTCCCCTACCCCTTTCTGGTTTTTTTTTTAAAAAAATATTTGAATAAGCAGAAACCTGAATGGTGGGTCTTTCTGTTAAGGAAACCCATCCTGAAGGAATTCCTGTTTTGACTTCGCGGAACTGAATCTTCATTTTCTTCCTTTTTCTTTAAAAAAAAAATAAAAAATTGAGCCTCTCGAGTGGGAAGCAATGCATGCCCGATTCACAAGTCACACAGTGGGGGGTTTTCGAGGAAGTTAAAAAATATATATATTCTGTGTGAAGGGAAACTTTACATTTTGACTTCTTTTTCTTGTTCTTCTTCTTTTTTTTTTTTGTTTTCCTGGGAAGCCTAATCTTTTAGACGCACGGAGCCTCTAGGGACCCATTAAACCGAGGTCTGAAGAAACAAAATGCAGTTTTATTGTTGGGAGTATGAAATGCAGTTTGTTTTCCTTGCAATTCTTCCTTTCTTTTTTTTTTCTTTTTTCCTTTCAGGAAAGCACTTGGCTGAACAGCTGTGATATATTATTCGGGCACCCTTGCTGGTTTTCCCGCCATTGTTTCGGTTTTTCAGTTTATCGCCAAGATCTCTGCCCGGAGAAACTGGGCTTTCTTAATCCCCATCATTGACAAACAGCAAACCAATGTTGGCCAGTCCCGTCATGTTAGGTTCTTCCTGGGAGGGTCTTTGTCTCTTGCAACCTATTATTAAAACTACTGGGTGCCGTTTGCTAATTCTTTTAAGTCCCGCCTTTGGAAAATAGCCTGCCAGTTTGGCAAAAATGTTGTGTCCGTTTGTGTTTGCATGGATTAGGCCTGGATGTTCTGTTCTGTTGATCTTTATTATTATTATGATTATTTTGTGGAGAGTTATATTTTCCTTTAAGAGAATGGGTAAAGCTTGAGTGGAGACAATGATCCCATTTGGACATAAAGAGACATACAGACAGGAAAGGGAGAAAGGAAAGGAAAGGAAAGGAAAGGAAAAAGAGAAAGGGGGAAGGAAAAGAAAGGAAAGGAGAAAGGGAAGGGAAGAAGGGAAGGGAAGGAGAAAGGAAAGGAAAGGAAAGGAAAAAGAAAGGGGGAAGGAAAAGAAAGGAAAGGAGAAAGGGAAGGGAAGGAAAGCAAAATAGGAGGAAAGAAAAGGGGAGGGGAAGGAAGGGAAAGGAAGGGAAGGGAGAAGAGAAAGGGGGAAAGGAAAGGAAAGAGAGAGAGAGAGAGAGAGAGAGAGAGTGGGAGGGAGGGATACGTCTCGTTATGAAACCCCAGGCAAATGAATCTGGAAACCCGACAGTGATAGGAAATTAAGAAGGACTTGTGGTTTGATTTGTAAGTTTGAAATTTCCTGACAATTAGAACAATTAATCAGTGGAACAACTTTCCTCCAGAAGTTATAAATGCTGCTACAATGCTGGAAGTTTGAAAGAAGAGATTGGATAACCATTTGTCTGAAGTGGTGTAAGGTTTCCTGCCTGAACAGGGGGTTGGACTAGAAGACCTCCAAGGTCCCTTCCAACTCTCTTATTCTAAATAGGGCAGAAACTCAAGCAGCCATTGTGCAAATGCAATTAAAGTCTGAGGATACTTTGTCTAGAATGGAAAATGATGACTACTCTCTTTCTTTTTCTTTCTTTCTTTCTTTCTTTCTTTCTTTCTTTCTTTCTTTCTTTCTTTCTTTCTTTCCTTCTTTCTCTCTCTCTTTCCTTTCCTTTTCCTTCCTTTTCCCCTTTATCTTCTCCCTTCCCTTCCATTCCCTTTCCTTACTTTCCTTTCCATTCCTTCCCCTCCCCTCCCCTCCCCTCCCCTTTCCTTTCCTTTCCTTTCCTTTCCTTTCCTTTCCTTTCCTTTCCTTTCCTTTCCTTTCCTTTCCTTTCCTTTCCTTTCCTTTCCTTTCCTTTCCTTTCCTGTCTGTATGTCTCTTTCTTTCTCTCTCTGTCCTTTCCTTTCCTTTCCTTTCCTTTCCTTTCCTTTCCTTTCCTTCCTTTCCTTTCCTTTCCTTTCCTTTCCTTTCCTTTCCTTTCCTTTCCTGTCTGTACGTCTCTTTCTTTCTCTTCCTTTCCTTCCCTTCCCTTCCCTTCCCTTCCCTTCCCTTCCCTTCCCTTCCCTTCCCTTCCCTTCCCTTCCCTTCCCTTCCCTTCCCTTCCCTTCCCTTCCCTTCCCTTCCCTTCATTTTGCTTTCCTTTCCTGTCTGTATGTCTCTTTCTTTCTCTCTCTGTCCTTTCCTTTCCTTTCCTTTCCTTTCCTTTCCTTTCCTTTCCTTTCCTTTCCTTTCCTTTCCTTTCCTTTCCTTTCCTTTCCTTTCCTTTCCTTTCCTTTTGACATTGGCAGGTGTTAGATGAAATATCTGAGCATGGCATCCGGATTTACCAGCTGCCCGATGCCGACTCTGACGAGGACGAAGAGTTCAAAGAACAGACGAGGGTCCTGAAGGTGAGTCGATGCAACCGTGTCATTGCTGACAGCCCGTGACTTACGACCCTTCATTTAAAAGACCGTTCGAAGTCGGAACGCTGTGCAAAAGTGAGAAGGACCAGCCGTAAATCCCAAAGGTGTTTTTTTTTTCCCAAGAGGCACCTGGACTTGTTTTTCTGCAAAGACCTTGAAAACAAGATTAAGTCCAGTTACCTCTTGAAAAAATGGAATAGACTAGACTAGACTAGACTAGACTAGACTGGACTGGACTGGACTGGACTGGAATGGAATGGAATGGAATAGAATAGGAATAGGAATAGGAATAGGAATAGGAATAGGAATAGGAATAGGAATAGGAATAGGAATAGGAATAGGAATAGGAATAGGAATAGGAATAGGAATAGGAATAGGAATAGGAATAGGAATAGGAATAGAATGGAGGAGAAGAAAGAAGGAGAATAGAATAGTACAGAACAGAACAGAACAGAACAGAACAGAACAGAACAGAATAGAATGAGAGAAGTAGAATAGAGTGGAATGGAATGGAATAGAATAATAAAATTGAACAGAACAGAACAGAACAGAACAGAACAGAACAGAATAGAATAGAATAGAATAGAATAGAATATGGGAATAGGATAGGCTAGGATAAGAATCGAATCGAATCGAATCGAATCGAATCGAATTGAATCGAATCGAATAGAAAATAGAATAGAATAGAATAGAATAGAATAGAATAGAATAGAATAGAATAGAATAGAATAGAATAGAATAGAATAGAATAGAATAGGGACTGTAGAGTAGAGTAGATGAGAAGAGAAGAGAAGAGAAGAGAAGAGAAGAGAAGAGAAGAGAAGAGACTGTAGAGTAGAGTAGAGTAGAGTAGAATAGAATAGAATAGAATAGAATAGAATAGAATAGAATAGAATAGAATAGAATAGAATAGAATAGAATAGAATAGAATAGAATTTTTTATTGGCCAAGTGTGATTGGACACACAAGGATTTTTTCTTGGTGCATAAACTCTCAGTGTACATAAAAGATACGTTCATCAAGAATCATAAGGTACAACACTTAATGATAGTCGTAGGGTACAAATGATACAAGCAACAAAGTTATACAGTCTCAGGACAGTTATACAGTCTCAGGACTGGCCATTGCTCATCCCGGAGCAGCCCCTCCCCCCCAGGTGTGCCGTGGACCATCAAAATTTTCTTGCGGACCATCAGTGGTCCGTGAACCATCAGTTGGGAGACCACTGCTCTAGATCAGGGCTGGGCAACTATGGCCCCTGTATGACCTATAAACTTCAACTCCCAGAATTCCTGAGCTAGCATGCTGGCTCAGGAATTCTGGGAATTGAAGTCCACAGTACATAAAAGGGGCCATAATTGCCCAGCCTTGCTCTCGATGGCTTCCAATATAGGTAATCCTTGACATATGACCATAATGGAGCCCGGCATTTCTGTGGCTAAGCAAGACAGTGGCTAAATTGAGTTTTGCCCCATTTTATGATATTTCTTGCCACCAGGACGCCGCAATCCGTCATAAATATGAGTCGGTTGCCAAGCATCCGAATTTTGATCAGATGCTGCAACGGTCGTTAAGTGTGAAAAAATGGTCCTACGTCACTTTTTTTCCAGTGCCGTTGTAACTTTGAGCGGTCACTGAGCGAATGCTTGTAAGTTGAGGATACAAAGGAAGACAAGGAAAGGAGCGTCAATGCAACAGAAGTAAAACAACAGCACAATAAAATAAAAGACCAAGGACCACAACGAGAATAATAACGTCAGTAGGATCGCCGATGGTCTCTCTCAGCTTTCCGATTTGGCGTGTGACGTGGATTTTCTTCCTCTCTTGACTCATCTAGGCCAGTGTGCCTTTTGCTGTCATCGGGTCCAACCAGCTGATCGAAGTGAAGGGGAAAAAGATCCGAGGCCGCCTCTACCCCTGGGGGGTGGTGGAAGTGGAGAACCCTGAACACAACGATTTCCTCAAGTTACGCACAATGCTAGTGTAAGTCCTGTGCTTTCTTTAGCCTCTGTCTGTAGGCAAGCCCTGTGGATTAGGTCAGCTAGCAAAATCCCAGGAAGGGAGGGAGGGAGAGAGAGAGGGAGAGAAAGGGAGGGAGGGAGGGAGAGAGAGAGAAATGGATAAATAGGGATGGATGGGGGAATGGATGGATGGACAGACAGACAGAGAGGGATGACAGATAAGATAGATAAAACATAAGAGATGAGATACTAGATTGACGGATGGATGGATGATAGAGATGGATGATAAGCTATAGATGATAGGTAGGTAGGTAGGTAGGTAGGTAGATGGATAGAAAGATAGATAGATGGATAGATAGATAGATAGATAGATAGATAGATAGATAGATAGATAGATAGATAGATAGATGATAGAAATATGTATAGCTATGCATGTATATAGGTAGGTAGAGGGTGGCTCAGCGACTAAGACGCTGAGGTAGGTAGGTAGGTAGGTAGATAGATAGATAGATAGATAGATAGATAGATAGATAGATAGATAGATAGATAGATGGATAGAAAGATAGATAGATAGATAGATGATAGATAGATAGATAGATAGATAGATAGATAGATAGAAATATGTATAGCTATGCATGTATATAGGTAGGTAGAGGGTGGCTCAGCGACTAAGACGCTGAGGTAGGTAGGTAGGTAGGTAGATAGATAGATAGATAGATAGATAGATAGATAGATAGATAGATAGATGGATAGATGGATAGAAAGATAGATAGATAGATAGATAGATAGATAGATAGATAGATAGATAGATAGATAGATAGATAGATGATAGATAGATAGAAATATGTATAGCTATGCATGTATATAGGTAGGTAGAGGATGGCTCAGCGACTAAGACCCTGAGCTTGCCGATCGAAAGGTCGGCAGTTCAGCAGTTCGAATCCCTAGTGCCACGTAACGGGGTGAGCTCCCATGACTTGTCCCAGCTTCTGCCAACCTAGCAGTTCGAAAGCAGGTAAAAAATGCAAGTAGAAAAATAGGGACCACCTTTGGTGGGAAGGGAACAGCGTTCTGTGCGCCTTTGGCGTTGAGTCATGCCGGCCACAGGACCACGGAGATGTCTTTGGACAGCGCTGGCTCTTTGGCTTTGAAACGGAGATGAGCACCGCCCCCTAAAGTTTGGAACAACTAGCACATATGTGCTAGGGGAACATTTACCTTTAGGTAGGTAGATGATGGGTGGGTGGGTGGATGGATAGATAGATATGGATAAATAGATATGAATAAATATGGATAGATGGGTAGGTAGATACAAATATAGATATAAATATGGATGATAGATATAGATGGAAAGAAAGAAGGAATGGATAGACTGATAGATATGGATAGATAGATATGGATGGATGGATGGAGAGAGAGACAGAGACAGAGACAGAGACAGAGCAATTCCTGGCTGTTTATTCTTAATTCCACTTTGCATTTTTGGAAAGAATAAATTCCAGTCCAAGCGTTCCCTCTACTGGACAATTTTCATGCTACACTTGAAGATTTTGTCCTGTTTGTTGCTAACAATTGTCCAGGTTGCAGAAGCCTTTTTTAAACAAGCCACTGGCTTAATATCCATTCCGATCAGCCCCTGTTGCATTTCTTCTTTCAGGACACACATGCAAGACCTCCAAGAGGTAACCCAGGATTTGCATTATGAAAATTTCCGGTCGGAGAGATTAAAAAGGACTGGCAAGTAAGTTCTTTCTTTGGGTCTCTTTTGCTCTCCTACGTTGTCTGCAGCTTCGAATCTCCCTTATAAAGTGTCCTAACCTTGCCATGAATTTCTTTCATTCTTTTTTTTTAAACAAGTTTCATTGGTTTTTTTTCTTTTTCCTCTCCCACCTTCACCCACATCTATCTATCTATCTTTCTTTCTTTCTTTCTTTCTTTCTTTCTTTCTTTCTTTCTTTCTTTCTTTCTTTCTTTCTTTCTTTCTTTCTTTCTTTCTTTCTTTCTTTCAACAGTGTTGGTCATTTCCTATCTTATATAATTAGTCAAATTCAAATATATTTTACTCAATTACAATTTTTGTCAATATCGTCTTCCCGCCTTTCCTTTTATTTTTTTGAATGTACCTCAGTATTTCTATATTTGCATACATAAACACCTTCTTCATTTATCCCTAAATTCTAATTGTACTATTTGTGCATATTTATCCTCTTTTATTCTTAAACGATTCATTCTTTTTCTTAATATATTTATGTTTGTTTGTTCAGAGCTGTCTTTCTTCCACTTCATCTTTTTTCTTTCGTTATACAGCAGTCTTTCTCCTCAAATCTAACCTCTCCCTCTTCTCCTTCCAACTTTCTTTCCCCACCTTCTTCTTTTCTTCTCTACTTCCCCTTCCCTTCTCCTTCTCCTCCTCTCTTCCCCCCGTCTTACCTTCTCTCCTATTCTGCTTTCCCTTCCCTTCCTTCCTCAAAGAACTGGATTTCTTTGAGGGCCGGATTAACATCGTCGTTCTCCATGGGCCAGCCAGGGAGGGTAAGGGGGGGAAATGGGATGGGTGGCTCCTGAAGCACTTTGCCAGCCAAAATGGCCCCAGGGGGCTGCATGAAGCCCCTCGCATCCCGTTTTCGGCCTGGACAGTCACCTGCAGTACTTTGCGAGCCAAAACGGGACACGGGAAGGTCACACAAAGCCCCACACACCCCGTTTTGGCTGGTAGAGTGCTGCAGGACGTCCAGGCCGAAAATGGGGCGCTGTGGGGCCTCATGCGCCCCCTCCATTTTGACTGCCAGAGGCACCACGAGCTGGTCCCATGTTACCTTATTTTTTGGAGTATAAGATGCACCGGATTATAAAACGCACCTACCTTTTTTGGTGAGGAAAAGAAGAAACAGAAATCTCCCTCTGCCTCTGCCTTTGAGTAATTTTGCCTCCTTGCAGCATACAGCAAGCCTGCTTTACTTTCAGTTTCGTTTTCAGCATAGCTTGATTAGCACAAGGGGAAAAAAAATCTGCTCCAGCAATTTACCTCTTTGCCATAAGCAACAGAGCCCTGCACAAAACAGCTGAGAGCAAATCAGCCTAGAGTCGGGTGGCCGATCCAATCAACTTGTGCTAAATAGGCTGTGCTGAAGCTGAAAGGAGCTGTTTTCTTCTTGCTGTTTGCTGCTAGGAGGTAACTGTTGTGAGGCAGAGGCCAAAGGGTGGGGGCCAGTGGGTGGGCGGGGCTACATTTGGTGTATAAGATGCATCTAAATTTTCATCCCCTTTTAGGAGGGAAAAAGATGCGTCTTATACTCCAAAAAATACGGTATGTCCAGGCCGGCCCTGTGGGCCAGATCCAGCTGGTGGGCCTTGGTCTAAGGCTAAGGAACGGAGATGAGCACTGCCCCCTAAAGGCAGAAATGACTGGATAGGTGAACCCTTCACCTTCATAAAACCTTTTCAATCTATAGATTCAGCAAAAATAAGGATTGTGAGGACAGATGCTTTCCCAGAAGTAAAGATTCTACTAATCGGGTGCATCAAATACCATTTAATAGGAGATTTATCCTACGTGTGAGAACAAACATTACGACTTATAAATTCAGAACGCTGTCATAGAGCAGGCTATTTTCAGAGGTGGAGATGCTTCAGCTTTTGACAGCCCAAACACCCAACGAATCTCCTGATCCTTTAAAAACTGACAAATGTATCCTTGCATAACCTATTTTTTTTTGCAACTTAGCTTGTTCAGGACGTGTCTTCAAGACGCCACCACATTTCTAAAACCAGCCTGTTTATCCATCTAATTCTCTTTCCTCCTCTCGTATTTTTAATTTTACCACCTTGCTTTGCAAAGAATTCTGGGAAAAAAACTCTATACTTTCTTATTTTCTAACTTGAATTTACCTGATGAGTAGTTTGATGTGGGTGGGTGTCCTTTGATATTTTTTTCGTTTTGTTTTACTGGGTGATAAACCCGTTCCTTTGCTTCTCTTTTGACACATGTAGAGCATGTACAGAAATATATATTTTAATTTAAAGGAGTGAGCATGTAGGTGTGAGTTCTTGCCTTTGTGCATTAGAAGATGCACATGAAAGAAAGAATAGGAATAGGAATTAGAATAGAAATTACAATAAAATAGTAATAGAAGTAGAGTAGAGTTGAATAAGAATAAGAAAAACAATAAGAATAGAATTAGAATTAGAATTAGAATTAGAATTAGAATTAGAATTAGAATAGAATAGAATAGAATAGAATAGAATAGAATAGAATAGAATAGAATAGAATAGAATAGAATAGAATAGAGTAGGGTAGAATACGAATACGAATAATAGAATAATAATAGAATAACAATAAGAACAATAAGAATAAGTATAGAATAAGAATAGAATAGAATAGAATAAGAATAGAGTAGAATGGAATAGAAATAGAATAAGAATAGAATAGAATAGAATAAGAATAGAGTAGAATAGAATAGAGTAGAGTAGGGTAGAATAAGAATAAGAATAAGAATAAGAATAATAGAATAATAATAATGGAATAGAATAACAATAAAAATAAGAATAGAATTAGAATAAAATTAGAATAGAGTAGAGTAGAATAAGAATAACAATAGAATAAGAATAGAATAGAATAGAATAAGAATAGAGTAGGGTAGAATAATAATAATAATAATAGAATAATAATAATAGAATAGAATAAGAATAGAATAAGAATAGAATAGAATAGAATAGAATAGAATAGAATAGAATAGAATAGAATAGAATAGAATAGAATAGAATAGAATAGAATAGAATAGAATAGAATAGAATAGAATAGAATAGAATAGCTTTATTGTCACTTTGAATGTACACTAATCGGCATTCATTAAAATGAAATTTCATTGCATTCACCTCTCCAAGGGTCACCACCTCCAATATACACTACATAAACACGACTAAAGAAATAAATACAAAATTATGCATATGCCCACATACAGTATATGGCACAGAGAAACAACACCGTCTAGTTCGGATGTACACATGTACTTGGCAAGAAAAACGGATCTTGCATTTTCAGTAGTTCTCTTGGTCTTGAATTTGGCTTTCCCTGCCAGGTTTTTACAGGGGTGGGGGGGGGGGGAAAGTCTACAATAACAGGTAGCCTCCAACTTGGTCCCAACTGAGATAAGGCCCGTTCTTTGCCTCTAATTCTGTGGTCCATCTTATATTTCACAGGCCTGCGGAAGAAGAAGTCATGGACAAAGACAGAATCCTTCAGCAGAAGGAGGCTGAGGTAAGGACTTAAAAGCCAAGCCGGAGGTATCTGTTGAGTTCAAATTTAGATAGTGTTAATAATAATAATAACCTGTATTGTCACTGCACAACATATGTGCAAGCAGGGGTCTCCAACAGTTGTGAAATTTTATTTTTTTAAACTATCGGTTCTGTGGGCGTGGCTTAGCGGGCGTGGTGTGGCTTGGTGGGCGTGGCAGGGGAAGGATACTGCAAAATCCCCATTTCCTTCCTACTCCTGGAGGAAGGATACTGCAAAATCCCCATTCCCTCCCCACTCCAGGGGTAGGATACTGCAAAATCCCAATTCCCACCCCACTCCAGGGGAAAGATACTGCAAGATCCCCATGCCCTCCCAACTCCAGGGGTAGGATACTGCAAAATCCCAATTCCCACCCCACTCCAGGGGAAAGATACTGCAAAATCCCCATTCCCTCCCCACTCCAGGGATAGGATACTACAAAATCCCCATTCCCTCCCCACTCCAGAGGAAGGATACTGCAAAATCCTCATTTCCTCCCCACTCCAGGGGAAGGATACTGCAAAATCCCCATTCCCACCCCACCCTGGGATCAGTTAGAGGTGGTATTTGCTGATTCTCTGAACTGTTCAAAATTTCCATTACCTGTTCTCCAGAACCTGTCAGAACCTGCTGGATTTCACCCCTGGTCTCCAGCCTTGGCAATTTTAAACCTAGAGGACTTCAACTCCCAGAATTCCCCAGCCAGTTTTGTCAGAATTCTGGGAGTTGAAGTCCTCCAGGCTTAAAGTTGCCAAGGTTGGAGACCCCTGTTTTAAAGGATGCACATGACTACAGAGCCAAGAAAAAACAACAAACAACAAAGAGGCAACAGATGACCTCCAAACCTAATGATTGAATTTGTTCTGTACTGTATCCCCATTTATTTATTTATTGGGAATTTTATGTAAGAATTGCAGAGTTTTTCAAGGCTTTAAGACTCCTCTTTTGAAAATCTGGTATGGAAAAAAAGATTACCCAGATTTCTTTCTTGGGTTTCTCATTTCTAATTTCCCTTTTACATTTGGAGAATCTGAGCCAGTTTCTTTTGCCGATCCGGTGAAACATCCTTTTTTAAGTCATTCTCCTGGCCCGCCTGACGTAAATCCATTTTCAGTACCATCTCTATCTTGTCAAATAAAATTTGTTCTACATCCTCCGTAACATCTTTTAGACATAATCTATCCATAGAAGCAGGGATGCGGTGGCGAAGACGCTGAGCTTCTTGATCGTAAGGTCGGCAGTTCAGCGGTTCGAATCCCCAGTGCTGCGTAACGGGGTGAGCTCCCGTGACTTGTCCCAGCTCCTGCCAACCTAGCAGTTCGAAAGCACGTAAAAAAAAATGCAAGTAGAAAAATAGTGATCCCTTTTGGTGGGAAGGGAACAGCATTCCGTGCGCCTTTGGCGTTGAGTCATGTGAGCCACATGACCACGGAGATGTCTTCGGACAGCGCTGGCTCTTCGGCTTGGAAACAGGGATGAGCACCGCCCCCTAGAGTCGGGAACGACTAGCACGTATGTGCGAGGGGAACCTTTACCTTAACTTTATCCACAGAAGCAGACCTCACTACTGAATTTGTTGATATTGTGGCTACTCTCTTCCGATTCCGTTCTTCAAAAACGTCCTTCGGTATTTCTTTTAGTGTCGTAATCCTCTTGCAAGCCAGTTTATCCTTCCTCTTACCTAAGAAACTGCCAGTTCTCTAAAACAGTATTTATAACGCTCGAGGAAGATGGAAAAGCAGGACTTAAAAAAGACACAGGAAATGGGTTTACATTCCTTGGACTTTGTTGGGAGCGCAAGCATCAATTTCCCTTTTAGTGTTTCACATTCTGAGCAATAACAGCACTTGAAATTCTGTTTACAAATCTGGATAGTTTATATAACCTTCTGAGCTTGTGTCTCTGTGCATGTGTATAGATGTGCGTGTGCGTATGTGAGAGAGAGACAGACCGACCGACCTTGGAGAGTGCCAGATTCAGCAGGATCAAGATATCAACTCCTGCTCAATAGTCATTCTGGATTTTATCAAAGGATAAAAACCCTTGACTTTCGAGAATAATGAAATCTTTTCCATGCTTGGTTTCAGCTGTCAAACTGGCCTTTTTCCTTACCGGCCTTCGTTTAGTATTTTGTCTCCTGGATTTTCGCTTCCTGAACTGCCTTTAAACACCTTCTTCCAAATATAAAGCTAACTGCTTTTTTCAAAAAACAAAACGAGTCTTGAGACAGGAAGATTCTTCAGAAACAAAAAGCATCTTTTTGTTGTGGCCCAAGTAGGTATTATCAGATGCAAACAGTGCCAAAATAAACAGACTGCATTAGAACAGCTGAGAATTAACTCATTCTCAGCGCAGTCCAAACTAAATCAAAATGAACTCTCCATAACACAAATTCTTCAGTCTCATCACCAACCTTGGTATAATTAGGCAGACTGCCAAAGGCTTCTCTTGGCAAAAGTTCAGAAGCAGAAGATGCCGACAAGAAATAAGTGCAGCAAGACAAGAGCGAGTCTATCAACGTTGTTTTCCGACAAAGCGCCCAAGAGCCGTTGCTGGTCTTTTAAGCCTTATGGGAGGGGCCAATCATCTCTTGGCCTTACTCCTGAGTCGTCCTTTTTGTTGTAGCTGCTCTTGCCTTCTGGCAGCTCTTCTCATACGTGCACTAGGAACAGGCTCCTCCTGTTCCTCTTCCTCACTCCTATCAGTCTCTGGAATCTGCACCTCATTCCCCGATGGCCCTGGTCCCATCTCTGCCTCCAATGCAGAGCCCTCAACCGGGCCTTCCCCAGCCTCCAGGACTGGCCCCTGTTCTTCCTCAGCCTCCTCGCTGTCCCACTCCGCTGCCAGCTCCACAGGCTGCTGGTGGACCACAACAGTTTTGAGGCTCTCAGGTCTCAAAAAATCCACCGGTTTTTAACCTGATCTCCGAAATGGGAAGCCTTCTCCTTCTTTAACTCAGCATTCTCCAATAACTTTTCTCTGTTTGTTTGGTTCAAATAATTCCGACCGGAAAATTCACTGGGGCTCAAAAGAAAGACAGGGCGAAAAAATAATTTGCACTTGAGCGCCCAGCTGATGCCAATATTGGCTACAGATCAGGGGTGGGATTCAAAAATTTTAGCAACCGGTTCTCTGCCCAGTTGCCGGGTGGGCCTGGCTTTGGTGGGCGTGGCCTCACTCGGCCTTCTGCACCACGGTGGGGGGAGGGGTGTTTTCACCCTCCTCAAACTTCGGAGGTTTTCTTCGAGCCTCCGGGAGGGCGAAATTGCCCTCCCCTAGGCTCTGGAGGGCCTCCAGAGGCTGTAAATGGGCCCGTTTCGAGTTCTAGAACTTTGGGGTGGCCAGTTTTTCACCCTCTCAGAGTTTGCAACTACCGGTTCGGCGAACCAGATGTAAAATTAGCATCCGATTTGCCCGAAGTGGCTGAATCCCACCCCTGCTACAGAAAGCCCTCGACTTACGACTACAATCGAGCCCCAAATTTCTGTTGCTTAAAGCGAGACATTTATTAAGTGAGATTTGCCCACCATTCAGCGACTTGTCTTGCCGCCGTTGCTAAGGGAATCGCTGCCGTTGTTCAGTTAGCAAGAGGGCTGTTAAGTGAATCTGGACTTCTCCATTGATTTTGCTTGGTGCAAAAGGGGGAGTTCACATTGACCCTGGGAATACTGTAGCCGTCCTAAATACAAACCAGTTGCCAAGCGTCTGAATGATGCGAGAGTTATAAAAGCCACAAGAGAGCAGGATGTTGTCCAAAGTTGGTGGCTGCTAAAATCCCTGGGCCTCTTAAATATGTAGAGAATGCAGGAATTTGGAGAAGATAGCGCCGATGACAATGAATAAACCAGAAAGCGAAGTAGAGATGTTTAATCTGCGCTGAAATTACTGTTCATGCTTGGATATAGCAATAGCCCTTAGACCAAGAGTCAGCAACCCGTGGCTCTGGAGCCACATGTGGCTCTTCCATCTCTCTTCTGCGGCTCCTTGTCACCGGTCAGCTCCACAATTGATAGGCATTCCAGTTAGGACAGGTAGAGGGAAAAGGACGCCACGCTAGGAGGAGACTCTGTGGTAGTGGTGGTGGTGGGCAACCAGACTTCCGGTCAGCATAGGAAAAAGGTCACTATGCTAGGAGGAGACTCTATGGTGGGGGAACTGGACTTCCGGTCAGCATAGGTCACCATGCTAAGAGGAGACTCTATGGTAGGGAGAACCAGACTTCCAGTCGGCAGAAGAAAAAGGACGCCGTGCTAGGAGGAGACTCTATGGTGGGGCAACCGGAGTTCTGGTCAGCTCCAAAATTGAACAGGGGGCTTCCGGTTAGGACTTTTGTGGCTCTTTGAGTGTTTAAGGTTGCTGACCCCTGCCTTAGACTTATATACCGTTTCACAGTGCTTTACGGCGCTCTCTAAGCGGTTTATAGAGTCAGCCTCTTCCCCCAACAATCTGGCTCCTCATTTTACCGACCTCAGAAGGATGTCTAGTCTGATGAAAAGAAGGACTAGGGGAGACATGATAGCAGTCTTCCAATATCTCAGGGGCTGCCCCAAAGAAGAGGGAGTCAAGCTGTTCTCCAAAGCACCTGAGGGCAGAACAAGAAGCAATGAGCGGGAACTAATCAAGGAGAGAAGCAACTTAGAACTAAGGAGAAATTTCCTGACAGTGAGAACAATTAATCAGTGGAACAACTGGGCTCCAGAAGTTGTGAATTCTCCAACACTGGAAGTTTTTCAGAAAATGTTGGACAATCATTTGTCTGAAGTGGTGTAGGGTTCCTGCCTAAGCAGGGGGTTGGACTAGAAGACCTCCAAGGTCCCTTCCAACTCTGTTATTCTATTCTATATGGAAGGCTTGAGTGGTGAGACTCAAAATATATTCCCATTTATGAAGCCACTAGCAAGTAGATTTTTTTTTAAAATGTTTTTATAGTAACACAGACACGCTCTTGGCTGAATTCTTCATCGTCGTTCCCCCCCCCCCCCCACCTTCCTGCTGCGGTTATTTTTATTAAAAAATTCTTCTAGTCTTTTCTTGTTCGGCTTTTACCGTAAATGCCAGAATGGATGGGGAAAAAAGAAAAATTGCTGTCCATAAATAGCATGGAGTGAGCAGTGGGTCATACTTGAAAAATGTGGCTTTTGCAATACCCAAAGAGGTCCCATGGGAGAAAATGATTCCCACGGGAGAATCGAAGAAAATAATAATTGCAAGCAGTCTGTATGTTTTGGCTGTATGCCTCCAGATTAGTGGCTGTTTAAAACATACCTTGAATACCAAACAGCCTGTTACAGCATCGTGGGAACGTCTTCCCTGTTATTGGTGGTTTTCTGAATGGGAATTCTCGGGTTCTTCACACTGTAGGATCCAGTGGATTGAGGGGTGAAATTCAGCAGGTTCTGGAGAATCGGTAGCGGACATTTTGAGTAGTCCAGAGAATTGGCAAATACTACCTCTGGCTGGCCCCGGAGTGGGGAAGAAATGGGGATTTTGCAGTATCCTTCCCCCAGGAGTGGGGTGGGAATGGGGATTTTGCAGTATCCTTCCCCCAGGAGTGGGGTGAGAATGGAGATTTTGCAGTATCCTTCCCCTGGAGTGGGGTGGGAATGGGGACTTTGCAGTATCCTTCCTCCAGGAGTGGGGAGGGAATAGAGAGTTTGCAGTATCCTCCAGGAGTGGGGAGAGAATGGGGAGTTTGCAGTATCCTTCCCCCAGGAGTGGGGAAGGAATGGGGATTTTGCAGTATCCTTCCCCCAGGAGTGGGGAGGGAATGGAGATTTTACAGTATCCTTCCCTTGCCATGCCCACCAAGCCACACCCACAAAACCGGTAGTAAAAAAATTTGAATTTCACCACTGAGTGGATTTTTGTTTTTTTAATACAAGTAGTCCTCAATTTAGGACCATAAACGGAGCCCAGAATTTTGGTTGTAACTCATTGCGGCTGTAAGTCAATTTGTCACCACGTGACAAATTCGATGTTGCAACCATTTTGATAATGGTCATTAAGCAAGTCGCCACAGACATGAACTCTGTAGAGCTTGCTTAGAGAGGAATGTAAAGCTATTGCTATTAAAAGAATCACATGTCAATCAGTCCAAATCGATTTTATCCAATGGGCACTTTTTGACCAAAAACATCGCAAAATGTGATCAACCAGGACCGTGGGGGTTGATGTGGCAGTCGTAACTTTGAGGACCGGTCATAAGTGACATTTTCAAGTCCCTTTGTAACGATCGTTAAGTAACCGGTTTTAAGTCAAGGGCTACAATGCATTAACATTTTCATATTGCATTGCATTGCCTTACAGCATATACATTCCCTGGTGGAGCAGGGGTTAGAATGCTTTATTGCAAGCTAACTCTGCTCACTGCCAGGAGTTCGATCCTGATCCGTTCCATCCTTGTTTGGGGCAAAAGGCTGACTCTGTAAACCGCTTAGAGAGGGCGGGAAAGCACTGTGAAGCAGTATATAAATCTTAGTGCTATTGCTATAGCTATGTCCTTCCTTCCTTCCTTCCTTCCTTCCTTCCTTCCTTCCTTCCTTCCTTCCTTCCATCCATCCATCCATCCATCCATCCATCCATCCATCCATCCACCTATCCAACCATGGTACACAGTGGTTAGAATGCAGTATTGCAGTATTGCATCCTTCTGAGGTCGCTAAAATGAGGACCCAGATTGTTGGGATTTGCAAGATGCTGACTCTGTAAACTATTTAGAGACAGCTGGAAAGCATTGTGAAGCGGTATATAAGTCTAAGAGCTATTGCTAATTGGGCTCACCGCATTTTCTCTCTTTTTCTTCCCCACCCAGTTGCGTCGTATGCAGGAGATGATCGCCCAAATGCAAGCTCAGATGAGGATGAAACCTGCGGACGAGTAAGGAAGTATCCTAAGACTTTTGACGGTAAGTACGGCTTTACATTCCCGCGCTTCAGAGATGTACACCGGCTTGTTTTCTTCGGAGTTGATGCAGAGACGAACAGAGATCACGTTCCTATCCCTCGAAGTACGGAGAGCAACAGCCGTCAGCAAGGGAGGCTGAGGGTGGTTGAACAACCCCCTGATGGGTGAGATCAAAGGTCTCATCAACCCTTTGCACAGCAGTCGAAGAATCTGCTGGGAATCAGAATACAAATACCTGATTGTACACGGTATATAAAAGATGCGGAGACTCTAGAAAAGAGTGCAAGAGAAGAGCCACAAAGATCATGGAGGGTCTGGAGGCTAAACTGTGCGATGAACAGTTGAGGGAGCTAGGTATGTCTAGCCCCGTGATGACAAACCTATGGCACACGTGCCCAAAGTGGCACACGGAGCCATGTCGCCTGGCTGTTGTGACCTAGGCTTACTGAGTCATTACAATACACAATTAGTCCCAAAAAACCTACTTTGTTATAACAGCTGAGAATTACTTTCATTCCACAGCTGAGTCCCAATTAGTTGCAAACAAAAGTCCTTCGGAAGAAGTCCTTCGGGATAATCACAAATCTTTATCTTCTTTGACACCCTAACTTGGCAAAGCCCCACGGAGTTCAGAAACAAACGAGATGCCGACTGGAAACAGAGTTAGCAATGTTGTTTTCCTGCAAAAAGGCCCAAGTGCCTTTGTTTCTCTTTTAAGTCTTATGGGTGGGGCCAATCATCTCCTGGCCTTACTCCTGAGTCGTCCCTTTTGCTTTAGTTGCTCTTGTCTTCTGGCAGCTCTGCGTATGCGTGCACTAGGAACAGGCTCATCCTGTTCCTCTGCCTCTCTGCTGTCCGACTCTGGGGGCTCTGGAGTCCGTGCATTGCTCCCAGATGGCCCTGGCCCCATCTCTGCCTCTGACGCAGAGCCCTCATCCGAGCCTTCCCCAGACTCCAGGACTGGCCCATGCTCCTCCCCAACCTCCTCACTATCGGACTCCGCTGCCAGCTTCGCAGGTTGCTGGCGGACAACAACACTGGGATGCATGGCGTCGCCTGTTCCTCCTCCGGATTTCTGGCACACATATATGCGCTCACCTTTACTTTTACATTTTAGTATGTTGGGTGCTGTTTAAATGGTCAATTTTGAGCACCAGCTGTGTTTTGCTGACCTGTTAAAATGTTAAAACCTTAACATTTCATGTTCTTTCTACCTTAAGGCTTTGTAACAGTTTCCACATGGAAGGAAGTTTATTTATTTTTTTCTTTCGTTGCTTTTTTGCTTTCCTTGTTTGAAGTAAATACGAACTCAAAATATTTGTGCGGTTGGGAGAACATAACATTGATGTCAAGCATTTCCCACAACTTGGAAAGTTAATGCAACGATTGAAGTTTAAAGCTTAGATTTTTCTTCCGATGATTTTATTCCAGTCATTATGCCATCTGCACGACTTATTCAGGAGCAGAGGTACAGGATTCCCTGGAACCAGTAACTGGGGTTTATACATTTCTTTTAACCATGTTGCTTTTTAACATAGTTTGCTGACTTAGCTGCCGCAATGGTGAATGGAACCAAAACACTGACCAGAACCAAGAAACATCCCTTATCGTGTCTTTTTTTTTTCATAAAGATCGTATAAAAATATAATATAAATCATGAATGAAAATAAAGTTAGCAGGGAAATGGAAAAGGAAAAGAAAGGAAAAGAAGGAAAGGAAGGAGAAAGGAAAGAAAGAAAAAAGAAAGCAAGGGAAAGAAAGAAAAGAAAGAAATAAAGAGAAAGAAAAAGAAAAAGAAAGAAAAAGAGAAAGAAAGAAAGAAAGAAAGAAAAGAAAGAAAGAAAGAAAGAAAGAAAGAAAGAAAGAAAGAAGAAGAAGAAAGAAAGAAAGAAAGAAAGAAAGAAAGAAAGAAAGAAAGAGAAAGAAAGAAAGAAAGAAAGAAAAAGAAAGAGAAAGAGAGGAAGGTAGGAACTATAAGATAAAGAGAAGAAAGAAAGAGTTGACTTCTAACTTTTTTCAGCGCAGTAGAATAAAAAAATAAAATTACAGCCTCAACTTTTTACTTTTACATTCCTGGTAAACCCTAGCCTTTCTATAACCACAAACTAATCAGCAGATCCCAGAGTCAAGATTTCGTTTCTGTTTTCTGCCTCCAGCAAAAGTCTAGAAAACGTTTCCAAGGAGAAACCAAACTCAATAAATCCTGTAACATCCATTGTTACGTCCGAAGATAATAGATTTAGAGTCAGAATCAGAACAGAGTTGGAATGAACCTTGGAGATCTTTTAGTCAAGCCCTCTCCTCAAGCAAGAGACCCTATAGCATTTCAAACAAGTGACTATCCCGTCTCTTCTTACAAACGTCGAGTGATGGAACACCCACAACTTCCCGTGGCAAGCTGTTCCACTGGTTAATTGTCCTCACTGTTAGGAAGTTTCCCCTTAATTAAAGAGCCTGGATAGCTCAGCAGACTAAAAGCATTGTGATTAACACCAGCTGTCTGCAATTACTGTAAGTTCGAATCCCACCAGGCTCAAGGTTGACTCAGCCTTCCATCCTTTCTAAGGTAGGTCAATTGAGGACCCAGTTTGTGGGGGCAATAAGCTGACTTTGTATAAAATATACAAAAAGTATGAAGGCTATTGCTTAATGCACGGTAAGCCTCCCTGAATCTCCGGAGAAGGGCAGCATATAAATCAAATTTTTAAAAAAAATTGCTTCTCTCTGTGAACCTCGACACTGATCAGCCAGGATGGAGAAGACGACTTTTGGCTTTCGATTGGGAGACTTTTGGCTTCAACCAAAATGGGAACAGGTTTCCCCCCTCTCTCTATGCCAGAAGTGGCTTTCAGCAGGTTCTGACCAGTTCTGGAGAACTGGTAGCGGAAATTTTAAGTAGTTTGGAGAACCGGTAGTAAAAATTCTGACTGGCTTTGCCCGCATCTGTTCTCTGCCTCCCAAGTCCCAGCTGATCGGGAGGAAATGGGGATTTTGCAGTATCCTTCCCCTGCCATGCCCACCAAGCCATGCCATGCCACGCCCACCAAGCCACGCCCACAGAACCGATAGTAAAAAAATTTTGAAACCCACCACTGCTCCATGCCCTGGAAGAATAGAAAATTAAAATTTGGGAAAGCAAGCTCCTCCCCCACTTATAGTTCCTCCCCCACTTATAGCTCCTCCCCCATTTATAGCTCCTCCCCCCATTTATAGCTCCTCCCAGGAAGTTGTTACCGATTGGCTGGCCGTCAATTTCAAACCGATGATGGGCAGAAGCATTCTGAAAGAGGCCATTGAATCTTCATTGGGCTTCCCGAAGAGGCCTGTTTCCTAACCGAGAGAGAGAGAGGGGGGGGGGGGGGGAAACAACTCTGCTTTTCTAAAAACTTTTAGAAACTGGCTTCATATAACCGTTCCCAGTCTAGACACAGCAATGAGCCAGAATTCTGTGGGATCCACATTTTTGGGGAATGAGATATCCACATGGTCTGGATTTTTTTTTTCTCCCCCCGGCTCGGCTGCTCCTGCAAAAAACAAAACAAAACAAGGAAGAAAAGAAAATTGTTCAGTCGCTTCTTAAAACTTCATAACTGGAGCAATCGGAATGGAAACTTTTCCTGGGAAAGAGGAAGTGTCATAACTAAACTTGGCTTGAGTCAGCGTCAAAGAGGGCAGCCAAGTTTTCCCGCATGCTTGCAGCCAGGAAGGGGTATCTCTCCGCTGCTGGGAGAGCGAGGGAATAGTTCAATTTTGTTGGCTACAAAAACTAGAAATAATAGGATTTCTTTTTTTTTTTTTTTAAAAGCAGGAGCTTTCAATAGGCAAGGGAATTTACCGCATCGATTCCCTACTTCTGATTCCAGAACAACTTCTATTGCAAAGCTACCCCTGTTTTCCCCCAAATAAGACATCCCTTGATAATAAGCCCAATTGGGCTTTTGAGCGCATGGCAATAAGGCCAAGCGCTTATTTCAGGGTTCAAAAAAATATAAGACAGGGTCTTATTTTTGGGGAAACAAGATAGATAGATAGATAGATAGATAGATAGATAGATAGATAGATAGATAGATAGATAGATAGATAGATACCCTGTTTCCCCCAAAATAAGACATCCCCTGATAATAAGCCCAATTGGGCTTTTGAGCGCATGGCAATAAGGCCAAGCGCTTATTTCAGGATTCAAAAAAATATAAGACAGGGTCTTATTTTTGAGGAAACAAGAGAGAGAGAGAGAAAGAGAGAGAGAGAGATACCCTGTTTCCCCCAAAATAAGACATCCCCTGATAATAAGCCCAATTGGGCTTTTGAGCGCATGGCAATAAGACCAAGCGCTTATTTCATGGTTCAAAACAATATATATCTTATTTCCAGGGAAACACGGTACACAGATGAATCTTGCAAGTTTTAAAATTTCAGGTGATCCTCACATACGACCACAATTGGGCCCAAAAGACCTGTTCCTAAACAAGATGGCTGTTAAGTGAGTTTTGCCCCCGTTTTATGACCTTACTGGCCATGGTTGTTAAGTGAATCATGGCAGCTATTAAGTTAATAACATGTTTATTAAGTGAATCTGGCTTCCCCCCTCTCCCCCCCAACTTTGCTTGCCAGAAGGTCATCAAAGGGGATCACATGACCCCGGGACATTACAACTGTCATAAGTATGAACCAGTTGGCAGGCATCTGAATTTTGGTCATGTGACCGTGATCGTAAGAGTGAAAAAATGTCATAAGTCGCTTTTTTCAGTGCTGCTCTAAGTTTGAAAAGTCACTAAATGTTGTAAGTCGGGGACTACCTGTACTTTTTGTCTCTCCCCCCTCCCCCATATCTCTTTTACAACTTGAGAAACTAGGGAGGGTCTCTTCTGAGCCTCTTGTCCTACTTATTGTCCAGCTGCTGGATAAGCGGTCCATTATCTAATCATTTTCTAAACAGCATCTCATCTCTCCATCTCCCAAAATCTTTCCTACATATCATTACAGCCTTCTCCTTTACAGTCCGAGAAACTAGGGAGGGTCCCTTCTTGAGTCTCTTTCTCCACCCATTATGCAGCTGTGGGCTATGCCGGCTCTTATCGGATTGCTCCCTAGGCAGTCTCTCTCCCCTCCTTTTCTGCCCCAACTCCCAAAGTCTTTCCCATATACCATTATAGCTGTCTCCTTTGCAGCCTGAGAAACTAGGGAGGGTCCCTTTTTGAGTCTCTTTCTCCACCCATTAGGAAGCTGAGGGCTATGCTGTCCATTATCTAATCATTCCCTAGGCAGCATCTCATCTCCCTGGCTCCCAAGGTTTTTCCCACATACCATTACGACCTTCTCCTTTACATTCCCAGAAACTAGGGAGGGTCCCTTCTGAGCATCTTTCTCCACCCATTATGCAGCTGTGGGCTGTGCCATCTCTTATCAGTTTGCCTCCCAAGGTTTTTTTTTTTCCCTAACCATGCCATTCCATTAGCCTTGGAAGTTCTTGTAGGAATTAAATGGGAGGAGGTATATTAACCAGGCTGCCCTGGGCTGCCAGAAAGAAGAACAGACTAGAAACTCAACAACACGGAAAGTTCTTTATGCCTAATTTGTCTATGATAGCAGATTTCTTTTTTTGTAAAGGAGTCTCGCATTCTTTCTCCACCCTTTTGCTTAAGATTGCAAAAATCTGACCAAGGTTTATCTTTCCCTCATGGATCACAGCTTCTGAATCTGCCAGGGCTGCAGAAATAGCTCCTAAAAATGACGGGATGTCATTTTTTGTTTTGCTTTCTGGAAAGAGAGGAACACGTCCCATAAATCCTGATTTTTCCAAAAAACACCAAAAAAAGAAAAAAAGAATTTAAAGGAGACCAGTCCTTTAAATTCCCTTTATCTTCAGTTCGTTACAGATAACATCTGGAGCAGCTCTGGAGTGTTAAGTCGTTTTTTAAATCCCTCCAGATGCTTAATAACTCATTTATTTCGCTTAGGCTTAATCGCGGAAGAACATTTCAAAACACGGAAAAAGAAAGATGGGGAAGGAAGCCTTCTTGAAAAAACGTTTACATATTTTTCCTCTTGTTATCTCAAGTTGCTTTTTTGCAAATGCCTCTGGGTCTGGCTCCTGCCAAACATATTTTTGCAAAAGGTTGAAAAATAACCCTCCGCTCCTTGCGATAACGGATATGTGGGGTTTTTAAAAAGACAAATTGGTCTGGCATCGCCATAGCAACCAGACTTCCGTCATGGTCTGATGGTGCCAAAGTGAGGTGATGAGGGACATCATCTGGGGGAGAAGGTTGCAGAATGAGTCCAGGTCTTCTTTTAGGTTGGATTGTGGAAACTTAGTCAGGAGTTTAGACCGGAGTCTAACCAGAGTAACCATCACGTTGAAGTTTCCAGTAACTATGGTTAATGGAGGTTTAGTGAATTGCCCTATTGTTTGAGTAGATCCTGTCCCCTTGTGAGTCATGTTGGCTTGTCACTTTCTCTGGGTGAGCTGAGATCCCTTCCCTTTCCCTTTTCTCCTTTCCTTTCCCACTTCTTTCCTTTCCTTTCCTTTTTTCCCCTTTCTTTTCCTTTCCCCCTTCCTTTCTCTCTTCCTTTCCTTTCTTTTCCCTCTTCCTTTCCTTTCTTTTCCCTCTTCCTTTCCTTTCCTTTCCTTATTTTCTTTCCTTCTCTATTTCCTTTCCCCTCTTTCCTTTTTCTCTTTCCATTCATTTCCTCTCTCTGTTTCCTTTCCCCTTTACTCTCCTTTCCCCTTTCTTTCTCTCTTCCTTTCCCTTCCCTCTTCCTTTCCTTTCCTTTCCTTTCCTTTCCTTTCCTTTCCTTTCCTTTCCTTTCCTTTCCTTTCCTTTCATTCTTTCCTTCTCTATTTCCTTTCCTCCCTTTCCTTTTTCTCTTTCCATTCATTTCCTCTCTCTGTTTCCTTTCCCCTTTACTCTCCTTTCCCCTTTCTTTCTCTCTTCCTTTCCCTTCCCTCTTCCTTTCTCACTTCCTTTCCTTTCCTTTCCTTTCCTTTCCTTTCCTTTCCTTTCCTTTCCTTTCCTTTCCTTTCCTTTCCTTTCCTTTCCTTTCATTCTTTCCTTCTCTATTTCCTTTCCTCCCTTTCCTTTTTCTCTTTCCATTCATTTCCTCTCTCTGTTTCCTTTCCCCTTTACTCTCCTTTCCCCTTTCCTTCTCTCTTCCTTTCCTTTCGCTCTTCCTTTCCTTTCCTTCTTCCTTTCCTTTCCTTCTTCCTTTTTCACTTCCTTTCCTTTCCTTTCCTTTCCTTTCCTTTCCTTTCCTTTTCTCCTTTCTTTTAATTTCTCCTTTCTTTTCCCCTCCCCTCCGCTATCTCTGATCCAAAGCGGAGAACATCCTTCACTTGAATTATTAGACCCAAGACAACCATTTGCTAGAAAAACGTTCACTGCCCCACCCTTGCCTGTATGGTAGCCACATCCATCCCAGCTCTGCAAGCAGCACAATAGATCTTGTGCAAAAACCTCTACACGTTAACTGCTGAATTTTTAATAGGCCTACGGCGTTTAAAACCTGCCGTTTTGGACTGTGATCTGTGCGAGCATCCAGCCACAGTAGATCTGTCACTTCACAGGGTATCCGCACGACCGTCGTATTTACGTTTTGGCACTTCCTGTCTCCCGTTCAGGCAGCCTTTCTGAATTCCGTCTCTCTCCCCCGTGCTTTTGCTCGCCCACTTCCAGTTTTTCTGATCTGGCTGGAAACCTCCAAAATTACACACTTTATAAATGGACCCTGGCAAAAAAACTCACCCAGACCACAATAGCGGTCTCTCTCTCTCTCTCATGCCCTCGGTTGAACCCGGCCTTGCCTATGTGCCTCAAGGCAGGCAAACTCTTGATATTCGTAAAATCCCTGCCGTGTGTGTTTTTGTGTGTGTGTGAAGAAGGCAGTGCTTAATTTAAAAGCACAGGAACTATTTATTATGCAAAAAAAAAAAAAAGGATTTTTTAAAAAATTCTGCAAAGTGTTTAAAACGTAAGACAATGCAACAAAATCTTTTATTTCCAGCACAGAAAAAAAAAAAGGAGCTACTGTAACAGGGAGTCCTCTGCTTACGGCCACCATTGAGCCCCAAGATTTCTGCCGTCAAAAGAGAGTTTTGCCCCATTATACGGCCTTCCTTTGCCACCGCTGTTAAGCGAATCACCGCGGCGGTTAAATAAATTGACTTACACGGTTGTTGAGTGAATCTGGCTCTCCCCCCCTTCGACTTTGCTTCTCAGGTGGTCGCAAAAAGTGGATCACATGACACACACACCCACACCCCCACGATGCCACAACAGTCATATGTACCTGCCAGTTGCCAAGCGTCTGAATTTTGATTGCCTGAGCGTGGAGATGATGCTGCCACGATCAGGAGCGTGAAAACCGGTCATAGCTTCCTTTTTTTTCAGTGCCGTTGTCCCTTTGGTTACTAAATGAGGGGGTCTTAAGTCGAGGACTACCTGTTCGCCAGCCATCCTTCTAAACTCTTGCCTTGTGCTTTTCCTTGCAGTGGGGACTCGATGGTCTTAAGGCGAAGGGGCCCTGGATTGAAATTAAATTTCAATGATGACACTAATGGATTGGAGAGGTTCATGCTTGGATGCCGGACCAGCATATATGACCCAGTGCAGCTAAAAAAAAAAAATCCCTTGAAGTTCACATTGGAAAATCAAATCCACCTGTCTGCGTATACATATAATAACGTCGCTTATATCTACTTTCGCGTCTTGCTATGCATGAATGTAGCATCACAATATGGCACCTATTATTTTTGCTCCCTCCTTTGCATCCTGCGATGTGTGTCTCTTGCATTGTTTAAAACCCCCAATTTAACATGGCACGTTTGTATCTGCTAAGCTTTATAGAAGCAGGACTTATTCCGTTTTTCTCTTCTGCCCCGGTGGCTTTGGATACGTTTCTTTCCTTCTTTCTTTTTTTTCGTTAAGCAAATTCCTGAATCTTTACTCCTAAATGTGCCCTGTCGGGATTATATTTTAGTTAAGACTTGCCCGATTCTTCTGAACCTTGTGAGCTGTTTATATACGTTTATTTGCAGCCCCTAGGTGAGTTTATAGCATTCTTCTCTCTGCTTCGTTAAAAAAAAAAAAACGTTTGCAGGTCACATGGGATCAAATTCTCATATGTATGTAAAGAAAGAAGCAGACATTCTGCGATATCCGGAACTTAAAATTTTAAGTTCCGAAGCTCGCAGAATGTCTGCTTCTTTCTTTATTGATATAGCTGGAACTACACGGTACAGAACATATAACTTGCCAAGGATGTGAAAAATTTGGAGAGTTTCACCCACAATGCCTTAAAAAAATCATGGGTAGACCATTACACACCCATCTTTTCTAAAAGAAATTTCTAAATTTCTTTCTAAATAAAAATCGGTCATGGTGTTTTTTGGGGGAGGAGGGATGTGAGGTTTTCACCGCGTTTTCTATCCAATTTTAAGCTCTGCTCAGTTGAGAGAACAATGATATAAATCCTCAAAGGGTTTGGTAGGCATCATGACACTAATTTTCTGGACCTTTTTTTTTTTATATAATAAACGGAATCAAACTGACAAAACTGCGTGGGTTTTCCTGTCTGGTTTTTTTTTTGGGGTGTGTGTGTGTGTGTGTGTGTGAGAGAGAGAGAGAACCTGTGGGCGAAATCCCTAGAGTCATGATGGCAAATCTTTGGCATGTGTGCCAGAGGTGGCACGGAGAGCTGTCTCTGTGGGCACACACACACTCGTCAACTGGTTTCTGGTGCAGCTGGTCTTTGCGGGCACTGGAGTGCAGAAAAACGGCCTGAAAACAGCCTGAAAAATGGTAAAACCAGCCAAAGAACAGCCTGTTTTTCATTTTTTGGTCATTTTCGGGCCGTTTTTCGGTCATTTTCGGGCCAGCGTATGCATGCACACAGTCTTCGGGTTTCTGGCGCACGCACATGGACATGCGTTCTGGTTTGGGCACTCGGTGCCGAAAACATTCACCATCACTACCCTAGAGCTTTGGACGACAGTGGGAAGGTAAGTAGACGGAAGTGTCTTTTCTTGAAATCCATTGGAATTTTGGAAAAAGAAATCGGGATCCGAAAAATAAGAGTTGGAAGGGACCTAGGAGGTCATCTATTCCAGGAGACGTTATTCCATTCCGGACAAATCTCTTCTTGAAAACCTCCGGTGAGGGAGCACACACAACTTCCCACAATCAGAACTTCTGTCGCTAAACGAGGCAGGGGTTTAAAGTGAGTCACATCCCATGTCATGACCTTGATAGATTTCTACCTTTTTTCCCATGTAAGCAGATTCCTGAATGTGCCTTATCACAACTATATTCAACTATATTGCCAAATTCGATGCAGAAAAAAGCCATTAAAATCATGATTGCGATCACGACTTGCCACCAAATGTCCGGCTCAGTTATGGTCATAAGTTGAGGACTACCTGAATTGTTTTAAGGCTGGCTGGGCACATCTGGACTATTGGGAGCGCATGGATAAAACTGATGCACAAGTGGCTTCTTCAGATGTTATGTTGGTGGACGTGGCGAATCGACCAATATTCATGTTTGAGCTGGAAATAATCGCAGCTGTCAGCTAAATGAAGAACAGGTGGAATAACCTTGTAGTAACCTACTCATCAAATTTAAATCAAATTTTGCTTTTTCTTTATTGTCATTGCACCGCGTACAACAAAATTAAATGCCATCTTCAGTGTACATTGTACATAAAAAATAAAACAACAACATCTTCACATTGTATACAATCGAATTCCAAACCCCTGATATTGCACTCATATTGCACTATACAGTAGAATTCAATATAGTTTCTGCTCTGGGATAGAAGCTGTTTAACCAATGGTACATGGATTTATTTCGTGCCTCTCTTAAAGCACGGGATCCAAATATTTTAAAGCACGGGACCCAAATATCTTAAAGCATGAGACCCAAAAATCTTAAAGCACGGAACTCAAATGTCTTAATAATGGGACCCAAAGACATCATTCTTACGAATCAATTCGTAAATTCGTAAATTCCCTTACACCCAATGTATATTAACGCTCAAACGTTCAATAAGACATTTAAATAAATGCCCAAGGTTAGGACTGAGTGTCTAGACAACCATCATAATGAGATGTCTTAACCTGCAGCTGTCAGCGAAATGAAGAATAGGTGGAGTAACATAACCTTATAGTAACCTACTAATCAAATTAAAATCTCCCATCATCCAGTCTTCTTCTGCCCTCTCCGGTGTGCCCTTTTTAATGGACATTTTAATGGACTTTTGTCGCTACAAAACTCTTGAGTTGTCATTGTCCATTGTGGTTATTTCTTAAAGGGGGCTTGATGGACCTTTAAGGCAGAGGAGACCTTGAGAGTGTGGGAGACTGAGGCCTTGTCTTATATTTTGCCAATTTCCTGGCACTCGTATACCCCCACGTGCCACAGAGTGGTTGCCAGCAGGCAAGACCTGGCCAAGATTTACTTGCTTCCAGCACCAGGTGACTTTGAAAAGGTGGGTGGAATAAATCATTTGGGAGGGGGGGCGGGGGAGAAGAAACTATAGTATACACTGAGCCTGGTGGCGCAGTGGACTAAGTGCTGTTAAAGTAGCACTTCGTTGCCAGCTGCCTGCAATGACTGGGAGTTCGAATCTCACCAGGCTCAAGGTTGACTCAGCCTTCCATCCTTCCGAGGTGGGATAAATGAGGACCCAGATTGTGGGGGCAATAAGCTGACTTTATATAAAAAAGAACATCGCTTAGGGGGGTGCAAAAGCCCTACTAAGCAGGTATATACAAAAGTATGAAGGCTATTGCTTAACACATTGTAAGCCGCCCTGAGTCTCCGGAGAAGGACGGCATATAAATTGAAATAATAAATAATAAATAAATAATTAATATAGTAGAAGAGAATATTTGTAGCTCAGGGTTTACTTGGTGCTCTCTGAGCTTGACGGTTTTCTTGCTGACGTTTCGTGACCCAACTAGGTAACATCATCAGTGCGAAAGGGAGTAGGGCAGGGGTATCAAACTCGCAGGCCGGATGCATTCAGGTGCTGGGCGAGCTCACCCCGGTTGACCGAAGGAAAAAAGTCATGATACGTCACATGACAACAAAGTGACGCCATGAGTTTTGATACCCCCGGAGTAGGGTGTGCACAGAGGGGGGAGGAATAAGAAGAGGAGTAAAGGCTGGTTAATAGCTCAGCAGCTGGAGTCCTAACCAAGGACCTAGGAACTGTTCAGGTATCGTCGGAAGATGTAAGCTATTCCGAGTAAGGTGGTTTTTTGTAGAGACAAAATATTCAAGTCTGGTAAATTTAGAATTTCTAAATAGCGGGGTAGCCCTTTGGGTATTGCTCCAAGGGCTCCAATTACAATCGGGACAACACACGATTTCTTTTTCCACAGTCGCTCAACTTCAATTTGCAAGTCCCGGTATTTTGTGATTTTTTTTCTTGCTGTTTGTCTTCAATCCCTGCATCACCAGGTATTGCAATGTCAATGAACCATACTTTTTTCTTTTCAACTACCGTTATGCCAGGTGTGTTGTGGACCAAGTGCCTGTCAGTCTGAATCCTAAAGTCCCACAAGATCTTGAGTTTCTCATCATCATCATCATCATTATCATCATCATCATTATTATCATCATTATTATTTACTTTATTCATTAAACATGAGACTCGGTCAACTGAACATTCAAAAATGCATCACAAATACCATGGACTGGTGCTAATGGTTGATCCGGGTTGCTGCCAGCATCCTTGGTATCAACCAAGTTATTTATTATTATTATTATTATTATTTATTATTATTATTATTATTATTATCATCATCATCATCATCATCATCATCATCATCATCATCATCATCATCATCTCTGACGGGACCGAGAAGATGCTTCTTTACCTTACTGGTTCCGGAGGCTCTCTTAGCTTTCCGCCAAATCATGAGGACTAGCGCCTGGAATGATCTGGCTGCAGCGCTAGGATTGCCGTTTTCATCCTCGGAGACCGAGAAAAAAAGACTCTTATGTTGGGAACTGGGGGAAAGTGAGGCGGGGGGGGGCACAGATCGGCCGGCTCGGGGCTTGGGGTTTCGATTGGCTGCCTGCGACAGATTGGGCGGGGCCAGGCCTCCTTCGGCTCCGCCTCCCTCTTCTAATTACAACCTCCCCCCGCCCCCCCCCACCCTTTTCTCTCCTCCCTTGGATCTCCGTTTCTCCGATGCTGCTGCAGCCTCCGCAGCCGGAATCGCCTTTGCAAAGCCGGGAGTGGGGCAGGGGGCTCGCTGCTGGGGAAAAGCGGGTCCGGATTGCAAGGGTGGGGGCTGGGGGGGAGGAGGCCATCGCCACCCCTAATCCAGGAAGCCCCAACACCCTCTTTTGAGGGGGGGACAAGGGCGGGGGGGGTCTTCGAGATGAGCACAGCCCTGCGGTACAAGAGCAAGTTAGTCAATCCAGGTGAGCTTTTTTTGGGGAGGGGGGGGGTCTCTTATTCTATAAGGCACGTTTTGACAGCCTGCCTGCCTGCCATGTATTGGGGAGGGGGGGTCTTGAATCTCAAGCGGTTTATTGGGGAGGGGGGGGTCTTGAGTCCAAGGCGGTTGTGGTTTTTTTTCCCTTCTAATTTTGGTTTTCTTTTCTTCTTTTTTTCCCCTCTTCTCCTCTCTTTCATCCGCCCGGCATCTGCCCGTTCCTGCTTTCTCTCCCATAGAAGAAAAACAGGTAAGGTTGACTCCCATATATTCTCTCTCTCTCTCTTTTTCTCTTTTTTTTTTCCTCCTTCTTTTTCCCTTTGGCGTCTCCCAGATGATGCTAAAGAAGGAGTGGGGAGGGAGGGGGCACCTCCATTTTTCTCGGCTACCTCAAGGGAGGACAAGCGGAAGCCTCCCCTCCCCTCTTCCCTCCCCCCCCCCCCCGTTTCCCCAGCCAGCCCCTCAATTTTACAGAGAGACCCTGGCTGGGTTGAGTAAGGAGAAAGGCGAATAAATACCCAGCTTTCCTGGAAGATTAATAAAGCCAAAACACCCATATTACAGACACACGCACTTAAGAATATTGGTTTCGGCTGCAGGAAAGCAGGATTTTTAAAAGGGGGTGGGTGGGTTTTGCAAATCCTAAACCCTGTCCTTTGATTGACAGCTAGCAACCCTGCTGGGCTACTCCTTGGCCATGTGCTGGGGCCAAGCCAAGCCAGAACCATATTCTGATCATCCCCCCCCCTCTCTCTTTCTCTTTTCTGGAGTGCCAGTTTGTGAGATTTCAAAGCTGGCTTCCTCCTTATGCTGGTTTGAGGCTCTCCCCCCCCCCTTTCAGCATCCTTTCCGCTGTGCCCCTGGAGGGATGCTAAGGGTGTGTGTTTGTGCAGGGATGGGGTGGGGTAGGGTAGGGGGGGGGGGGAGAAGCTAGCTAGGGTGATGTAATTCCGTGGCAGGGAGGAAGATTGTTTATCTGCTATTTGGCTGGCTGGTTTGAGCTTTGTGCAGTTTGCAGGGATGGAGAGAGAGAGAGAGGGAGGGAGGAAGGGAGGGAGGGAGAGAAAGAGAAAAAGAGGGATGGAGAGAGAGAGAGGGATGGAGAGAGAGGGGGGAGGGATGGAGAGAGAGAGGGAGGGAGAAGGGGAAAGAGGGAGGGAGAGAGAGAAGGAGAGGGATGGAGAGAGGGAGAGAAGGAAAAAGAGGGAGAGAGAGAGGGAGGGAGAGCAAGAGAAAGAGGGATGGAGAGAGAGAGAGGGATGAAGAGAGGGGGAGAGGAATGGAGAGAGGGAGGGAGGGAGCAAAGGGGAAAGAGGGAGGGAGAGAGAGGGGGAGAGGGATGTGGAGAGAGAGAGGGAGGGATGGAGAGAGAAGGAGGGAAAGAAGGAGAAAGGGAGGGAGAGAGGGATGGAGAGAGAGAGGGAGAGAAGGAGAAAGGGAGGAAGGGAGAGAGGGATGGAGAGAGAGGGAGAGGAGGAGAAAGGGAAGGGAGAGAGGGATGGAGAGAGAGGGAGAGAAGGAGAAAGGGAGGGAGAGAGAGAGAGGGAGGGAAAGAAGGAGAAAGGGAGGGAGGGAGGGAGAGAAGGAGAAAGAGGGAGGGAGAGAGAGGGGGAGAGAAGGAGAAAGAGAGGGAGAGAGAGAGATGCAGAATTAGGGTATTATTATTATTATTGGCTGGCAGAAGGGCAGATTGAATTCCAGACTCTATCCAGATGATTTGTGTCCCCCACCCACCCTTTTTTTTAAAAAAAAATAATAATAATAAGTGTTTGCACACCATCAATTTTGAAATCATGGCTTGCGTGCCATTTGGGAGCTTAAAGTGGGGGATGTGGGTTTTTGATCTGGGAGGGTTAGGCAGGTAGGTAAGCTGTGGATGGAGATGCAGCACGAATTAAAATCCCTGCGTTTTGGGGCCTTTGCTGTTTAGCCGGTTTGAGCGGGAGAGAATACAGATGCTGAAGGCTGTGAGGTAAAAAAGGATCGGAGGAGTAAATTGGCCTTCTCCGGTCTGAGTAAGTTCCCTGACATTTCCTCAATCTGGCAAAGGAAGAAGGAGAGTTTTCAGATGGAAGGAGAGAATGGTTTAGGGCAGAGGTCTTCAACCTTGTGCAATTTTACGGCTTGTGGACTCCAATTCCCAGAATTCCTCAGCCAGCTGGCTGAGGAATTCTGGGAATTGGAGTCCACAAGCCGTAAAATTGCACAAGGTCGAAAACCTCTGGTTTAGGGAGTGAATTGAATCGTGTTCAAACATGGCAACCGTGGCTCTTCCTTCTGCTGGATTGATATGTTATTCATTTATTTATTTTATTGCCTGTCTTTTTATTATTTTTTTACAAATAACTCAAGGCGGCAAACGTATCCGACACCCTTTTTCCTCCTCTCTGTTTTCCCAACAACAGTCCTGTGAGGTGGCTTGGGGCTGAGAGGGAGGGAGTGAGCCAGGGTTACCCAGCTGGATTTCACAGCTGAGGCGGGACTAGAACTCGCTGTCTCCTGGTGATTGGCCCAAAGTCACTCAAGCTGGATTTCACGGCTAAGGCGGGACTAGAACTCGCTGTCTCCTGGTGATTGGCCCAAAGTCACTCAAGCTGGATTTCACGGCTAAGGCGGGACTAGAACTCGCTGTCTCCTGGTGATTGGCCCAAAGTCATTCAGGCTGGATTTCACGGCTAAGGCGGAACTAGAACTCGCTGTCTCCTGGTGATTGGCCCAAAATCATCCATCTGGCTTTCATGGCTAAAGTGGTACTAGAATTCACTGTCTCCTGGTGATCGGTCCAAAGTCATTCAGCTGATTTTCCTGCCTAAGGCAGGATTAGAACTCGCAACCTCCCGCTTTTTAGCCTGATGCCTTAACCACCAGACCAAACTGGCTTGTTTTCTTTCCCCATCCCTGTCTGATTCACCTATTTTTTTTCCTCCTCTTTGATGGCGTTCCTCAAAGACATTCAGCTTTTCCTTCTGTTCTCCCTAAGCCAATCTACAATGCCTTTATTTGAAGATGTGGTGTGTGTGTTTTTGTAATATAACTTTTATGTAGGTCCTTCAGATCATCCAAAATATTGTTGTAATTAAATCGGAGTGGTGTGGTGGCCTAGAGGTGGAGTCAGGGGGCTGTGAGTTCGATCCTAGGTAGAGGCAGATATTTCTTTCTCTGGGCACGATGAGAATATATCAGCTGAACAAAAACTCCGCACTGGTGACAGGAAGGGCATCTGGCCATGAAAACACTCGGGTAGCTCCATTCAGTTGCCCAGACTTCACCCCGCAAGGGATTATGGGTTCGTTAAAAGATGATGATGATTGTTGAAATTAAATCCATTATGGACTTCTCAAAAGGTTATTATTGTATAAAGTGTCCAAAATTGGATCAATTTGAACCTGCTCATTTGTGTCTCAAAAGTGAGAAAGCTGGGTTGATTTGTTCAATATTTGTGGACTTTCTTCTTGTGGTATTTTCAGCGATCTTCCCCAATGCTAAAATTCAACAATATTCTTCCTTTCCTGCTTTATTTTTGGGGTGGGGGAATACCATTATCGGATCTGAGTAAGCTTGTTTAAACGCCGATGTTTGAGAAGATAATGGTCATAACTGGATCTTAATTGCATAACGCTCGACAAAGTAAGGTTGGGCTCAAGAAAAAACCATGGATGGCTTTGATGCCTTTAATCTTATTAGACGGGTGATTATCTAGAACCAAGCATCATACTAAGCCGTGAGTCAGGGTTTACAAATTGCTGGGGAAGCGTTCTCATCCCCACAAACTACATTTCAGATTAATGCAAAGTGGGAATCCAGCCTCTCGTCTGCTTAACCAAACATCTCTGCGGTCAGTTGGCAACTTATTACATGTTGCAACACCAGAGAGAAATGAAGAGCAGAAATGCAGAAAAACGATTCTTTTTGCATAGAAAGAACAGCTAAGAAGTCCATACCGTGTTTCCCCGAAAATAAGACACTGTCTTATATTTTTTTGAACCCTTGAAATAAGTGCTTGGCCTTATTTTTGGGGAGGTTTTTTATTTTGAGGGTGCATGGAGCAAAACGGGGCTCCCCTTGCTGTCTCACCTGATTTCCAGCTCTGTCTCCCTAACTCTAACCAGAGGAAATGACTGGGACCGGCTGCGCATGCGTTTAAATATCCCGTTTTCCCCAAAATAAGACATCCCCTGATAATAAGCCCAATTGGGCTTTTGAACGTATGGCAATAAGACCAAGTGCTTATTTCAGGGTTAAAAAAAAAATAAGACAGGATCTTATTTTCGGAGAAACATGATATTTTCAGGGAGGGCTTATTTTCGGGGAAACACGGTAAGCCTTGGCTTACGACAATTCAAAGTTACGACGGTGCTGAAAAAAAGTGACTGACAACCATTTTTCACACTTACGACCTTTGGCTTACGACAGCCCATTTAGTGACCGTTCAAAGTTAAGACGGCGCTGAAAAAAAGTGACTTACGTCCATTTTCCACATTTAACGACCTTCGTAGCATCCCCGTGATCATGGGATATAAAATTCAGAGGCTTGGCAACCGGTTCATACTTAACGACCGTTGCTGCATCGCAAGGTCATACTTTTGCGAGACCTTCTGACAAGCAGATTCACTTAACAACTGTGCTACTAATTTAACAGCTGCAGTGTTTCACTTAACAACAATGTCAAGGAAGGTCGTAAAATGAGGCAAAGCTCACTGAACAAATGTCTCACTTAGCAAAGAAAGGTTGGGCTCCATTGGGATCGTAAGTCGAGGACTTACCTTTGTTCATCCAGTCTCTTGGGAAATTCAGAGCCCAGGAAATTAAAAAGAGCTTTATTTCACGTTGCCTTGTTCGGTTGAATTAATGGTTGCCTTCTCTGACATTTGGGTCACTTCCAAATCTCGCTGAGACACGTGCCATGGGAAGACTCCCTGAACCACTCGTGGAAACCACAGCGGGGTCTAAGAATAGTCCGAAGGAGATTGCTGGAAGCGAAACGGTTCCTGTGTCTCCATCCAGTCTTGTTGCTAAGCAACGGGAGGCATCCACACACTCCGGCAAAGTCACGCTAGCTGTGCACGCTAGCAATATTAAATGGGGGACCGTCAGTGCAGATGTGCGTACGGGGAAGAGAAAGGACGGTATTGTCCCAAACAGCTGCCTGAATTCCGTCAGCTGTGATTGAACTCGATGGGGGAAGGCACTCAGGCGGTTGAATCTCATTCGTTGGCAAGATTAAAGATCTGGTCTCAAATCTACGTGGGTGAGAGCTTCTTAATAGGTGGTCCTTCAGTTACGACCATCATTGAGCCTGGAATCGTGGCCGTGAGTCTAGCTGTGATTAAACGCACTAGGGGAAGGTTCTCAGGTGGTCGGATCTCATCTTTTGGCAAGATTGAAGGTCTGGTCTCAAATCTACGTGGGTGAGAGCTTCTTAATAGGTGGTCCTTCAGTTACGACCATCATTGAGCCTGGAATCGTGGCTTTGAGTTCAGCTGTGGTTAAACTCACTGGGAAAAGGTTCTCAGGTGGTCGGATCTCATCTTTCGGCAAGATTGAAGATCTGGTCTCAAATCTACGTGGGTGAGAGCTTCTTAATAGGTGGTCCTTCAGTTACGACCATCATTGAGCCTGGAATCATGGTCGTGAGCCATGCTGGGTTACCGCACGTCTGATTAGACGACTGTTTTTTGCTGTGTTGTTTTAACAGATGAAGAGAGTTGGAAGGGACCTTGGAGGTCTTCTAGTCCAGCCCCCTGCAGTAGCAGGAGATCCTATACCATCCTTAATCGATGGCTGTCCATCTCTTCTTAAAAACCTCCCGTGATGGAGCACCAACTTTTGAAGGCTGATTTTTTTTCCTGCTGATTAATTGTGCTCACTGTTGGAAAATTCCTCCTTAATTCTAGATTGCTTCTCTCCTTAATTAGTTTCCATCCATTGTTTCTTCTTCTGCCTTCAGGTGCTTTGGAGAATAGCTTGACCCCTTCTTCTTTGGGGCAGCCCCACAAATATTGAAACACTGCTATCGTGTCATCCCTTGTCCTTCTTTTCATCAGACTAGACGTACCTATTTCTCTCAACTGTTCATCTTCCACACCGCTGATCCTCTTTGTTGCTCTTCTCTTGCACTCTTTTTGGGGGTCTTCTCTGCATCGTCTTTGAAGCATGTACAATAGTGTACCCAGGGGTAGGCTGCTAGGGGTTCGGGAGAACCTCTAGCTAAAATTCTGTGCAGTTCGGAGAACCCCAAAATCCCACTTCTGGCTGGCCCTGTCCCCACGCAGCCTGTTTTGGATGCAAGTAAGTGTAGGGGGCGCACGAAGGCTCAGGGAGTGCAAAAAACAGGCCTACTGGAAGTTCGGGAAGGCCAGAAACAGGCCCATTTCCGGCCTTCAGAGGGCCTTTGGAGCCTGGGGAGGCCTTTCTTTTCTCCCAGAGGCTCCAGGAAAGCCTCCGGAGCCTGGGGAGGGCAAATCTCCCCCTGCTGTGGTGCAGGAGGTCGACTAAGCCACGCCCAACTGGCCAGAGAACCCCTTGCTAAAATGTTTGAAGCCCACCCAAGTGTACCGTAAAAGACATTTTGATTTTGATTCCCATTCGTGCATCTCTTGGACGGTCTCAAAGGTGCTTTTTCAAGGAGGGCAACCATGAAACGTTGGATGTCTGAGAATCTCTACAGACTCTTACTCCCATCTCTTGGACTGCTGTGAACAGGGATGATGAAACCTTTGATCCCAGCCAGCAGGGCGTTGTTAGGCCATGCTCAGTCCCCCCCGGGGGAGCAGAACAAGAGCCGCCAGCTACCACTTTCCATCAATATTTTCCCAATATACATCAGCCCCCTTCCCTTCCCTTCCTTTCCTTCCACGTCTGTGCTTCTGCAGCCTTTTTCAAAAACCGCCCTATGCAAATGTCTGCTGAAACGCAATCCCTGGAGATTTGTTCTAGCAGAGCTTTACTGCCGATGAAAACACGCCGCCCGGATCCCTAGCATTTCTTTTTAATTTGGGTGGAGCGCAAGGAACACATCCTTCAATTGGATTTTTTTTTTTAAAAAAATTGATTTATCCGCCTCGTGAGTTATGCAGAAAAAATAAAATAAAAGATTGCTGAAAAGATTTGCAGAAACGGAAGGCTTTTGCCTCTCGTTTTTGCAGGAACTTTTGAAAGTTTGTCTCCCTGACGGCCCCAAGCCAGCGTGGGGCTCCCCATAGTTTCAAAGACCGGCCAAAGCTGGCTAGGCAAGTTTTGGTTTTGCAGAAATTCTGCTTTGGAGAGGCAGCAGATCCAGTTTCATTTGCTAATTGGTTTGGACTCCTCCTGGATTGCGGAGTGTCCTGATTTTTCTCTTCCTGGTGAAGGAAGAGGCAAGGGACAGCAGCATCTAAAAAATGTGGAGCGGTTTCTCTTCCTGTACCGCCCTGGAAAATATCCACCCACATCACGATAGAAACTGCAGTGGTGCAATAGAACTGGAGCTCTCGCCTCAAAATCAGGAGGCTGTCAATTCGATCCTAGGTGGAAGTGTTCTCTCTGGGGACGCTGAGAATGTATCAGCCGAACAAAACTCCGCACTGGCGACAGGAAGGGCATCCGGCCATGAAAACACTCTGCTAGCTCCGTTCAGTTGCCCAGACTGCACCCTGCAAGGAATTATGGGGTTGTTAAAAGAAGATGATGATGAACTACAATGTGTTACCGAAGGAGTGGTGCGGTGGTCTAGAGGTGGAGTTCTCGCCTCACAGTCAGGAGGCTGTGAGTTCAATCCTAGGTAGAGACAGATAATTTCTCTCTCTGGGCACACTGAGAATATATCAGCTGAACAAAACTCCGCATTGGCAACAGGAAGGGCATCCGGCCAGTAAACACTGCTAGCTCCATTTAGTTCCGCAGACTCCGCCTTTAACTTTAACTTTAACGATGATGGAATCGTTAAAAGATGATGATTATGCTAGAAATTGCAGATAGTCCTCAATTTACAATTAGGACCAGAATTTCCATTGCTAAAGGAAGATTGGTGGTGAGGTGAATTGTTCCCGATTTCAGGACTGCTTTTGCCATGGTTGTTAAGCGGATCACTATGGTTGTTAAACGAATCAAGAGGTCGTTAAACCAATCGGACTTCCTCCATTGAGTTTGCTTGTCGGAAGCCGTCGGGGAAGGTTTCAAATGGTGATCACATGACCCCAGGATGCTTCAACCATTTGGTCGCCCAGCGCCCAAATTTTGATCATGTGACCTTGGGGATTTGGTGATGGTTGTTAAGTGCAAGGATCGGTCGTAAGTCACTTTTTTCCTTGCTGTGCTTTTTTTCCCGCCCCTCAGGGGGCAACTGCGCTTCCTTGTTTTTCTTTGAAGACGTTTTGCTTCTCATCCAAGAAGCTTCTTCAGTTCTGACTGGTGGATGGTGGGGAAGGGAAGGATTTATACTCCTTGCAGACCGTTAGTCGTTTGCATTTGTTTCAGAGAGTCCGTTGAGGCCTCTTGGAGGTTTATCTGCGTCCTCAGAGTTGGGCAAACGGTTGCAGGGCCTTCTTGGAACTGCTGACTGCGTTGTAGACTGGAGATAGATGATGTCGTATCCCTTCCCCCTCCGTTGAGAGAGGGCTGTTTGTCGAAGGAGGAAATAAATCAATGCACCGTAAACCTTTATCTCTATTAAGAACTACTTTAACAAATCAGCCTCTGAATCCGTTCACAAGAATTATTTTTTATTTATATAATAATAAAACAATATCTATTCAGATTCTAAATAGTATTTCATTACTTTGCTTCAATATACTGTCAGCTATCTATCTATATCTATATATCTATATCTATATAGTAGTTCCAAGGGAGAGGGCCTTCTCTGTGGGGGCACCTACGCTTTGAAACAAAATACCACCTGGAATACGAATAATCCCAGATCTTCGCACTTTCCGACGTGCCCTGAAGACCATTCTATTTCAACAAGCAGGGCTAGCATAAACATCAAAATTCTATGCCAAGGTCTTAGTAGATACACCAAGTTGACTCAATTTATTATTTACTGTTTATAAAATATATTTATATGTATATGAAATCTTAATCTGTTCACCGCCCTGAGTCCTTTGGGAGAAGGGCGGTATAGAAATTCAATAAATAAATATCTATATCTATATCTATATCTATATCTATATCTATATCTATCTATCTATCTATCTAGGTCTGTCTATCCATCCATCTCTATCTATCTATCTATCTATCTATCTATCTATCTATCTATCTATCTATCTATCTATCATCTATCTATCTATCTATCTATCTATCTATCTATCTATCTATCTATCTATCTATCTATCTAGGTCTGTCTATCCATCCATCTCTATCTATCTATCTATCTATCTATCTATCTATCTATCTATCTATCTATCTATCTATCTATCTATCTATCTACCTACCTACCTACCTACCTACCTACCTACCTACCTATCTAATCTATTATCTATCTATATATTTTGCCTTTATTTTTATTAATTTTGTCATGTTTTTATCTCTATCAATAATTTCTCTATCTCTGTTATCTATTCCTATCTATCTATCTATCTATCTATCTATCTATCTATCTATCTATCTATCTATCTATCTATCTATCTATCTATCATCTATCTATCTATCTATCTATCTATCTATCTATCTATCTATCTATCTCTATCTATCTATCTATCTATCTATCTATCTATCTATCTATCTATCTATCTATCTATCTATCTGTAATCACTCTAAGCGATGTTAGTTCTGGCTATTTTTCCTCAGAAGAAATATTCTTGTAAACCATCAGAACTGCCTTTCTAACTGACTTCCAAACTGCCCACAGTTTTCTAACAGAACAGCTGAACAGATCTCTCCAAACTCCCTCTCCGAACTGCCAACGGTTTTCTGTCAAGAATCTCCTTTTATACTGTCACAGTGACAGTTAGGGGAGGGAATATAAAAGCCCGGGAGATTCAAACCCATTAGCTGCTTTCTGATTGGCTTATTTACTTGTCCATTCCAAAAGCCATTAATTAGGCACAGCAACTGAGAAATAACTTCTCTCTCACACTGTTGAATTTTGACACCGATGGCCTCTTGGACCCCTCTTTCAAACTAGCCAAAATGTGGACTTTGGTGTCTTTCCAAGAGTGGCCCTTGTCTTTTAAATGCAGCTAGGTTGCTGAATCTTATCCTGGTGGGTTTATTCTCCTATGCCCATGATGGCGAACCTATGGCACGGGTGCCACAGCTGGCCTGCAAGAGCCCTCTCTGACGGCACGCGAACCGTCGCCCAGCTCAGCTCCACCGTACATGCACCCGTGTGCTTCCCGCCAGCCAGATGATTTTCAGGATGCGCGGGGCACATGTGGGAGACGCCTGTGCATGCACGGGGGGGGTCGCGCTCCTGTGCGGGGGCAGGGGGCAGAGGTTTTTGGGTTTTTCGTGACAAGGACTCAAGCCTATATCAGAACAATTGCTTTCCCCACCTAAGAGACTGTTCAGCAACCCCGAGTCACTTTATTCCGACCCACAGATTGTGAATGCGAATGGTAGTTAAACTGTCATTAATCCAGCTGCGGCTGGATTAAATTTAAACTGCCGGATAAGCTGTTTTCGGATTTCTGCCGATCGCCAAGACTCTTCGTCACTTTTTAATTCGTTGCCAGATGGAGTGTTTTTTTTAAAAAAAGGTTATACCCTCTAAATGAAAAGAGTACATTCTCCCCAACTAGCCTTCATTAAAGAAAAGTGACCGGATGTCCTGGTTTAAATCGCTGAGTTAGAACCTCGAGCAGGAATCAAAAGAATTTCCGTCGTAACTCGAGCAGTGTGTCTCAACAAATAAGGTGGTTTTAAGATGGGGTGGACTTCAACTCCCAGCATCCCAGATGCTGTACAGGTGGCACCTCCCCCCTGCTCATTATCCAAAATGTTTCCTGGACTATCCCCAAATTGTTGGAAGTGCGGGGAATAGGTACCTATTTTCACGTATGGTGGACTTGTCCTAGGGTAATTGAATTCTGGAAATTTATTCAGAGGTGGCTGCTAGAAATCACTGGATATAAATTGCAACTGAAACCAGAATATTATTATATTAAATTTTAGGCCAGACAAGATAGGCACGAGTAAATGGTGTTTCATTGTATATATTACAACTGCAGCAAGAATATGTCTCGCCTAAAATTGCAAGGGGAAAGACCTACCATCAGAAGACTTGATCTTAGGGGAAATTATTGAATATGCAGAAGCCAATAGGCTAACAAAAACTTTGAGAGATCAAAAAGAATCCGCCTATTTTCAATGTAGGGACCAATGGTATGCTTGGCTAAATAATAGAATAAAAAGAGGATAAGGGTTAGCGTAGCTTTTATTTCTTATTTGTATATTTGGACTGAAGATAATGTATTGTGTAAGGTTCTCACCGCGATCTATATGTTGTTATATATTTTGTTTGTAAAGAAAGAAATAAAAATTAAAAAAAAAAACTCCCAGCATTCCCCAGTCAGCTGTGCAGTAGAAGAGAGGTTTTGGGGAGACATCCGAATCAGATTCAAGGGGCTGCAAATCTCCCACGACCCCAGCTTCATTTGAGCTAAAGCTGGGCTTGACTCCCCCAAATGTAACTCTTGCTTTTCACTGTTAATAGAAAAGAGTGCTTTGATCCTACGAAGATTGTAGCCTGTTGGTACCCTTGTGCAGTTAGATCAGTGATGGCTAAACTTTTTGCTGTCGCGTGCCAAAAGCGGGCTGGGGAGGGGAGGTTGCGTGTGCGTATCCACACCCATAATTCAATGCCCCCCACGCTCTCCGCGCATGCACACATGACCCCCCGTGTGCCCGGGTTTGGGCTTAGCAGGCCTCCCCGAAGCCTCCGGAGGCCGGAAACGGACCATTTCCAGACTTCCGATAGGCCCGTTTTTCACCCTCCCAAGCCTCCAGAGGCTTTCCTGGAGCCTGGGGAGGGCGAGAACAGCCACCCCTCCCCCGGAATCACTCCAGAGGCCGAAAACGCCCTCCTAGAGCCTCCATGTGAGCCCTGTACTTATCTGGCATCCAAAATGGGTTGCATGGAGACTCCTGGGAGAGGAGGGGCGGCGTGGGCAAGGCCAGCTGAAAATCAGCTGTCCGGCCCGTGCATGCGAGCTGGAGCTGAACTAGGGCAATGACTCGCATGCCCGCAGATATGCCATAGATTTGCCATCACAGAGTTAGATTGTCGATCAGATGGGGGTCAGCGGTTGTTAACCCCTTGCCCCTGTTGCTTTGCAAGAGACACATGGGCAATGCCACTAGAAAACAGCTTGTGCCGACCAAACATCTATTTAGATAGGGTAGGTTCTCTGCTGCACCAGGTAACATCCCTCAAACAAGGTATTTCTGCAATACAGGTAGTTCTCGATTTATAATCATTGGTTTAGTGTTCTTTCAAATTTACACACGTCTTCTTTTAACAACCCCATAATCTCTTGCGGGGCGGAGTCTGGGCAACTGAATGGAGCTGAGTGTTTAATGGCCGGATGCCCTTCCTGTCCCCAGTGCGGTGTTTTGTTTCAGCAGATATATTCTCATTGTGCCCAGAGAGAGAGAAACATCTTCCTCTACCTGGGATCGAACTCACAGCCTCCTGATTTGTGAGGCGGGAGCTCCACAAATCAGGCCACCGCACCACTCCATCTTTCAAATTTACAATGGCACCGGAAAAACGAGTGATGACCATTTTTCACATGACTGTTGCGGTATCCCCGTGATCACATGATCAGGAATTCATACGCTTGTCAACTGGCATGTATTTATGACGGTTTCAGTGTCCCGGATCATGTGTTCCCCTTTTGCAACCTTCTGCAAAGCGAAAAGTCAGTGGGGAAGCCGTATTCACTAACTTAGTAAGAACAGTAGAGATTCACTGCGGCAAAAAAAAGGTCATAAAAATGGCAACATTCACTTAACGACTGTCTCACTTAGCAGCCAAAATTTTGGGATCAATGGTGATTGTAAGTCAAGGACAACCTGTAGATTCTTCATCGGATGGGGGGAGGGTCAGCTGATTGCTTACCCATTGCCGTCTTGCCTTGCAAGAGACACATCTCCGACTTCACTAAAAATACGGTGTTTCCCCGAAAATAAGACCTGGTCTTATTTTCTTTTGACCCCCAAATAAGCGCTTGGCCTTATTTTTGGGGAGGTCTTATTTTTTCCCCCATGTGCTGGGAGGTGCTGCCCCTCTTACCAGCAGCTTAGTCCGCGGAACAGCTGATCAACGGGTGAGCTCTTGCTGCCACCTCGAAGAATCCCAACCGATTGATAAGGGGCCCTTGGCTACGAGGTTGCCTGGTGCCGCAGCTGGCAAGAGTGTGCAAGAAACACCTCCAGGCGCCCAGAGAGCTAGAATGAGAGACAGCTCCCTATCAGCTCAGCGGGTCGCGATTAAGGGGCCCAGCTGCCATTAGTTGCCTGGGGAAGGGAAGGGCTGCCTCTTGTGCTGGCCACGCCCACCCCTTCACTAGGGCTTACTTTTGGCATACGGCATATATTAGGCCCGTGATGGCGAACCTACGGCACGAGTGCCACAGGTGGCACATGGAGCCGTATCGGTGGGCATGCAAGCTCAGCTCCAGGACGCATGCATGCGACGGTCAGTTGATTTTCGGGCCTTCTAGGCCCACCAGAAGTCAGGAAACACGCTGTTTCCGGCCTCCGGAGGGCCTCTAGGGGAGGATGGGGAAGGCTGTTTTTGCCCTCCCCAGGCTCCTAGAAAGGCTCTGGAGGCTGGGGAGAGCGAAAAATGGGCCTACGTGGCATCACGTGCCAAAAGCAGGGGGAGCATGAGGGGTGGGTGGGGCGCATAGAATTATGGATGTGGGCACACGTGCGTGTGACACACACACACACACACACACACACCACGTTCCCCTCGCTTTTGGCACGTGATGGCAAAAAAGTTAGCCATCACTGTATTAGCCCCCCCCCCCAAATCAAGCTAGGACTTATTTTCTGAATAGGTCATATTTTCGGGGAAACATGGTAGTTCTCGCCAAGCTGATGCCTGTTAAGATATAGGGTAGGCTCTCTGCCATCCCAGGTGACTCTCCCTAAAAAAGATATTTCTGCAATATACCGTGTTTCCCCGAAAATAAGACCCTGTCTTATATTTTTTTTGAACCCCAAAATAAGCGCTTGGCCTTATTTTCGGGGAGGTCTTATTATTTTGGGGCACATAGAGCGAGACGGGGATCCTCTTACCGTCCGGCCCACGGGCTTTGAGTGTGACACCCCTGGACCCAGATTGTTGGGTCTGTAAACTACTTAGAGAAGGCTGTAAAGCACTATGAAGCGGTGTGTAAGTACTGTTGCTATTGACCCAGCCTTCCATCTTTCCGAGGTCGATAAAACGAGGACCCAGATCAGGGATGAGCTTCAAAAATTTTAGCAAAGAGTTCTCTGCCCAGTTGCTGGGTGGGCGTGGCCACGGTGGGCATGGCCTAGTCGGTCTCCTGTACCACAGTGGGGGTGGGGGGGCGTTTATGCCCTCCCTGGGCTCTGGAGGCTTTTTTCGAGCCTCCGGGAGGGCAAAAATGGCCTCCCCAGGCTCCGGAGGCCCTCTGGAGGCCGGAAACGCCAGCTTTCCTGATCTTCCAGTAGGCCCATTTTTCACCCTCCCTGAGCCTCCGCGCGCGCCCTGAAATTTACTTGCATCCAAAACAGGCCGCGTGGGACTTCCTGGGTGGGGTGGGTGGGGCCAGCCAGGAGTGGGATTTGGGGGTTCTCTGAACTGCATAGAATCTTAGCTAGAGATTCTCCCGAACCCCCAGCAGCCCATCCCTGACTCAGATGGTTGCGGGCAATAACTCTTAGAGAGGAGGTCTGTAAAGCAGTATGAAGTGGTACATAAGTCTAATGGCTAGTGCTACCCTTCCCCAGGGTTAAAACAACCACTTCTTCCTAATATTTAAAGCACAGAGGAACCCGAGCGCAGTGGGCAGGTGGCATAAAAAAATATTTCTGAGGTGTATAATTAGGAAGATGGGGTGTGCCTTAGAGTCTGCTCTCCTTTTTTTTCCTGCCTCCCTATTTTAAAGAAAGTGGGGCATGGTGGCTCAGTGGCTAAGACACCGAACTTCTCGATGAAAGGTCAGCAGTTCAGCGGTTTGAATCCCTAGTGCCGCGTGACGGGGTGAGCTCCCGTGACTTGTCCCAGCTTCTGCCAACCTAGCAGTTCGAAAGCACGTAAAAAATGCAAGTAGTAAAATAGGGACCACCTTTGGTGGGAAGGGAACAGCGTTCCGTGCGCCTTTGGCGTTGAGTCATGCCGGCCACATGACCACGGAGACGTCTTCGGACAGCGCTGGCTCTTCGGCTTTGAAACGGAGATGAGGACCGCCCCCTAGAGTCGGGAACGACTAGCACGTCTGTGCGAGGGGAACCTTTACCTTTATTTTAAAGAAAATAAAACAAAATGGTGGAACAGCAAAAGAAAGACTGTTGGGTTGTTGTTGTTGTTTTTAAAGAGGAAGAAAACTTCTCCGCACAATTTTTGACGGAGCTTTCATACTGCTAAGGCTTTGTGTCCCAGGGCTGGCTTAGACCTCCAGAGGGAAGCCTTTCTGTATGTTCAAAAGCTCCGTAGGAACAGATCTCAAAAGTTCCCCTTTTCTCAATTTCTTTGCTCTGCAAATGTTTGGGTCCTTGGAAGAAGACAGTGGGGTGCCTTCGAAGCTGTGGGGCCTGGGTTCTTTCAGGCCGGCTTTTGTTGTTCGCTCACACAAAAGCTTTCCTGTTTGGGAACCGTACGCCCCGTTAGTACATTCTTAGCTGGTGCCAGCCAGTGCTGTGACATGGCTGCAAATTGACCATGGCACCAAGTCGCGTCTCTACGTTCAGGAGGACAGAAGGCAGGGGAGGGGGTGTGGGATGCCTCTGGAGGGGTGTTTTTTATCTGCGACTTCGACTCCCAGGATTCCCCAGGCCGGCATTGGCAGGGCCTTCTGGGAATTCTCTACATGGGGCTCCCCTTGGGGTACACCCGGAGGCTCCAACTGGTGCAGAATGCGGCCGCGCGGGGGATTATGGGAGCGACAGGGCGCTCCCATGTGACACCTCTCCTGCGTGAGCTGCATTGGCTTCCGGTGGACTTCCGGGTGCGCTTCAAGGTGTTGGTGATCACCTTTAAAGCGCTCCATGGCTTAGGACCAGGGTACTTACGGGACCGCCTTCTGCCACCAATTGCCTCCCACTGGCCGGTTCGCTCCCATAGAGAGGACCTCCTTAGGGTGCCGTCAGCCAGACAATGTCGGCTGGCGACCCCCAGGGGGAGAGCCTTCTCTGTGGTAGCTCCCACCCTCTGGAACGACTTTCCTCCAGAGTTGTGAATGATCTCCGACCTCCGGACTTTTTGTCAGGCCTTAAAAACTCATTTTTTCCAGTTAGCCGGACTGGCCTGATCCCATGGTAAATGTTTAGAATTTGATATTAAATTTTAATTGTTTTAAATGTATGGGCCAAATTTTATATTAATTGTTCTTAAAAATTCTTTTTAACTTTAGTAAAATCTGTTTTTTATTTCTGGCTGTTCACCGCCCTGAGTCCGCAAGGAGAAGGGCGGTATACAAATTTCAACAAATAAATCAAATAAATACAATTGAAGTCCCCGCGTCTTAAAAGTCGCCATGGGTGAAAAACACCATTAGTAGATGCTCGACTTTGTGTCTTTGGGAGGTTTCCTCTCTGCAGGCAAGCGGTTTGTATATGAGAACGGAGATTTAAACGCCACTTCTTTCACGCTCTGATGATGTTCCCTAGTTGGGTCGTGAAACGACACCAAGGAATTCAGTCTTCTTCCTCCTCCTCCTCCTCCTCCTCCCCCTTCTCCCTGAAAACCCAACTCCCTCATAGCGCTGATGATGTTACCCAGTTTGGGTCTTGCTCAGAGAGAACCAAGGACCCCTAAAAATACTTTTTCATAAAGAAGGCAAAGCAAATAGCATTTCAAACATTGCCCTGAACTTTCCTTGCTGTCTGAATGCCTTCATTGACAGCTCAGGGCGGGAATCGCCATTCCGGTGCCAAGGAATATAGTAATATAGTGGGTGTGGATTTTTTTTCTTTTTTCTTTTTTCTTTTTGCGAGCTTGCCAAGGTGGACTCAGGCTGACGGCTCCTTTTCCAAAAGCCAGCTCTGTTACGCAGTCAAACGAAACTTTTTAACACCTTTTCCCACCGGATCTTTTCACAGTTTGTTCTCTCTGGGCCCTCAAGTTCAGAATTGTTTTATTCCTCGTTGGGTTCGAGGCGAAGAGACCCAGAAGCAGGAATTAATGTGTTTTCCCGTCGATATCCAGCAGAAATTCCCCATCTTGGGGCACATAAAAAATCTTAGAGTACTCATTTTCTATTGATCTTAAACTGGAGCTGTTCCTGTTGGGTATCTTACCGGAGAAATTTAGCAAAGAAAATATATATATTTGATTATACATGTAATAACAGAAGCAAGAATGGCATTTGGGCAAAATTGGAAAGCAGAAAAAAAATCCTACAAAGGGAGAGCTAATTAAGAAAATATTAGAATGTGCAGAATGGAGTAACCTTAGCAATTGGAGGGAAGGAAAAATCGGAGTATTACAACGTAGGGGGCCAATTTTATCAATGGATAGAGACTGAATATGGACAATAGGCAATGTAAAAATAAATATGGGCAACATATGTTGTAATACATTAAATTTAAATGTAAGAGGAAAGATAAATAGGTACTAAGAAAAGGATGATAAATGTTGAATGTGATGACACAAAAACATTTTCTACCCAGATGTTACACCGATTGATTAATGATGAATTGTTCGTTTAAAAATAAAAATATTCCCCCCCCCCCAAAAAAAAACTAAGAATAATAATTCAGCTATGCGCCATGAACTGGACACAATTCATACTTGGTTTGCTGCAAACTGAACTGACCTCGTGAAATCAGTTTACGGAAAATCGGCGTAATGGGGAGACCTTGTGAGTTTTTCCGTCTCCTCCGGTATTTTTCTTTTCCTTGGCCCCAAATGAACAAAAAGCTCCGTGTAACTGCAAAGAACTTTGGATAGGCTTTGAGAAAAACGTACGTGTGTGTGTGTGTGTGTGTAATCCTTCTGGATCGAGATTTTTCACACTGGGCCGACGTAACAGAAGGGAGTTTGTGAGTTCGGGGTGCGGTGAACCATTGGGTTGTCAACTTTGGGGAGTTGGCAAGAGAGACGGGGAAGTAGCTGCTGAAATAAGAACTATTAGCCGAGGATCATAATTACATGAAAGGAGAGTTTAAACAAAAAATTGGCATCGGATAAAAGAGTTCTAAATGAGGCAGTGAGGATGTGACAACCATCATCACAAGTTGTTGTTTCTTCTTCTTCTTCTTCTTCTTCTTCTTCTTCTTCTTCTTCCTTCTTCTTCTTCTTCTTCTTCTTCTTCTTCTCCTCCTCCTCCTCCTCCTCCTCCTCCCCCTCCTCCCCTCCTTTTCTTCTTCTCCTTTTTCTCCTCCTCTTCTCCTTTTTCTCCTCCTCTTTCTCCTCCTCCTCCTTCTTTTTCTCCTTCACTTTCTCCTCCTCCTCCTCTTCTCCTTCTCCTCCTCCTCCTCCTCTTCCTCCTTCTCCTTCTCCTCTTCCTCTTCCTCTTCCTCCTCCTCCTTCTTCTTCTCCTTCTCCTCCTCCTCCTCCTTCTCCTTCTCCTCCTCTTCCTCCCCCTCCTTCTTCTTTTCCTTCTCCTCCTCCTCCTTCTCCTTCTCCTTCTTTTCCCCCTCCCCCCTCCTCCTCCTCTTTCTTCTCCTCTTCCTCCTCCTCCTCCTCCTCCTCCTTCTTCTCCTTCTCCCCCTCCTCCTCCTCCTTCTCCCCCTCCTCCTCCTCCTCCTTCTCCTCCTCCTCCTCTCCATCTGGTTAGGTGGCTCAGTGGCTAAGACACTGAGCTTGTCGATCAGAAAAGTCTGGCAGTTCGGCAGTTCGAATCCCTAGTATAGGTCACCTATGTGAGCAGGGGGTTGGACTAGATGACCTCCAAGGTCCCTTCCAACTCTGTTACTGTTACCAACCTTCATCTTCTTCTCCTCCTCCTCCTCCTCATTATGAAAACACCTTTTCCTTCTGCCCCCCTCCCTCTCTTCTTCTTCTTCCTCTCCTTCTCCCCCCCTTCCTCTTCTTCTCCTTCCTTCTTTTTTTCTTTTCCTCCTTTTCCTCTTCCCTTTGTCTTGCAAGAACTGCATTCACTTTGTTTTGGGCGACAACAAGTTGGAAATTCTATTGTATAAGAATGGGCCAACCAGACCCGAAAGAAGCTAGATCTCCTCACCTCCCGTTTCATGGCTTTCCACCATCATGAGATCTAGAAACCTAGCCCAACAAATTTGCTCCGACACTCTTCACCACCTCAGGATTTTATATATGTCGCTCTCCAATGCTGTTGACTGCATCTTCTTCTCTGGCTTTTAATTTGGAGCAGAAACTTCATTATTATTATTATTATTTTTTGCAAGGGAGTTTTTTTTTATCACAATTTTGTACACGAGGACCAAAACTGTTTTTTCCCCCTCTGGCCTGGGAAGGTCAGGGAAACAGGTGTATTTTCCAGCGTCAGTGACTCAGTGCTTTCATTTGTTGGCAGGATGAATTTCCTGAAATAATTCCACTTGGCTGGATCCGACTCCATCTTTCTCGCTTTCTTATTCTCCAATGCCTAACCGTTTTAAATTTTGTTTTACGGCACAACATTTTTTAAATGACGTCTTTAGCTAGAATGAGGAGAGCAGGGGGAAAAAGCAGCACAAATTTCCATTTTTTAAAACCATGCCAGTTGCGACAATAGGATGATGGGGAATATAGAGGAGAATATAGAACGACAGAGTTCAAAGGGATCTTGGAGGTCTGCTAGTCCAGCCCGCTGGTGATCTGTGTGTGTGTGTGTGTGTGTGTGTGTGTGTGTTTGTATGTTTGTATCTGTATGTGTGCACCCCAGTGGTGGAATTCAATTTTTTTTACTACTGGTTCTGTGGGCATGGCTTGGTGGGCATGGCAGGGAAAGGATACTGCAAGATAGACTAAATAGACCTGGATAGCTCAACAGACTAAATAGCCTGTTATTAACATTCAGCTGTCTGCAATTATTGCAAGTTCGAGGCTCAAGGTTGACTCAGCCTTCCATCCTTTCTAAGGTAGGTAAATTGAGGACCCAGTTTGTGGGGGCAATAAGCTGACTTTGTATAAAATATACAAAAGTATGAAGGCTGTTGCTTAACGCATTGTAAGCCGCCCTGAGTCTCCGGAGAAGGGCGGCATATAAATCAAATAAAAAAAAAATCCCCATTCCTTCCCCACTCCTGGGGGAAGGATATTGCAAAATCTCCATTCCCTTTCCGCTCCAGGGGAAAGGATACTGCAAAATCCCCATTCCCTCCCCACTTCTTGGGGAAGGATACTCTCTCCATTCCTTCCCCACTCCTGGGGGAAGGATATTGTAAAATCTCCATACCCACCCCACTCCAGGGGAAAGGATACTGCAAAATCCCCATTCCCTCCCCACTTCAGGGGAAGGATACTGCAAAATCTCCATTCCCTCCCCACTCCTGGGGGAAGGATATTGTAAAATCTCCATTCCCACTCCACTCCAGGGGAAGGATACTGCAAAATCTCCATTCCCACTCCACTCTGGGGCCAGCCAGAGATGGTACTTGCCGGTTCTCCGAACTATTCAAAATTTCCACTACTGGTTCTCCAGAACTTGCTGGATTTCACCCCTGGTGCACACCATTCTTCTGGAAGCTATTAAAATGTTCAATTTTTTTTATTTTTCCTCTTTGGAATATGATGCCTTTTGGATAATACTCTTTTAATAGAACATCTAAATAGTAATGTTTATATCCTTTCTTCTTTTTTTTCCTCCTGTAAGAACAATGAGGAAAATATAGCTACTGTTGAAAGACAGTATAATAATAGGGAAAAGTTCCTTGAAATAATCCAGGGCCTTGTTTTTGAAGTGAGCCTGCCCTGCCCTTGTGTTTACATAACACAAGGAGCTACAAAGTGAATGTCTTGTGTTTGATTTTTGTTGGGGTTTAAATTGTTTTGCGGGCCGGCTGGTTACATTTATTACATTACATTTAAAATAGGTCTCCTGTGTGAGCAGGAGGCTGGACTAGATGCCCTCCAGGGTCCCTTCCAACTCTGTTATTCTGTTACAAAATGTTGACCTCCAGCATTATCTCAATGGAAGTTACAAATCTGTTATTCTGTTTTTCTGATTCGGTGTGTTGTGTGAACCCAGCCATCATGAATCCACAACCTGGATATTTCCCTTAAACCACCATTGGATTTGTTTTGATTGTATTGTATTTGATTGTATTTGAATGCAGGTATTATGTTTTGATAACCTAAGGGTAAGATTCAAGGTGTTTTTTTCAACCTTGGTAGCTTTAAGATGTGGGGACTTCAACTCCCAGAATTCCCCGGTCAGCATGGCTGACTGTTTAGCTGCTTTAAGCATGCTGGCTGGGGAATTCTGGGAGTTGAAGTCCAACCGTCTTAAAGCATGCTGGCTGGGGAATTCTGGGAATGGAAGTCCAACCATCTTAAAGCATGCTGGCTGGCGAATTCTGGGAGCTTAAGGCCAACCAATCATAAAACATGAGGACTAGAGAATTCTGGGAGTTGAAGTCCATCGTCTTAAAGCATGCTGGCTGGGAAATTCTGGGAGTTGAAGTCCACCTGTCTTAAAGAATGCTCGCTGGGGAATTCTGGGAGTTGATGTCCACCAATCTTAAAACATGAGGACTAGAGAATTCTAGGAGTTGAAGTCCACCATCTTAAAGCATGCTGGCTGGAGAATTCTGGGAATCAAAGTCCAACTGTATCAAAGCATGCTGGCTGGGGAATTCTGGGAGTTGATGTCCACCAATCTTAAAACATGAGGACTAGAGAATTTTATTTCTTAAGACAACTCCAGCCGGACATCTGGGAGTCAAAGTCCAACTGTCTCAAAGCATGCTGGCTGGGGAATTCTGGAAGCTGAAGCCCACCAATCTTAAAACATGAGGACTAGATAATTCTGGGAGTCGAAGTCCAACTGTCTCAAAGCATGCCGCCAGAGGAATTCTGGGAGTTGAAGTCCACCCATCTTAAAACATGAGGACTAGAGAATTCTGGGAGTTGAAGTCCATCCCTCTAAAAGCCTAGTGGCTGAGAAATTCTGGGTGTTGAAGTCCATACTTCGTAAAGTATGCTGGTTGGGGAATTTTGGGAGTTGAAGTCCATCCATGATAAAACATGCATGGTGGGGAATCCTGGGAGGTGACATCCATACATCTTAAAAGTCGCCAGGGTTGAAAAGCACTGATTTAGAGTGTTGTTTTTTTTAATCTGATTTTTTACTTTCTGGGCACAGCACACATCCCTTTATCCATTAGCATCCTTTCCTTGTACCAAGGAGTTCAAAAATAAAATTGGTTTCCCGCCAACTTTAATTGATGGGCGCCCCTATGGGGTGAAGTGATTTGCCATTTATAAATCAGTGTTTTTCCCACCCAGCGTGTCAGATGGGGACATCGCTTTCCCTTTGATTTCACCCTGGACAAAAGGACGATTGTGATAGAGAAGGAGGACGTTTCGAGCCATTTCGAGGGCATTTTTGCCACTGTTTATTCTGTATCCTGTTTAGTTACGCTGCTTTGCTGGCTGGTCAGATTTAGCACAATGATTGAGATCTTCCTCAAAACCAGGGAAAGCTTTGGGGGCCAGAAGAACAAATTCCGGTTTCCCCCTTTATTATTATTTATGTTTTTAATCCTTTTAAAGTAATAACGGAGAAAGAAAAACAACAGGCACAAAACACAAACGTAAATTATAACGCCGAGGCATAATTTCTCAAAAAAAAAAAAAAAGTTTGCCAAGTAGATCACGGAGCAATATTTCTCAGTCTTAGTAACTTTACATTTGGACTTCAGTTCCCAGAACGTGTTTATCTTATTTCTTTATTGGAATTTGTCAAAAAAATTGAGAACAAGAATAAGAGAATAAAAATACAATGACAGAGACGATTGGCATGTTAATGCACTTATGCACGCCCCCTCTACTGACCGCTTATGTATCAAGTGTATAGTCAAGGCGATGGTTTTCCCAGTTGCAAAGTATGGCTGGGAAAGTTGGACCATAAGGAAGGCTGAGCGCCAAAGAATGGAGGCCTTTGAACTCTGGTGCTGGAGAAGACTCCTGTGAGTCCCTTGGATTGCAAGGCCATCCAACTGGTCAGTCCTAGAGGAGATCAACCCCGACTGCTCTTTAGAAGGCCAGATCCTGAAGAGGAAACTCAAATATTTTGGCCACCTAACAAGAAGGAAGGACTCCCTGGAGAAGAGCCTAATGCTGGGAACGATGACGGGCAAAAGAAGAAGGGGACGGCAGAGAACGAGGTAGCTGGATGGAGTCACTGAAGCAGTCGGCGTGAGCTTGTAGGAAGAAATATCCTTCTGGGTTCTGCTCCAAGTGGGGAAAAAGACACTGGAAACACGGAGACAGCTTGGAAAGATGGTTTAATGGTGGACAGGATCAAATGGTTTGAGTTCCTGAACAGAAAAAAGAGCAGATAAAGGGAGTTTTCGGGTTTTATGCTGTCTCTGGCTTTGAACTTCCTGGGGCCCAGAAAGAGTATCCTGATTGGTTGTCAGACTTCCAGGGGGTGGGGGTTTTAGCTAGCCTTGCTGGCTGATGTAATCTTCCCAGGTCACATGTGGTGAGTTTCTGCTGCTATTGTTTTGCAGATGAGTCCTATTGTGTTGTGATGGTCCATTGAGTTTCTGCCTCTGGCCCATTAACAAAGAATGGGAGGCAAGAAGGTGGGAGCTGCTTCAAAACATGCTTCTCCATTTCACATCCAGGGAAACATAATATTCTGCCTTTTTAATATTTCCTAAAATATTTCATTCCTCTAGGAAAGGGGTGGGTGCTAACTTCCTACAAGCTTGAATGGACTCCAGAGGATGGTAGAGGACAGGAAGGCCTGGAGGAACGTTGTCCATGAAGTCGTGATGGGTCGGACACGACTTAACAACTAAACAACAGCAAAAAGGTGCACAGTCAATTGTGACTGTGAAAAATTGGTAGCTCAGACAACTGAATCCTTACATTCAGTTCAGCATTCCAGACTTCGACAACTCCGTAACAAAAATCGTATTTTTTACGGTCAAGTTTAGAACGATTTACATGGAGTTTAAAGCGGTGGGTTGTGCGTGTATTATTGCGATTAAAACAGATAAAAGTCATTTGGAGGGAAAGTTACCCAAACTGAGAATTTTGAGCCTAGTAGCAGCCTGCATGAGAAACATTTATCACCGAGACCTGATGGAATCAGGGGTAGGGCTGCTGTGGGTTTGCTCGGGTTCGGGAGAACCTCTAGCTAAGATTCTGTGCAGTTCGGAGAACCCTCAAATCCCACTCCTGGCTGGCCCCGCCCACCCACCCCACCCCTCGTGGGAGTCCCCATGTGGTTGGTCTGTTTTGGATGCGGGTAATTACAGAGTGCAGGTGGAGGCTTGGGGAGGGCGAAAAACAGGCCTCCTGGAAGATCGGCAAGCCCTTTTCCAGCCTCTAGAGGGCCTCCGGAGCCTGGGGAGGCCGTTTTTGCACCTGGAGGCTCAGGGAAAGCCTTCGGAGCCCAGGGAGGGCAAAAATGACCCCCCCCATCCCGCTGTGGTGCAGGAGGCTGACTAGGCAATGCCCACCATGGCCACACCCGCCCAGTAACCGGGCAGAGCACCCTTTGCTAAAAAAAATTTTGAAGCCATCCCTGGATGGAATTCTCTTTTATTCCTTCAATGTTGGAAAGACAGGCAATGATTTGCAACTTAGGCTATATGATAACTGTCTGTATTACAGTCTTTGACATCCCTCTGGTGGTGGTAGCTGAACATTGCAGCCGTGGGAGACCATTTATAATCTCAAGGTTGAGTTGCTGGTAGAATCTGACCGTGACCTGGTTTATTGCAAATGCTTTTTTTTAAAAAAAACAAACAAATAAAATCAAACCTTGGCGTTTTAAATGTAATGCGTGCTGGGCTCCGAGTCATTGACACGCTATTCCCCCGCTGATTTTTTCTTTTAAAGCAAGAAATGAACGCTGCAATAAAATATTCCAGTTGGTGCAAATGTGGGGATAAAAACAATTAGAAAAAAAGACGGGGAACATTGCTTTGGCGTACGATAGGACACAGAGTGCTGCTGGCTGGGGGATTCTGGGAGTTGAAGTCCACCCATCTTCAAGCTACCAAGGTTGAGAAACACTGCCCTATAAGATTCCAGACAAATTGTGTCCGGTCTCCTCTTGCACCCCTAACTTCCAGAGGGCAAGCTGTTCTATTGATGAATTTCTCCTTATTTCCAGGTTGGTCTTCTCCTTGATTAGTTCCCATCCATTGTTTCTTGTCCTGACTTTAGGTGCTTGGGAGAATATGTCCACCCCCACTTCCCTGTGACATGTTTAAGCAACAGGGTAGAGCAGAGCAGAGCAGAACAGAGCAGAGTAGAATATTCTTATTTCTTAATTTGATTTCTGAATATAAAGTGAAATTTGATATTGATTTGATATTAAATTGGATATGAATGTAAATAATGATCCTGCTAACAGAACAGTTAATTATGAATATTTAAAAATAAAGAGAAGAACCTGGAGGATAAAAGCTTAGAGTAAAGACAAAAGTCGGTGCAGAAAGTTGTAAAATTGTATATATCTGTTACTATTATTATATTTTAATGTCTGGTGTGTGTGTGTGTGTGTGTGTGTGTGTGCTGTTTTTTGCTATTGTGTGTTTTGTTTTAAAATGTAAAATACTCAATAAAAATTATTTTTTAAAAAAGAATAAAATAGACTAGGAATAGGAATACAATATAAAATACAATACAATACAATACAATACAATACAATACAATACAATACAATACAATACAATATAATTAGAGAAATAGAATAGAATAGAATAGAATAGAATAGAATAGAATAGAATAGAATAGAATAGAATAGAATAGAATAGAATAGAATAGAATAGAAATAAGGGATAGAATAGAGTAGAGTAGAGTAGAGTAGAGTAGAATTGAATTTAAAAGAGAAGAGAAGAGAAGAGAATTGAATTCTTTTATTGGCCAAGTGTGATTGGACTTTGTCTTAGGTGTATATGCTCTCAGTGTACATAAGGAGAATAAAATACATTCATCAAGAATAAAAAGATACAACACTTAGTGATCGTCAAGGTTACCAATAAGCTATCAAATCGTACAAGAAAACAAATAAAAAGAATATAAATTGAAAGATACAAGCAACACAGTTATAGTAATAAGTGGGTAGAGATAGATACTAGTAAGGAAGAGAAGAATAATAGTAATACAGTCTTAGTAAATTATTTGACGGTGTTGCTGTTAAGCAGAGTGATGGCATTCGGGAAAAAACTGTCGTTATGTCTCGTTGTTCTGGTGTGCAGTGCTCTATAGCATCATTTTGAGGGTAGGAGTTGAAACAATTTATGTCCAGGATGCGAGGGGTCTGTAGATATTTTCACAGCCCTCTTTTTGACTCGTGCAGTATACAGGTCCTCCATGGAAGGCAGGTTGGTAGCCATTGTTTTTTCTGCAGTTCTAATTATCCTCTGAAGTTTGTGTCTGTCTTGTTGGGTTGCAGAGCCAAACCAGACAGTTATGGAGGTGCAGATTATATATTAGTAAATTTCTAGCAAATTGTTGGGCAAAGCAGCCACTTCCTCCATATTGCACAATAGTTGACTTGGGCAAAAGAAAACAGAATTGGGAAGTGGTTGAAAGAATGAGCAAGTCAGGTTTACTGCAACAAAATGCAAGAACGATTCTTTAGCTGAACAGCCTGGTCAAGTTTTGTGCCTGTACAGGAGGAGGATCTGTGTATGTTTTGGGGGCATTAAAATCCCCATTTAAAAATGATAATCTCTGTTGTGTTTGTTGGGAATCCCCAGCCAGGCAAGGAGGAGGAATCAAGTGAGGAGCTAGCCTTGAGTCATTGTGCAGTCACAAGAGACCAGCACTCGCCCACCTCTCTAGTTTTTTTTTTAGTATGTTGACTGTTAATATATTAAAATAGATGGGTGTTATTTGTTTAAACTTAGAAAGAGGTGGGTGTATTGTATTATGAAATTCTCTGTACTAAAAGAAAGTTGAGGTCCCTTTTAGTTGTATTTTTTTGTTGTATATTTTTGGGTCACTTTTAAACTTGTTTTGTCATTCCCTTCCCCTTTCTCTTTTATCTGAGTTTGCATTTTAATGTTTGATGTTGAAATCCAATAAAGACATTCTCTCTCTCTCTCTCTCTCTCTTCCTCTCTCCCTTCCTCTCCCTATCTTTTATGTACTATCTATCTGTCTTCATTTGTCCGTCCATCCACCCACCTATCTATCTATCTATCTATCTATCTATCTATCTATCTATCTATCTATCTATCTATCTATCTATCTATCTATCTATCTATCTATCTATCTATCTATCTATCTATCTATCTATCTATCTATCTTCTATCTCTTTCTGTCTGTCTGTCTGTCTGTCTGTCTGTCTATCTATCTATCTATCTATCTATCTATCTATCTATCTATCTATCTATCTATCTATCATCTATCTCTATCTCTATCTCTATCTCTCTATCTATCTATCATCTATCTATCTATCTATCTATCTCCATACCTACTCTCTCTCTCCATACCTAATCGATATCTCTCTCTCTCTATCTCTCTCCATACCTAATATCTATCTATCTATCTATCTATCTATCTATCTATCTATCTATCTATCTATCATCTATCTATCTATCTATCTATCTATCTATCTATCTATCTATCTATCTATCTATCTATCATCTATCTATCTATCTATCTATCTATCTATCTATCATCTATCTATCTATCATCTATCTATCTATCTTTTTATATCATCCATCCATTATCTATCTATGAGGTCTTTTTGTCTGTCTCCCCCTCCCTCCCCCTCTCCCCTCTCCCTCCCCCCACCTCTCTATTTATCATAAAGTATGGGAGGAACAGCCAATTTGACACCTCCCCCCCCCCCAATTCCTATTCCAAAGCCTTTGTTATAACCCTCTAGGCTCCGCAGCCACGATCAGGGTGACAATGCTCCCTCTAGGAAGCTTCCTATTAGCCCCAGTGGATGTTCTCCTTTGTGTTCACACACGCACACACGCACGTTTTCTCCTCCCTTCCCTCTGAGTAAGCCTGTAAGAGTTGGACAGGAAATCCTAGCCCTCTGGCTGGGTGTGAGTGTGTCTGTGCGTGTATGTGTGGGTGGGCGGACTGGTGCCTGCCAGATAGAGTTAGTCAAAACTGGATGAGAACTCCCGAATGGGGGCTGTTTTCCTCAGCGCTTATCCATTTATAGTTTGATGCCCTGGGGGGCCCTACTGCGCAATTCCTTCCGATGGATTCCATCATCTTGCAAGAGCAATTAGTGGAAAAGCTGCTTCTACCCCGCACTCAAACCCAACGGAGTCCGTCTGCCAAGCTGAAGGTACCAGAATATCTGCAGAGCGAGGACCAAACTGGAAAGGAAGGAGTAGGTGGATGGGCGGGTGGGAAGAGGTGGGGCGGGTGGGGGGGGGGGAGAAGGAACTGCCTTAGAGAGAAGGATAGCCCAGGAGAAGCATCATCTTCCCATCCAAGTTCAAGGGAAGAAAACTTTCAGGACAAAAATGAAAGCTCCTTGGTGCTCTCTGAGCTTGGTTTTGTGACGTTTTGTGACCCAACTGAAGAGCGACCAAGATGACAAGGGGACTGGAGGTTAAAATATATAAAGAATGGTTGCAGGAACTGGGTATGTCTGGTTTAATGAAGAGAAGGACCAGGGGAGACACGATAGCAGTCTTCCAGTATCTCAGGGGCTGCCCCAAAGAAGAGGGAGTCAAGCTATTCTCCAAAGCCCCTGAGGGCAGGACAAGAAGCAATGGATGGAAACTCATCAAGGAGAGAAGCAACTTAGAACTAAGGAGGAATTTCCTGACAGTGAGAACAATTAATCAGGGGAACAACTTGCCTCTAGATGTTGTGAATGCTCCAACACTGGAAGTTTTTAAGAAGATGTTGGATAACCATTTTGTCTGAAGTGGTGTAGGGTTTCCTGCCTGGGCAGGGGGTTGGACTAGAAGACCTCCAAGGTCCCTCCCAAATGCCGGTATTCTATTTCTATTTCTAACTAAGTAACCTCATCAGTGCTAGAAGGGAGTGAAGTTTGAGGAGGGGGAGGGGGAAGAGGAGGAAGTACTGTGGGGTCCTTGGTGTTCTCTGAACTTGGTAGTTTTCTTACAGATGTTTCATGACTCAAACATGAGTACTAGATCATCATTGATGATATTGCCTAATTTAGGTGATGAAAGGGTCTGCAAGAAAGCTATCAAGTTCAGAGAACACCAAGGACTCCTCATTTCAACCCCAAACTATGAACATACGCCTTCATTAGGTCAAAAACTGCTGACGGTTAGAGTTTTAGATTAGTTTAGATTAACAGAGTTAGAAAGGACCCTTGTAGGTCATCTAATTGGCGAGGCCAATTGGAAGAGACGGTGATGGGTCAAGGTTATTTTGTGGTGTGCATCTGTCGGTGGCTTTCTGTGGGCTGCTCTGATTTGACTGTTGACAAAGAAGGGGAGGAACAAAAATTACAAACAAGGATGTTTGAGAGGATGGTTTGGGGAGATCTTCCTAGCCGTTAACCCCAATATTGTCTGAACAGAAGATTGAAAGGGATGTGGGTGAGGTGAGCAGATTTGTGGTGTGCATCCTACATTGGGGTTGTCCATGAGTTGAGAATAGAGTAGAGTAGAGTAGAGTAGAGTAGAGTAGAGTAGAGTAGAGTAGAGTAGAGTAGAATAGAATAGAATAGAATAGAATAGAATAGAATAGAATAGAATAGAATAGAATAGAAGAGTCGAAGAGAAGAATAGAAGAGTAGAGTAGAGTAGAGTAGAATAGAATAGAATAGAATAGAATAGAATAGAATAGAATAGAATAGAATAGAATAGAATAGAATAGAATAGAATAGAATAGAATAGAATAGAATAGTCAAAGAGAAGAAGAGTAGAGTAGAGTAGAATAGAATAGAATAGAATAGAATAGAATAGTCAAAGAGAAGAAGAGTAGAGTAGAGTAGATAGAGTAGAGTAGAGTAGAGTAGAGTAGAGTAGAATAGAATAGAATAGAATAGAATAGAATAGAATAGAATAGAATAGAATAGAATAGAATAGAATAGAATAGAATAGAATAGAATAGAATAGAATAGAATAGAATAGAATAGAATTCTTTATTGGCCAAGTGTGATTGGACATACAAGGAATTTGTCTTTGGTGCATAAGCTCTCAGTGTACATAAAGAAAAAAAATATATTCGTCAAGAATCATAAGATACAACACTTAGCGATAGTCATAGGATGCTAATAAGGAATCAAATCATACTAGGAAACAGTAAAAACAGTATAAATTATAAAGATACAAGCAACATGGAGATAGCCATAGTGGGAAGAGATAGGTATTAGTAAGGAAGAGAAGAATAATAGTAATGCAGTCTTAGTAGTTAATTTGACAGTGTAGAGGGAATGATTTGTTTAGCAGAGTGATGGCATTCGGGAAAAAACTTCTTGTGTTTAGTTGTTCTGGTGTGCAGTGCTCTATAGTGTCGTTTTGAGGGTAGGAGTTGAAACAGTTTCTGTCCAGGATGCGAGGGGTCTGTTGATATTTTCACAGCCCTCTTTATGACTAGTGCAGTATACTGGTCCTCCATAGAAGGCAAGTTGGTAGCTATTGTTTTTTCTGCAGATCTAATTATCCTCTGAAGTCTCTGTCTGTCTTGTTGGATTGCAGAGCCAAATTATGATCCGATAATTATGATCTGATGGTGAAATTTGGGGAAAACAGAGAGCTGGGAGTCCCCCACATCTTAAAGTTGCTGAGGTTGAGAAACAATATTATGGAGGGATGGGACTCCAGCACCCATAACTTTTAGCTAGGGTGGCCTTTGACGATGGGAATCGGACATCTCAAGGAGGCGCCAGATCAGCCGATGTCCATGTTGACATAAAAAGGAAAAAGAAAAATCTGTTGATTTCTTTTGGAGGCCACTGCGTACCAACCTTGACTTCAGAAGGCAAAATGTATCCGAAAAAAGCTGATTATATTGCCACGGTTTGCAAACTCTGCTTTTTCCTTTATTAACGGGCTTTCCCGTTCCTATTTTTCTGGCTCTCTGCTGGAAAATAATCTTACTGCGTTTTTGCTCTTTTCTTTCCGAAGAAGCAATTGAATCTTTCTAATCGCAAAAGATTGCATTCTGGAACGAGCGCTGTGGCCTAGATTTGCTCATTGTCCTAAAGCCTCTTCTTTGTTTTTTGTTTTTTTTTTTCCAATTTTGATTTGCGTCGTTGTGTAAAACTCAGCCACGGAGATTTTGAAAGCCGGGGGGGTTTTAAGACTGTTGTGTGTGTGTGTGAACGAGGGCATCAACCCAACGTTTGTTTCCTTTTGAGCAAACGCAGAAAAAAAAAAGGAAATTGCAAGTAGAAACGCAGGTCCACTTTTGCTAGAGAAAAGGAAAAACGTGATTCTTTTTTTTATATTCCTGGCCTTCACTGGACAGGGGCAATTGACAAAATGAAGCCATTCCGGCAAATTTGTTCTTGGTCCTTGTCCAGTAGGTTAGCATACCCGTAACTAGGTTTTCGAGAAATTATGAAAACTCTCTAGAGCAGTTGCAGAATTACAGTAAAACAGAGTTTAGAAGGAGCCTTGGAGGTCTATATCAGTGATGGCTAAGCTTTTTGCCGTCGCGTGCCAAAAGCGGGGGGAACGCAGGGGAGTCATTCGCATGCGTGCCCATACCCATAATTCAATGCCCCCCCATGCTACGCCTCTCTGTGCATGAGTGTGTGACCTCTCCGTTCTCCACAGGTTTTCTTGGAGCCTGGGGAGGGCGAAAACGGCCTTCCCCACCATCCCAGCGGCCCTCCGGAGGCCGGAAATGGCCCATTTTCCGACACCCAGACGGCCCATTTTTCCCTCTCTTCAGAGGCTTTCTAGGAGCCTGGGGAGGGTAAAAACAGCCTCCCTCCCCAGAGGCCCTCCAGAGGCCAGAAACAGTCCATTTCCCGACTTCCGGTGGGCCCGGAAGACCCTTTTTTTTGCTCTCCCCAGGCTCCAGAGGCTTTCTAGGAGCCTGGGGAGGGCGAAAACTGCCTTCCTTACCCCACCCCCCGGATGTCCTCCAGAGGCCAGAAACAGTCCATTTCCTGACTTCCGGTGGGCCCGGAAGACCCTTTTTTTCGCTCTCCCCAAGTTCCAGAGGCTTTCTAGGAGCCTGGGGAGGGCGAAAACTGCCTTCCTCACCTCACCCCCCGGATGTCCTCCAGAGGCCGGAAACAGTCCGTTTCCCGACTTCCGGTGGGCCCAGAATTCCCTTTTTTTGCTCTCCCCAGGCTCCAGAGGCTTTCTAGGAGCCTGGGGAGGGTGAAAACTGCCTTCCCCACCCCCCGGATGTCCTCCAGAGGCCGGAAACAGTCCGTTTCCCGACTTCCGGTGGGCCCGGAAGACCCTTTTTTTCGCTCTCCCCAAGTTCCAGAGGCTTTCTAGGAGCCTGGGGAGGGCGAAAACTGCCTTCCTCACCTCACCCCCCGGATGTCCTCCAGAGGCCGGAAACAGTCCATTTCCCGACTTCCGGTGGGCCCGGAAGACCCTTTTTTTCACTCTCCCCAGGCTCCAGAGGCTTTCTAGGAGCCTGGGGAGGGCGAAAACTGCCTTCCTCACCCCCCAGATGTCCTCCAGAGGCCGGAAACAGTCCGTTTCCCGACTTCCGGTGGGCCCGGAATTCCCTTTTTTTGCTCTCCCCAGGCTCCAGAGACTTTCTAGGAAGGCAGTTTTCGCTTTCCCCAACCACCCGGAGGCCCTCCGGAGGCTGGAAACAGCCTGTTTCTTGACTTCTGGTGGGCCCAGAAAGCCCGAAAATCAGCTGGCGTGCACTGGAGCTAAGCTAGGGCAATGCTCACATGCCCACAGATATGGCTCTGTGTGCCACCTGTGACACGCGTGCCACAGGTTCGGCATTACCGTCCTATATCATTCCAGACAAATGGCTCTCCAGCCTTCTTAAAAACCTCCAGTGATGGATCATCCACAACTTGCCAGTGGCAAGACCCCACGTAAACAATGAGTCCTGCCGGACACCATGTTGTCTGTACGGATCCTGTTCAGAGTTGACCAATGCTGGCGAGGAAGGTCAAAACCTGGGACAGTGATGGCTAACCTTGTTGCCGTCACGTGCCAAAAGCGGTGGGAGCGCAGGGAAGTCACCCACGTGTATGCCCACCCCCAAAATTCAATGCACCCTGCCTCTTTTAGCACGTAATGGCCCGGTAGGCCTGTTTTTCACCCTCTCCAGGCTCCAGAGGCTTTCTAGGAGCCTGGGGAGGGAGGCCCTCCGGAGGCTGGAAACAGACCATTTCGGTGGGATTGAAGGGCCCAAAAATCAGCTGGCTGGCACACAGATACATTGCTGGAGCTGAGCTACAGTAACGCTCGCTGATATGGCTCTGTGTCCCACCTGTGGCACCCGTGCCATAGGCTTGCCATCACGGACCTAGGATCTTGTGGGTAGAGTCGTCTACGTATCTGTCTGTATCAGGGCATTCAGCAGTCCATTTGGCTTTCCACTATGTGTCGATGTCTAAATTGTTAGTCTTTGATGGATAACTTTGGGCCAATCTCAACTTTTTGATGGGTAACTTTGGACCAATCCCACTTTAAGGCATGAAAGTTGGCTGGGTAACTTTGGGCCAATCACCAGGAGTGAGTGAGTGAGTTCTACTCCTGCCTTAAGCCCGAAACCCACCTGGGTGACTTTATTGGCCAATCCCTATCGTTCAACCCAATCCATCTCACAAAACTGTGGTTGAGCGGAAAATAGCAGGAGGAAAGCATATTAGGTATGTTCACTGCCTTGGGTGAATGATAAAGACGGGGTGAATGATAAAGGCGCTCCCGTGTGACTCCTCTCCTGCGTGAGCTGCATTGGTCGCCGGTTGACTTCCGGGTGCGTTTCAAGGTGCTGGTAATCACCTTTAAAGCGCTCCATGGCTTAGGACCAGGGTACTTACGGGACCGCCTTCTGCCACCTATTGCCTCCCACCGGCCGGTTCGCTCCCACAGAGAGGGCCTCCTCAGGGTGCCGTCAGCCAGACAATGCCGGCTGGCGACCCCCAGGGGGAGAGCCTTCTCTGTGGCAGCCCCGACCCTCTGGAAGGATCTTCCTCCAGAACTGAGAACGATCCCCGACCTCCGGACGTTTCGTCGGGCCCTGAAAACGTATCTCTTCCAGCTTGCCGGTCTAGCCTGATCCCCGTTGAATTTTAACATTTTTAGTGTTCTAGGGTTGTGGTATTTTAATATTTAAATCGTTCTTAACTGTCAGCCAAAGTTTATATGGGTTTTAATGATTTTTAGCTTTTGTACACTGTATTTTTATTTGGCTGTACACCGCCCTGAGTCCGCAAGGAGAAGGGCGGTATATAAATCCAATAAATAATAATAATAATAATAATAATAAATCAATACTATTCTGGTGCCACTGACCAGCAATGTATCTCCAACTTTAGCTTCCTCTCCTTTTGACATTTGATGCGAAGGGTCTGTCTTTGTCTCTTGAGGGGGCTGTTATCCAACGGAGAGGCGAAATTAGGAGCACCTCCTCTCCTCCAGCCTCCATTCTCTGTCCATGAATGGAGATCTTCTTGTCCAGTGGGTTGTATCTCCTATAACAGGGGTCTCCAACCTTGGCAACTTCAAGACTGGTGGACCTCAATTCCCAGAATTCCTCAGCCAGCAAAGCTGGCTGAGGAATTCTGGGACTTGAAGTCCACCAGTCTTGAAGTTGCCAAGGTTGGAGACCCCTATCCTATAAGACCCAATCTAAGCAAACATCTCCGGACTTTACTCTCAGGAGTAGCCAACCTCAAGAGTTGCTATGATTGTTGTGCAGACCAGAAGTTTGTTCCTTTCTCATTCTCTCCTTTTTCCCCCAGTCTGACCCATGGCTGCTTATCTCCCCTTCTCAGGACCATGAGAAGCAGTATGTGGGCTTTGCCACTTTGCCCAACCAGGTCCATCGGAAATCGGTGAAGAAGGGCTTCGATTTCACCCTCATGGTGGCAGGTGAGGGAACAGCCAGGTTCAGAATGTTTTTCTTTTTAAGTATGGACGTGGTTTTACCAAAAGATGGGAGTTTTCAGCTTCCCGGTAGAACAGTTCTGGGATGGACTCAGCATTCTGGGCTTTGTACATCTTCCAAGGTCATCCAAGATTAGCTAGGAATGGTCCGCCAAGGTTCTGCTTGTGAATAGCTTGCATGTTCAAGCTCATCCTGGCTAGAGGTGGACCAACTGTGGACATCCAGGGGTGGATGAATCTAAAGGATGAACGCTGTTTAATCTTCCTTCCTCCCTTCCTCCCTCCCTCCCGCCCTCCCTCCCTCCCTCCCTCTCTCTTCCCTTCCCTTCCCTTCCCTTCCCTTCCCTTCCTTTCCCTTCCCTTCCCTTCCCTTCCCTTCCCTTCCCTTCCCTTCCCATCCTGTCTCATCCCTTCCCTTCCTTTCCCTTCCCTTCCCTCTTCTCTTCTCTTCTCTTCTCTTCTCTTCTCTTCTCTTCTCTTCTCTTCTCTTCTCTTCTCTTCTCTTCTCTTCTCTTCTCCTCTCCTCTCCTCTCCTCTCCTCTCCTCTCCTCTCCTCTCCTCTCCTCTCCTCTCCTCTCCTCTTTTCTTCCCTTCCCTTCCCTTCCCTTCCCTTCCCTTCCCTTCCCTTCCCTTCCCTTCCCTCTCTTCCTTCCTCATCCCTTCCCTTCCCTCTTCCCTTCCCTTCCCTCTTCCCTTCCCTTTCCCTCTCTTCCTTCCTCATCCCTTCCCTTCCCTTCCCTTCCCTTCCCTTCCCTTCCCTTCCCTTCCCTTCCCTTCCCTTCCCTTCCCTTCCCTCTTCTCTTCCCTCTTCTCTTCCCTTCCCTTCCCTTCCCTTCCCTTCCCTTCCCTTCCCTTCCTTTTTTTTCTTCTCTTCTCTTCTCTTCTCTTCTCTTCTCTTCTCTTCTCTTCTCTTCTCTTCTCTTCTCTTCTCTTCCCTACCCCACCCCACCCCACCCCTCTCCCCTCCCCTCCCCTCCCCTCCCCTCCCCTCCCCTCCCTTCCCTCCCCTACCCCACCTCACCCCTCCCTTCCCTTCCCTTCTCTTTTTTCTTCTCTTCTCTTCCCTTCTCTTTTTCTCTCCTCTCCTCTCCCCTCCCTTTCACTGAGAATGCAGATTAAAAATTAGACTGAAATATTGTCTCTCTCCAAGGACAGAATGTCCTAAATAAGAATATCAGGTACAGAGAGAAGATAGTGTCAGTTCTGCCGTATGACATTTCTGACTCATTCCAAGATTTTTTTATTTTTTTCTTAAAGAATTGTTTGATTTTTGTTCTTTTAGGAGAATCCGGTCTGGGCAAATCAACCCTGGTGAACAGCCTCTTTCTGACAGATCTCTACAAAGACCGAAAACTTCTCAACGCTGAGGGTACCGTCCTTAATCAGTCCTCGTGATCAGCCAAGAGCACCGTTCCCCCATAACGTTTATAACTTGTGGATCTAAATTGTTTGTTCTTGGTAGAAGCATGTGGGTGTGGGCGTCTTTGTAATCCGAGAGGATCTGTTTTTACAAAATAAGATGATTCATGGACCAACAGGGATCTTCCCTGGCCCAAAACCACATGACAGAATTGATGAAAGCATGATTCAGTGTAATGGATAAGTTTGTCCCTTATATAGTTAGTCCTCGATTTACAACCGTTATGTTAGTGATCATTCAAAGTTACAACAGCACTGGAAAAAGTGACTTACGACCGTTTTTCCACACTTATGACTGTTGCAACATCCCCCCCGGTCACATGATCAAAATTCGGACGCTTGGCAACTGGTTTCGTATTTATGACGGTTTGCAGTGTCACACCGAGGACACGCTGTCCCCTTTTGCGACCACCTGACGAGCCAAAAGGGGAGCCAAATTCACTTAACAACTGTGTCACTACTACTAACACTACTAACTTAACAACTGCAGGGATTCCCATAACAGCGGTGGGAAGGAAGGTCGTAAAATGGGGCGAAACAAAAAAAAAACGTTAACCACTGTCTCGATTAGCTGACAGAAATTTTGGACTCGATAGCGGTCGTAAGTCAGGGATTTACGACCGTCAATCCTCAGATTTTTTTTTCCTGTGTTGTTTTAATTCACCAGGGAAGTAGGTCATAACCCTCTCGCCTCATCCACACCAAAAACATACCAAAATTAGATTGATTAAGTCAGCCTGCAAATCCTTGCTAGATATGCTCTGCAGGGCCTTGCATGCAGAATTAAGAGAAACTGACCCAGGGGTGGTATTCAGCCGGTTCGCACCGATTCCTGTGAACCGGATGTTAATTTTAATCTAGTTCACCGAACCGGTTGTTCCAAGGACTGGCTGACTCCGCCCACTCTGCCACGCCCCTCCCAGGAGTCTCCACGCGGCCCATTTTGGATGCCAGGGAAGTGCAGGGCGCACCCGGAGGCTCTGGGAGGGTGAAAAACTGGTTTACCGGAAGTCTCCGCTGCCCAGATGAAGCCGTTTTTGCCCTCCCGGAGGCTCAAGAAAAGCCTCTGGAGCCTGGGGAGGGCAAAAAAATGGAAGTCCGGAAATGGGCCCATTTCTGGCCTCCAGAGGGCACGCGAATCAAACCAGTTGTGAATTCCCACTATTGAATTGATCTATATTCCCACTATTGAATTGATCTATATTCCCACTATTGAATTGATCTATATTGTCCTTGATATTGATTGATTGATTGAGCTGTGCCATCAAGTCCTTGTTGACTGCTATCAATCACACAGATTTTTTTTCTCCATGAACGTTCTGTCCATTCTTGGTAAAAGTACAGAAGTACAGATGGTTTACTATTGTCATGGCACTGACTTAACCAACACCCAGAATGGGACAATTGGTCGGGCCCACAGGCCCATGCCAACTTCACCCCTGGAGAAGTGGATCGCCTGGGGCGAGTGAGCCACAGTTAAGTGTCCATGGAGGGGCAGCCAGGGTCGAACGCCTGCAATGGCTCAGCTGGAGTAGGGGGAATGGGGTGCAGTGCTGTACTGACTCCCCAAGAGCATGAAGCAGACTCCTTATCCCGACAACTATCCCTTTTTTTTAAGTGACTGTGGATTTCTCTCATTCACGTCCAGCAAAGTCTTTCAAGGGTGAATTTATACTCACAGACCTCATCTGGCTTGGAGAGCTGCCAGGCTGATACCTTCAAAACTTGGCCAGGAGTCTCGGAGAGTCACGCACCAATTAAGCGAACTGATTGTCTCCTGCAAACTCCCCTCCTCTTTTGCTCCTCTTTTATTCCCTCTGGGAGGGGCCATTCATTGTCCACCTGTGGCTTTACTCCTGAGTCGACCCTTGTTCTTTAGCTGTTCCCTTCGTCTGGCAGCTCTGTGCATGCGCACATTGGGAACAGGCTCCAGCTGTTCTTCTGCCTCACTGATGTCTGACTCCAAAGGCAGCTGATAATTGTCATGTGGTCCTGGCCCCCTCTCTGCCTCTGACACAGAGTCCTCGTCCGAGCCTTCCCCAGACTCCAGGACTGACCATGTTCCTCCCCAACCTCCTCACTCTCCGAATCTGCTACCAGCTCTGCTGGCCACTGGTGGGCCACAACAGGTGGGCATGGCCATATGGTCATGGCCAACTGTTGTAGGCCTGCCAGGGCCACCCAGCCCATTGGCTATTTTGGAGGAAAAGGGAGAGCAGATGCAACCTGGGGTTGACTCCTGAGTCGGGACTTGGAGAAGGCCATGGTGCTAACCAACCTCCATTGTTGTTTTTCCTTGGTCCTTTTATCTATTAAGAAAGAATAAATCAGACGGTAGAGATTGTGAAACATACCGTGGACATCGAAGAGAAAGGAGTCAAGCTGAAGCTGACAATAGTTGACACGCCAGGCTTTGGAGATGCCGTCAACAACTCAGATTGGTGAGTCCTTTTGTCTGAATTTGTACAAAACCCACTTAATTAGGGGGCTGGACTAAAAGACCTCAAGCTCCCTTCCCTTCCCTTCCCTTCCCTTCCCTTCCCTTCCCTTCCCTTCTGAGCCTCAGTGGCACAGTGGTTAGAGTGCAGTAGTGCAGGTTACTTCTTCTGGCTGCCTGCAATTTGGCAGTTCGAATCTCACCAGGCTCAAGATTGACTCAGCCTTCCGTCTTTTTGAGGTGGGTCAAACGAGGACCCAGATTGTTGGGGGCAAGAGGCTGACTCTGTAAACCGCTTAGAGAGGACTGGAAAGCATTGCAAAGCCGTATATAAGTCTAAGTGCTATTGCTATTGCTATTGCTATTGCTATTGCTATTGCTATTGCTATTGCTATTGCTATTCTATTCTATTCTATTCTATTCTATTCTATTCTATTCTATTCTACTCTACTCTACTCTACTCTACTCTACTCTACTCTACTCTACTCTACTCTACTCTAATTCTGTTCTATTCTATTCTGTTCTGTTCTGTTCTGTTCTGTTCTGTTCTGTTCTGTTCTGTTCTATTCTATTCTATTCTATTCTATTCTATTCTATTCTATTCTATTCTATTCCCTTCCCTTCCCTTCCCTTCCCTTCCCTTCCCTTCCCTTCCCTTCCCTTCCCTTCCCTTCCCTTCCCTTCCCTTCCCTTCCCTTCCCTTCCCTTCCCTTCCCTTCCCTTCTTATTCCTATTCCTATTCCTATTCCTATTCCTATTCCTATTCCTATTCCTATTCCTATTCCTATTCCTATTCCTATTCCTATTCCTATTCCTATTCCTATTCCTATTCCTACTCTACTCTACTCTACTCTACTCTACACTACTCCACTCCACTCCACTCCACTCCACTCCACTCCACTCCACTCCACTCTAGTTCTGTTCTGTTCTGTTCTGTTCTGTTCTGTTCTGTTCTACTCTAATTCTATTCTACCCTACCCTACCCTACCCTATCCTATTCTCAGTTCAATTCATGTGTTCTCTGAGCTCCTCTCTGCATGACCAGCAAAGACACATATGCATTTACATTAACCAAGATTAAAACTAACAAAAATTAGCATCCTCTGGGAGTGCAACCACCAGATCTTCCACTTCATTGGTCCAGGGTCTCCTGTCCATCCAGTCAAAATGTCAAACAGATAGCACCCCCCCCGGAACTTACAGCAGTTCATTTAGTGACCATTCGAAATGGCAACGGCACTGAAAACAGTGACTTATGATTTTCACACTTAACGACCCTTGCCGCATCCCCCAAGGTCACGTTGATCAGAATTCAGACACTTGACAACTGACTCATATTTACGACGGTGGCCATGTGTCACCGCGATCCCCCTTTTGCGACCTTCTGACCAGCAAAGTCAGAATGGGGAAGCCGTATTCCCTTAACAACTGCCGCAGTGATTCGCTTAACCACGGTGGCGAAAAAAGGTCGTAAAATGGGGCAAAACTCACTGAACAACTTTCTCGCTCAGCAACAGAAATGTTAGTGGTTGTGCTCGTAAGTCAAGGACTACCCGTATTGATTTATTGATTTATTGATTTATTGATTTATTGATTTATTTTTTCATGGCCACGGATGCTGGGAACTATAATTGCTTTCGTTTTCCTTGTTTGTGACTTACTGTCCAGTTGGAAGCCGATCACCGACTACATCGATCAGCAGTTTGAACAATACTTCCGGGATGAGAGTGGCCTCAACCGGAAGAATATCCAAGACAATCGAGTTCACTGTTGCCTCTATTTTATCTCGCCGTTTGGACACGGGTAAGGCCAGGGGTGAAATCCAGCAGGTTCTGACAGGTTCTGGAGAACTGGTAGCGGAAATTTTGAGCAGTTCGTAGAACCGGAAAATGCCACCTCTGGCTGCCCCCAGAGTGGGGTGGGAATGGGGATTCTGCAGTACCCTTCCCCTGGAATGGGGAGGGAATGGGGATTTTGGAGTATCCTTCCCCTGGCGTGGGGAGGAAATGGGAATTTTGCAGTATCCTTCCCCAGGAGTGAGGAGGGAATGGAGTTTTTGCAGTATTCTTCCCCAGGAGTGGGGAGGGAATGGAGATTTTGAAGTATCCTTCCCCTGGAGTGGGGTGGGAATTGGCATTGACTTCTTGAACCTGGACAAAGCTTTTTCTTTGTCACACCCAAATGGCTTTCCCCGTCTGGTGTTGGAATTCAACTGGGAGGGCATGTACCTAGTTTTGTTTCTGAGAAGTCAACCCCGTGGATTGAGATTTCTTTGTCTTTTTACCCCCTTTCGCATTGCAGTTTAAGGCCGGTTGATGTGGAATTCATGAAGGCCCTCCATGAGAAAGTAAATATTGTCCCCCTCATTGCGAAAGCCGACTGCCTCGTTCCCTCCGAGATCAAGAAGCTAAAAGAACGGGTAGGCAGACAATTCCTTCTTTCGGAAGGAAAGGGTTTTTTAAAATGGATTGATTTATTTTATTTAGGTCCCACCTTTTTATGATTTGTGTATTAAAAAGAAAACAACTCAAGGTGGCAAACTTACTAATACTCCTTCCTCCTCTTATTTTCCCCACAACAACAGCCCTGTGAGGTGGGCTGGGCTAAAAAAAAGGAATTGGCTGAAAGTCACCCAGTTGGTTTTGGCAGCTAAGATGGGACTCGGTGTCTCCTAGTGATCAGCCCAAAGTCACCCAGCCAGCTTTCATGACTACAGCAAGACTAGATTTCACCATCTCCTAGTGATTGTACCTAGCTGGATTTCATACCTTAGTCAGGACTAGAACTCCCAGTCTCTTGGTGATTGGCCCAAAGTCACCCAGCCGGCTTCCGTGCCTTAGTCAGGGCTAAAACTCCCAGTCTCTTGGTGATTGGCCCAAAGTCACCCAGCCAGCTTCCATGCCTTAGTCAGGACTAGAACTCCCAGCGTCTTGGTGATTGGCCCAAAGTCACCCAGCTAGCTTACATGCCTTAGCCATGACTACAACTCCCAATCTCCTAGTGATTGGACAAAGTCACTCAGCTGATTTTCAGGCTTAAGACTGGACTAGAACTCACTGTCTCCTGGTTTCTAGCCTGGTACCTTAACCAACAGACCAAACTGGCTAGTAAATTATCAGGTAGGGATATCTTGTGAGTCACTCCAAAATCAATAGGTGTGATAATAAAAGGAGAGGTTTAATTTAAGCATTCGCCCCTTGTGATTTCTCAAGCGAAATCCATGTAGGAAACGGGTTTTGGACTGGGGAGCTGTATTTCCGCCTCTCCCTATGGGCAGTGATGTAGCTCATCTCACCAAAAGGTAAACCAAGCAACTACCTGAGACTTCAGACAACTTTAAAAATGTCTCTTTAACAAACCAAACTTCAATTTTCATGTCATTGTGCCTGAAGGGACAACAAGAGCAATAGACTTTAGACTTATATACCGCTTCCCAGTGCTTCCCAGCCCTCTCTAAGCGGTTTACAGAGTCAGCCTCTTGCCCCCAACAATCGGGGTCCTCATTTTACTGACCTTGGAAGGTTGGAAAGGCTGAGTCAAGCTCCAGCTGGTCAGGATCGAACTGTTGGCAGTGAGCATTGAGTTAGCCTGCAATGCTGCATTCTAACCACTGGGAGGGAAGGGAGGGAGGGAGGAAGGAAGGAAAATAGCAATACACTTATATACTGCTTCACAGTGCTTTTACAGCCCTCTCTAAGCGGTTTACAGAGTCAGCCTCTTGCCTCCAACAATCTGGGTCCTCATTTTAACGACCTAGGAAGGACGGAAAGGTTGAGTCAACCTTTGAGCCATTCAGGATCGAACTCCTGTCAGTGGGCAGAGTTAGTTTGCAATACTGCATTCTAACAACTGTGCACCATGGGTGGGTGAGAGGAAGGTAGGAAGGTAGGTAAGTGGGAGGGAAGGAAGGAAGGAAGGAAGGAAGGAATAGCAAAAGCTCTTAGACTTATATACCACTTCACAGCCCTTTCTAAGCAGTTTACACAGTCAGCCTACTGCCCCCAACAATCTGGGTCCTCATTTTACCCACCGCCAAAGAATGGAAGGCTGAAGCTGGTCAGGATCGAACTGCTGGCAGTGGGCAGAGTCATCCTGCAATGCTGCATTCCAACCCCTGCGCAAAGAATACACTGCAATACAGGACAGTATAATATCGATTTGAACGATCGTCTTTTTGTCAGATCCGGGAAGAGATCGATAAGTTTGGAATGAAAATTTACCAGTTTCCCGAATGCGACTCTGACGAAGATGAGGATTTCAAGCAACAAGATAGAGAACTGAAGGTAAGTTAAAACCACATAATTCTGAGACTCGATTATAGATCATCTTCCCGGCGCGCGCATGCTCTTCCGATTTCCGGCACCCGTATGTGCAGCCGTTTCAGCACTCAGTGCCGAAAAGTTTCGTCAACACCGCCCTAACTACTAACATTTTGTGTTGGCACCAGGAGAGTGCGCCCTTTGCAGTCATTGGTAGCAACACGGTGGTCGAAGCCAAGGGGCAGAGGGTCCGAGGAAGACTCTACCCTTGGGGCATTGTGGAAGGTAAGTTGTCTTTGTTGACTTCAACGTTGACCTTACAAACTCAAGGATCTACTGAACTATTTTCTTTGAAATCTAAGCGAAACTTCCCGCTTTGGAGGCAGTGAAGCTCTGAAGGCCAAAATAGTGTGAAAGTTTTAGTTATGAGCTTCCGCGGTGGTCAGTTTGGGGTCAGAACCAATCCTGGTTTGATCTCGGCATATTCCAGTCAGACTAGAAGATGTTCCCAGTTGTCCTTTCAGAGATGTGGATTTTATCAGGGGTCTGATGGATGCCCTAATTAAACCACGAGCCAAGCTTCAGAACAAATCCATTAGGAGCAACACGTCAGCATGTACCCCAGTGAAGCCAGCTCTGACCCCACGTAATTTACGGCCCAATTTTGACCCTGTTTTTCCCCCGTCCTCCCAGATTGTGTCATAATGATGAATGGATGGATGGATGGAGATCTATCATAAGATATAACGTGAAGCACTAAATGAGAAGATCTCTTTCTTTATTGACCTCTGTGTCTTTCTGCTACAGAACGATGAGTGGGCTCTTTTTAATTCATTGATGGGTTGAGTGGTTCATGCCACCCAACTCCAAAAGGATTGTCTTTCTGGCTTCCCTAGTGGAGAACCAAGCACACTGTGACTTCGTGAAGCTACGAAACATGCTGATCCGAACCCACATGCATGACCTGAAAGACGTGACGTGTGACGTTCATTATGAGAACTATCGGGCACAGTGCATCCAACAGATGACCAGGTGAGTTCCCTGACAGAACTCAGATCAGATCAGGAAGAAAGGACGGGAAGGAGAAGGAGAAGGAGGGCTGTGGGGTCCTTGGTACTCTGTGAGCTTGGCTGTTTTCTTGGAGATGTTTCATAACCCAACTAGGTAACGTCATCAATGCTAGGTGTTGTTTGGGTCATGAAACATCTGCAAGAAAACAGCTAAGTTCAGAGAGCACCAAGGACCCCACAATCCTTCTCCTCCTCCTCCTCCTCCTCCTCCTCCTCCTCCTCCTCCTCCTCCTCCTCCTTCTCCTTCTCCTTTTCCTCCTCCTTCTCCTCCTTTTTCTCCTCCTTTTCCTCCCCCTTCTCCTTCTCCTTCTCCTTCTCCGCTTCCTCCTTTGCTCCTCCTTCCCTGCCTTCCCCTTCTCCTTCCTCTTCCTCCTCCTCTCCTCCTCCTCCCCCTCCCCCTCTTCTTCTTCTTCTCATCCTCCTCCCCCTTTTCTTCCTCCTCCTCCTCCTCTTCTTCTTCTTTTTCTTCTTCTTTTCCTTCTCCTCCTCCTCCTTCTCTTTCTCCTCCTCCTCCTTTGCTCCTCCTCCCCCTCCTTCCCCTTCCCCTTCCTCTTTCTCTTCTCTTCCTCCTCCTCCTTCCCCCTCCCCTCCTCCTCTTCTCCTTCCCCTTCCCCTTCCCCTTCCTCTTCCTCTTCCTCTTCCTCTTCCTCTTCCTCTTCTTCCTCCTCTCCTCCTCCTCCCCCTCCTCCTCTTCCCCCTCCCCTCTTCTTCTTCTTCTCGTCCTCCTTCCCCCTCCTCTTCTCCTTCTCTTTCTCCTTCTCTTTCTCTTTCCCCCTCTCCTTCTCCTTCTCCTTCTCCTTCTCGTCCTCCTCCTCCTTCTCCTCCCCACCCCCATTCCTTTTTAGAGAAGAGAAGAGTTGAGGCTGATTTATAGTTAAATTAATTTTTAACCCTCCTTTTCAGCAAACTGACTCAGGATAACCGAATCGAAAGCCCAATTCCCATCTTGCCGCTTCCAACCCCAGATGCCGAAACAGAGAAGCTCATCAAGATGAAGGACGAAGAGGTAAGCTGCTGAAGATGCTGTTCAGGGCTCCATAGCACGGATGATGTTACCTAGCCAGGTGACGAAACACCTGCAGGCAAATGCTCCGAGAACACCCGTAACCGATTTGCCCTCCTTTGATTTGGATGTACAATTGATTCGGAAAAAAAGCTCCTCCTCCATCTGAACGGAATCGACTAAGCAGATCTTAAAAGGATCTGATTGGAGGATGCTGTTCAGTTTTAGGATCCGGTTCTGAAAACTGAGCATTGATCTCAACTGTCTCTGAATCAAATTCCCCAAATGATTTATATATATATATATATTTTGCACTGCCTTAAGGAGAGCAACTTAAGGAGATGCGGTGGCTCAGTGGCTAAGATGCTGAGTTTGTCGACTGAAAGGTCGGCCGTTCAGCGGTTCGAATCCCTAGTAATGGGGGGAGCTCCTGTGACTTGTCCCAGCTTCTGCCAACCTAGCAGTTATTGAGCAGAGTAGCCCTTGAGCATACTCATGAAAGTGACTGGGAGTGATTGTGAGTAATCACAGTTAACATACAGACACACTAAGTTGTGGTAGTCTTTTACTTTTAGGAAAAAGTAAAACAAAGTCCAAAAACAATCCAAGTCATACACAGATAAAGCGAGAGTTAAAAGATCAATCCAGGGATATTTCAAGTACAAAGTCTTCTTACCAGTTGTAGGCATACACAATAAAGCAGTTCTTCTTGAGTTTCAAACAGGAACAAGTTCAATATTAAGACATTCAATAAATCGTAGAAAGCAACAAATAGCAATGATCAAACAGTGATCACGCAGAGAGATCAGGTAGAGAGTAACAGCAAGTAAGCAGGTAAATTGGTATAATGTCCACATAAACAATAATTCAGGTTTTCCTTAAGTAAATTGGCTACAGAGTTTAGCCAATCAGGATATAGGATGATGCAACACAGTCTTAAAGCAATGTAATACCTTTTGACTGCAAACACAGTTTATATATTAGTTATCACCTTTATATGACATATATATTATATGTTAGTTATCACCTTTAAAGCGCTCCATGGCTTAGGGCCTGGGTACTTATGAGACCGTCTTTTGCCACCAATAACCTCCCACCGACCAGTTCATTCTCACAGGGAGGGACTACTCAGGGTACCGTCAGTCAAATTGTGCCGACTGGCGACTCCCAGGGGGAGGGCCTTCTCTGTAAGGGCTCCAACCCTTTGGAATGAACTGCCCCCTGATATACGAAACATCCCTAATCTCCGTGATATCCGCTGTGCCCTCAAGACCCTGATGTTCGATCAGGCGGGGCTAAGCATGTTAACTGGGAATGATTAAAATATTATCTAATTCTGGGTTTTATTTAATTTGGGCTAAACTATGCTATAATTTTAATTATCAATTTTATGGTGTTTATGTATCTTTTATTTTTTCTTGACCGTACACCGCCTTGAGTCCTGCGGGAGAAAGGCGGTATAGAAATTAAATAAATAAATAAATAAATAAATAAATATATTGCCTGACCAATTAGTTAGGCAATAGCCATTTCCTAATGGACACCCTCCTCTCCTCCCTTATCTCTCCACAGCTGAGAAGAATGCAGGAGATGCTACAGAAAATGCAGCAGCAAATTCAAGAGCAGTGAGAAGGAACCAGGACGAAGAGAACAACGGAGGGGTGTCTCTGTGTGTGTATGTGTGTGTGTGCGTGTGAGCAACCCTGGGCTCCATCCTGCCGGCGAAATGGCTTCAGGAAACTTTATTTTTTTCCTATGATCCAAACGAGCAAAAGAGACTTGCGAGTGAGAGGCACCATCAACCCATCTTCTCCCTCCAAAGCTGATGAACCGTCTTGCAAGACGGGAAGAGGTCCCCCGCTCCCCGCACCCCCGTTTCTCTGAGAGCATCCTAGTATTTAAATGAAAATTTCTGGGGGCGGGAAGTGGGGGGGGGCGTCTGAAGTGTGAGGACTCTGTAAACGTGCACGTTAAATGTTTACGACTAACCGCGGTGCTGTGACTTTCCTCCTCCTCCTCCTCCTTGCCTTCTCTTCTTTCATCCCACCCCCTTTCTTAATAGCTGCCTTTTTTGGGGTGGGTGGGGGGCAATGACATTCTTAACGCATATCTAAGCAAAATGTTGGTGGGACTACCTGGGCAGATTTGATTTGGCTTGGAACAAACTTTTAATTCATTCCCCTTCTCGTTTTGAGATAATAAGGAGCAAAAAGTTGGCTGTATTTGGGGGGTCGTGATGAGGAATGCAAAAAGAAAAACGCAAAGAGAAACCCAGTGCACCAAAGAAAGGAAAAGAAAGGGGGGAAAACAGAAAGAGTAACTTCGCCACCACCCTAGCAGGTAGAAAGTTTAAATTAATTCCTAGCTTGTCATCATCTCGAATAAAAGCTGGCCTCTCTCCTCCATCCCCTTAAATTCATCTCTTAAGAAATAAAGAAGAAAGAAACGGAGTGCGGAAAAGAAAAGGGGAAAAATAAGAAAAAGAAAAACAGATTAAGAATAACTGGCCCATCACCCTAAATTAATTAATTTAATGAATTAAAACAATTAATGCACAGCTGGTCAGCATCTCTAAATAGAACCTAATCTCCCCCCACCCATAGTTCATCTCTAAGGGACAACCCCGCAGGGTGAAATCTACTTACATTCCCTACCGGTTTGGAAGGGCGCGGGCACGCGCTCGCTCGCTCCGATTGTGTGCACACACCATCATCACATCAGATTTTTTAACTGGCGCAGAGGGTCAGAAACGGGGTGAAACCAGGAAGTAACAACGTCTGGGTGGGTGGGCGGAGTCCCGTGCTGCGGGCGCTATCAGTTTGCCGAACCACAATCCGCTGGCGCTACCAGTTCGCCGAACCAGATGCTGCTGACGCTACCAGTTCGGCGAACCACATGCCTCTGGCGCTACCTGTTTGCACAAGCCAAACAGAACCAGCAGGATTTCACCACTGCAACCCTCATATTATATATATAGGTCTTTGGTTATTCGGGTCTTCTCCCGCGTAAAATTGGAAGTGTCTTGATTATATTATATATATATATATATATAATATAATCCAACCAGGGAAACCAGTTCGAATTCTTTTTTTCCACGGCTGTGCAATCCAGCTGCTTTGAAAGGTTGCACACAGGCTGTGTTAATATCCCCCTCCATCTTTGGATGTCCCATTTTGCTTCATATCCGAAATGCTAGGAACTTTCCCTCCTTCCTCCTATTTTTCCACTGTTGGGTTTTTTTTTTTCTTGCTAACTTGGTGCTGCAAAGACTTTTCTTGGTTTTTTGTGTTTGGTGTGTGTGTGTGTGTGTGTGTGTGTGTGTGTGTGTGTGTGTGTGTGTGTGTGTGGTTTTTTTTTAAAGCAAGAGGAAATGATAACACTTTGGCCTGTTGAAGTGAGATAAGGATCCCCTCTCTACACCCAGCAATGCATATAATCAGCTTCTTTTAAAATAGTATTTTTTTTCGCCCTGTTGACAAAAGATAAACTTATTTTTCCTCCCACCAACAAACTACTCTAAAATAAGAAAGGAAGACACGCTGACTCCCACTCCGTCTTCACCAAACTGTGTTACACTCAGCATTTCACAATTCCCCTTCCTCCAAGTGGAGGATGTTATTTGGAGACCGAACAGCCAAAAAATTGGGGGGGGGGGGAACCAAAACCCAAATATAATTTGATTTCCTTGTCGGTCCACCCAAAATGCCTTCCTGGCTTCTTTGTTCATCGTTTTCTTCTCCTGTCCTTTTAGAACCGTGATGGCGAACCTCTCTGCGGGCACGCCGGCCCCCATCCCCAACCCGGCTCCACTATGCATACGAACGCACCTCCCGCCAGCCAGCTAGTCTTCGTGTCTCTGTCGCGCATGTGGGGGGGGATGGGGCGCATGCGGGTGATGCCCGGGTGCATGCATGGTGGGGCGGGGCGCATGCGCGGGGGAGTGTAGGTTGCTGCAGGATGTTTTCCAGACCCAAAATGGGGTGTGGGGGCCAGGGATGACATCCAAATTTTTTCTCTTTGTTGTTATGGGTGTGGCTTGGTGGGCATGGCAGGGGAAGGATATTGCAAAATCGCCATTCCCACCCCACTCCAGGGGAAGGATACTGCAAAAACTCCATTCCCTCCTCACTCCAGGGGGAAGGAAATTGCAAAATCTCCATTCCCGCCCCATTCCAGGGGAAGGATATTGCAAAATCTCTATTCCCACCCCACTCCAGGGGAAGGATACTGCAAAATCTCCATTCCCTCCCCACTCCAGGAGAAAGGATATTGCAAAATCTTCATTCCCAACCCACTCTAGGGGAAGGATACTGTAAAATCCCCATTCTCTCCCCACTCCTGGGGGAAGGAAATTGCAAAATCTCCTTTCCCGCCCCACTCCAGGGGAAGGATACTGCAAAATCTCCATTCCCACCCTACTCCTGGGGGAAGGATACTGTAAAATCCCCATTTCCTCCCTATCAGCTGGGACTCGGGAGGCAGAGAATAGATGGGGGTGGGGCCAGTCAGAATTTTTACTACCGGTTCTCCAAACTACTCAAAATTTCCGCTACCGGTTCTCCAGAACTGGTCCGAACCTGCTGAAAATCACCTCTGGTTCTCTGTGTGTGTGTGTGTGTGAGAGAGAGAGAGAGAGAGAGAGAGACTTTCTCTCTCTCTCTCTGTCTGTGTATGTGATCCCTAGGTACGTTGCACTTCAAGGAGAGTGTATGAAACCCAACCTTGTGCTTATGTGCTGACTTGCACCCAGGATCCGTCATCAACCCTCCGTGATCCAACATCCTTGCTAATTTTCCCGGCCCCGCTTCGCATGCCTTTATTTATTGATTTTCCTAGAAAGCAAGTGATCTTTGTGGGGAATATTCTTCGTGGCGTGGATTGTTTTTTTTTTCTTCTTCCCGGGCTGCTCCTCCACCACCCCTCACCCGCGTGGGGCTCCCCACCCGCCCCCTCCCTCCGGTTCCAAATTCCGATTCTGCCTTCTGTCGCTCTGGCGTTGCGTTCGGCTTTCCTCGGTGCATCGTTCCGATCTTTGTAAATATTCGGTGGGATATTTCTTCGTCGTCATGGTGCGAGACCTTTGAAATATATCTGTTTTATTAAAAAAAAAAATGAGGAGGATGATGGAATATTAATATAATGTTTGCTACTACCTGAACTGATCAAAAAGAAGTAAAGGAAAAACAAGAAAACAAAAAAGCGGAAACGAGCCACGTATCTCTTATTGCTCATCGCATCCAGAGAAATGATTTTTTTTTTAAATGTTACTTTTGAAATGCAGTTGTGAGAAAAAAGCCGGCAAAGCGGAAGGAGAAAAGAGGGGTGGGGATCATCGTCTATTCCTTTTTTTATACATATATAAAGTTTTTAATTATTTTTTTAAAAACAAAGAAACATTTAAAACATCAATCAGCCCTCCCCTGACACATCTTGGTGTTGAATTCTTCAGCTCATTTTATTCTTCTTGTTCCAACAGTTTCTTCTATCATGGAATAGATCATGGTCTATACCTGTTGGTGCCCCATCCTTTTAGGGGAGAACTCCCTAGAGAGCCGTTGGAGAGCCAGTCGTTCCGAATCTGACTGGTCCCAGCTAAGGTCGGCCACACGGGCCTACCTGGTGGAGTTGGCGGCGGCAAAGTGTCGATACTTCACCGATGTCATCGCGTCCGCAGAGAATCGCCCGGCTGCCCTGTTCAGGGTGTCCCGCTCCCTCTTGAATCAGAGGGTGAGGGAAGATCCTCTGCGGGGACGAGCCAAGGAGTTTGGCCAGCACCTATTGGACAAGATCGCTCAGATTCGGGACGGCTTGGACTCTGACTGGACAGAGTCAGACGATGAGGAGGCAGTGGGTCCTGTGCTTTGGGAAGAGTTCGACTCTGTTACCCCAGAGGAAGTGGACAGGATCATGGGGAAAATGAGTGCGGCCATTTGTGTGCTGGACCCGTGTCCCTACTGGCTGGTTTATTCAGCGAGGGAGGTGACACGTGGCTGGATCCAGGCGGTGATAACGGTTTCTTTGAGGGAGGGAAGCTTCCCGACTGCCTTGAAGGAGGTGGTGGTGAGGCCCCTCCTCAAGAAGCCGGACTTGGATCCAGCTGTTTTAAGTCATTTTCGTCCAGTCCCCAATCTCCGCTTTGTAGCGAAGGTTGTTGAGAGTGTAGTGGCATGTCAGCTCCTGCTGGCTCTGGATGAAGCGGATTACCTCGACCCATACCAGTCGGGTTTCAGGCCTGGGTACAGCACGGAGACGGCATTGGTCGCGCTGGTGGGTGATCTCTGGAGGGCTCGGGACAGAGGTTATTCCTCTGTTCTGGTCCTATTGGATCTTTCGGCGGCTTTTGATACCGTCGACCACGGTATCTTGCTGCATCGCCTTGAGAGGTTGGGAGTGGGAGGCACCGTTTTACGGTGGTTCTCCTACCTCTCGGGTCGAATGCAAGCAGTGTTGGCAGGGGGGCAGAGATCGGCTTTGAGGCCCCTCACTTGTGGGGTTCAAAATCTATATGAAACCGCTGGGGGAGATCATCTGTGGTTTCGGGGTGAGGTACTATCAATACGCTGGTGATACTCAGCTCTTTATATCCACCCCGAACCAACCCAGTGATGCTCTCGATGTCCGGTGCCTGGAAGCGGTACGGGTCTGGATGGGAAGGAACAGACTTCGACTCAACCCTGCCAAGACCGAGTGGCTGTGGGTACTGGCAACTCAGTTCACAGGAGAGGTTCCATTGTTGGCTATAAAGGGTGAAATTTTACCCCATGTAGACAGGGCACGCAACTTGGGTGTTCTCCTGGACTCACGGTTGAGTCTAGAAGATCATATAACGACCGTGACCAGGCGGGCATACGCCTAGGTCCATCTGGTGCGCCAGTTGCGCCCCTACTTGGACCGAGATGCCCTACGCACAGTTACTCATGCGCTAGTCACCTCACATATTGGTTACTGTAACACTCTACATGGGGCTGCCCTTGAGGACCACTCGGAGGCTTCAGCTGGTACAAAATGCAGCCACGTGGGTTGTGATGGGAGAATCCCGATACTCCGGTGTTAATCCCCTCCTGTGTGACTTGCATTGGTTACCGGTTGCCCTCCGGGTGAGATTCAAGGTGCTGGTGATCACCTATAAAGCCCTACATGGCTTAGGCCCAGGATATTTGGCGGCAAATAGCCAGCAATGACATGCCATTGCCCGCTTCGCGCCCATAGAGAGGGCCTGCTCAGGGTGCCATCGACTAGACAGCGTCGGCTGGCGGCCCCCAGGGATAGAGCCTTCTCTGTGGACGCGCCCACCCTCTGGAATCGACTCCCTTTGGAGTTCCGGTTGGCTCCTGATCTTCGCCCTTTCCGCCGCGAATTAAAAACTTGGTTATTCAAGTTCCCCGACCTGGACTGATGAGGTTTTATGGGTTTTTAAAGTTTTATTTGGTTTAACTAGGTATTTTAACTCCGTACAATGGTTTTGTGGATTTTAGCATTGTGAGCCGCCCTGAGTCCGTCGGAGATAGGGCGGCATATAAGCTAAATAATAAAATAAAATAAAATAAAATAAAATAAAATAAAATAAAATAAAATAAAATAAAATAATAAAATAAAATAAAATAAAATAAAATAAAATAAAATAAAATAAAATAAAATAAATAAAATAAAATAAAATAAAATAAAATAAAATAAAATAAAATAAAATAAATAAATAAATAAATAAATAAATAAAATAAAATAATAATATAATATAATATAATATAATATAATATAATATAATATAATATAATATAATATAATATAATATAATAATAAATAAATAAATAAAATAAAATAAATAAAAATAATAATATAATATAATATAAAATAAAATAAAATAAATAAAATAATAAAATAAAATAAAATAAAATAAAATAATAAAATAAAATAAATATAATAAAATAAAATAAATAAAATAATAAAATAAAATAAAATAAAATAAAATAAAATAAAATAATAAAATAAAATAAAATAAATAAAATAAAATAAAATAAAATAAAATAAAATAAAATAATAAAATAAAATAAAATAATATAATAAAATAAAATAATAAATAAAATAAAATAAATAAAAATAATAATATAATATAATATAAAATAAAATAAATAAAATAATAAAATAAAATAAAATAATAAAATAAAATAAAATAAAATAAAATAAAATAAAATAATAATATAATATAATATAATATAATATAATATAATATAATAATAAATAAATAAAATAAAATAAATAAAAATAATAATATAATATAATATAAAATAAAATAAAATAAATAAAATAATAAAATAAAATAAAATAAAATAAAATAATAAAATAAAATAAATATAATAAAATAAAATAAATAAAATAATAAAATAAAATAAAATAAAATAAAATAAAATAAAATAATAAAATAAAATAAAATAAAATAAAATAAAATAAAATAAAATAAATAAAATAAAATAAAATAAAATAAAATAATAAAATAAAATAATATAATAAAATAAAATAATAAATAAAATAAAATAAATAAAAATAATAATATAATATAATATAAAATAAAATAAATAAAATAATAAAATAAAATAAAATAATAAAATAAAATAAAATAAAATAAAATAAAATAAAATAATAAAATAGAAGAGAATAGAATAGAATAGAATAAAATATAATAAAATAATAAAATAAAATAAATAAAATAAATAATAAAATATAAAATAAATAAAATAATATAAATAAATAATTTTAGAACTGGTTTTTGAGGATTTCTTGTAGGTTAGGGCCATTCAAAAAACAAACAAGCAAAAAAAAAAGTCAAAATGCAGTTGTGAGGAAAAAGCCAGCAAAGCGGAAGGAGAAAAGAAGGGTGGGGAATCATGGTCTATTCCTGTTGGTGCCCCATCCTTTTAGGGAATAGAACTGTCATTCGTTTAAAAACTTTCAGGATGAGGAGATTTTGGGTTTACAGGCGGCCCCTGACTTACGACCGGTTGCTTAGCGACCATTCAAACTTCTGATGGTGGTGGGAACTTACAACCTGGATTTGAAGTTTAGTTATTATTATTATTTATTAGTTCAATTTATATGCCGCCCTTCTCCGAAGACTCAGGGCGGCTTACAATGCGTTACCGTTCTGACAGTTGCTCCCACACACACCTCTGAGGTCACATGACCACATTTTACAACTTTTACTTCTGCCTTTCTTCACCCATGTTGGAGCCTCAGTTTTGCTTAACCCCTCTGGCATTCATTTTACGACCATTACGTTTGCTTAATGACCACTTGAAAAAAGGTTGTAAAGTTGACTTATGCGGCAGGCAGGCCCCATTCGGGTCGTAACCTGAGGACTACCTACATTGCATTTGGTTCTGAGACTATCAGATCCCACAAATAGCACTAGCACTTAAGACTTATATACCGCTTCACAGTGCCTTTACAGCCCTCTCTAAGCAGTTTTACAGAGTCAGCCTCTTGCCCCCAACATCTGGGTCCTCATTTTACCCACCTCGGAAGGATGGAAGGCTGAGCCAACCTTGAGCCGGTCAGGATCGAACTCCTGGCAGTGGGCAGAGTCAGTCTGCAATACTGCATTATAACCACTGTGCACCATGGAGGGAGGGAGGGAGGGAGGGAGGGAGGGAGGGAAGGAAGGAAGGAAGGAAGGAAGGAAGGAAGGAAGGAAGGAAAAGAGAGAAAGGAGAAGAAGCAAGAGGCCTGGAGGGAGAAAGAAGGGAGGAAGGGAGGGAAGGAAGGAGAGAGGGAGGGAGGGAAGGAAGGAAGGAAGGAAGGAAGGAAGGACAATAGCACTTAGACTTATATACCACTTCACAGTGCTTTCCAGCCCTCTCTAAGCAGTTTACAGAGTCAGCCTTTTGCCCCCAACAATCTGGGTCCTCATTTTACCCACCTCGGAAGGGTGGAAGGATGAGCCAACCTTGAGCTGGTCAGGATTGAACTCCTGGCAGTGGGCAGAGTCAGTCTGCAATACTGCATTAGAACCACTGTGCACCATGGAGGGAGGGAAGGAAGAAAGGAAGCAAGGAAGGAAAAGAGAGAAAGGAGAAGAAGCAAGAGGCCTGGAGGGAGAAGGAAGGAAGGAAGGAAGGAAGGAAGGACAATAGCACTTACACATCGCTTCACAGTGCTTTCCAGCCCTCTCTAAGCAGCTTACAGAGTCACCATCTTGCCTCCTTATATTACCGACCTCGGAAGGATGGAAGGCTGAGTCAACCTTGAGCCTGGTGGTGAGAATCGAACTCCTGGAGTGAGCAGTGAGTTAGCCTGCAGTACTGAATTCTAACCACTGTGCCACCACAACTCTTTAACAGTTGCCAGTTGATCATTTTTGTGGCATGTTTTAGTTTTTGCTCTTCCTCCGAGGCAGATTCTAATCTGCGCCTGTCGGCTCCTGGGGTGGCTAACAGAGGAAGCGTTCGGCTCTTGTGGCCAGAACATTTCCCCCATCTGGTGACAACACATTGTGAAGTTGTCCTCTTTTTTTGGGGCTTGAGGTTGGTCATTAAAGGGCTCAAGCAGGAGATCCTGTACAATTCCGGACAAATGGTTATCCAACTTTCTCTTGGAAGATCTCCAATGATGGAGCCCCCACAACTGGAGGCAACTTCTGTTCCACTGATTAATTGTTCTCACTGTCCGGAAATGTCTCTTTATTTATTCGTTGAGTTAGTAGTTGGTTTCCACCCATCCTGTATTTCAGGAGCTCAAGGGGGTTTCCTCCTCCTATTTTTTTACCCCCTGAATGACAACCCGATGAGGAGGGAAGTGGGGCAGTGGTGGGTTTCAAATTTTTTTTACGACCGGTTCTGTGGGCGTGGCTTGATGGGCGTGGTGTGGCTTGGTGGGCGTGGCAGGGGAAGGATACTGCAAAATCTCCATTCCCATCCCACTCCAGGGGAAGGAAACTAAAATCTCCATTCCCATCCCACTCCAGGGGAAGGATACTGTAAAATCTCCATTCCCATTCCACTCCAGGGGAAGGATACTGTAAAATCTCCATTCCCACCCCACTCCTGGGGGAAGGATATTGCAAAAGCTCCATTCCCACCCTATTCCTGGGGGGAAGGATATTGCAAAAGCGCCATTCCCACCATACTACAGGGGAAGGATACTGTAAAATCTCCATTCCCACCATACTACAGGGGAAGGATATTGCAAAATCTCCATTCCCATCCCACTCCAGGGGAAGGATACTGAAAAATCCCCATTCCCACCCCACTCCAGGGGAAGGATACTGCAAAATCTCCATTCCCACCCCACTCCAGGGGAAGGATACTGCAAAATCCCCATTCCCTCCCCGATCAGCTGGGACTTGGGAGGCAGAGAATCGATGGGGGCGAGGCCAGTCAGAATTTTTACTACCGGTTCTCCGAACTACTCAAAATTTTGGATCTAATGATGGACTTGTACCTTACTCTTCATCCAATACTTTCACCACTACACCACACTGCCTGTTTTTTTGTAACTCCTGTTGAAACAATTACTAACCCAAACACTCTATTAGGTTTATTAATGATTGCTCAAAATCAGATTTTGAATTTTTCACTCTTCCCTTCTGCCCAATCTAGATACCTATAGCTCTGGTACTTTCTACCCCATCCCTTTTTGGGTCTTTTGGTTATCTGCAAGATAAAATCATGAACATCTGGTTACCCTATGAAGTATCATTTTAGACTGGCCTTTTGAGCTGCCTGGATTTGTAACTAGGGTTTGCCCATTGTACTAAACCACAATTTAAAGATAGTTGGGCCAATCACCAAATTGGACTGGAATCACACACGATAAACATGGTTTGCAAGCTACAATAGCTGGCTATAGATGGGCGTGATGGCTTAATAAGCCATGTTGGAGATAGTCTACAAGCAAAGACATCTATGTTGTGAGAATCCTAGGGGACACAGGATTAAACCCTAGGATTTTTAAATTTCCACCTGAGATACAATATTTGCAGAATTGGCATTAGTAAGCCCATGAGAATGATAGAACTATAACCACATTTTCATAACCATAATAACCCATTAAACCTGGTTAGTTTGAACCCAGTTAGCACCTTTTGGGGATGCCTCATCCTATACAACTCATCGGTTTGTTCTATGGGTCAATATCCTGCACACACTTCGGTAGGTAAAGGTAAAGGTTCCCCTCGCACATATGTGCTAGTCGTTCCCGACTCTAGGGGACGGTGCTCATCTCCGTTTCAAAGCCGAAGAGCCAGCGCTATCCGAAGACGTCTCCGTGGTCCTGTGGCCGGCATGACTCAATGCCAAAGGCCCACGGAACGCTGTTCCCTTCCCACCAAAGGTGATCCCTATTTTTTCTACTTGCATTTTTTTACATGCTTTCAAACTGCTAGGTTGGCAGAAGCTGAGACAAGTCACGGCAGCTCACTCCATTAGGTGGCACCAGGGATTCGAACCGCCGAACTGCCGACCTTTCGATCGACAAGCTCAGCATCTTTAGCCACTGAGCCACCATGTCCAATTGATTCAATCAGGAAGTGAATAACCGGGAAGTTAACACAATTCCTGGACTCCCATCCATAGGCTTTGTTACAACTCCAACTTTGCTTGCATTCAAAACTTTTTGAAACAGGATGTTCAAGAGATGTCGGCTTGAAAAGAAAAAAAAAAGGCCCCGTCAGAGGGTAAACCTCCAGGGATTTCCAGAGAATGACTAAGGAGAACAAGTCTTCCCCTTATCTTTCTGGAACACGCATGGAGGTTATCAACTCAACTGCTGCTGCTGCTTGCTCTACCAGCCAGTTGTCCTTCACGTCTCATTCCAGAGGGACGCGACATACAGAGAGGTAAGTCCTCAACTGGGTTTCTTTCACTTATACAGCAAATTTTGGGCCACCAGGTCAAATGAGTGGTCTACCTTGACCATTTGAGGAGATCATCTGGAGATCTTCAGCCTGTTAGATAAACAAATATCTTTCCGACTCTTGTGTGTCTTTCATTGAAGAGATGCCCAGTACTTAAACGTTGCATCTTTCCATGGTAGGCTTTGATCAAGCCATTAATGTACATCGTTCATATAGAATATAGAATAACAGAGTTGGACCTTGGAGGTCTTGTAGTCCAATTTGAGCAGGAGACCCTATACTCAATTCAGACAAGGCTGTTGAGTCTCTTTTTAAAGACCTCCAGGGATGGAGCACCCACAATTTCTAGCAGCAAGTCTTTCCACTTATTAATTAACAGAATAACAGAGTTGGAAGAGACGTTGGAGGTCTTCTAATCCAACCCCCTGATCATACAGGATACCATTTCAGTCAAATGGTTGTCCAATTTCTTCTTGCAAATCTCCAGTGTTGGAACATCCAACAACTTTTGGAGGCAAGTCATTCCACTGGTTAATTGTTTTCACGGTCAGGAAATTCCTCCTTATTTTTAGGTTGCTTCTCTCCTTGGTTAGTTTCCATCCGTTGCTTCTTGTCCTGCTTTGGAGAATAGCTTGACCCCCCTCTTCCCTGTGGCAGCCCCTCAAATATTGGAAGCCTGCTATCGTGTCACCCCTAGTCCTTCTCTTTGTTGGATTGTGTTTGTTAGACATTGTTAGGCTATGATCCAGCAACTCTAATCTAAACCCATTGTCTCATCTAAATCAATTCAAATTATCTTGAGGAAGAACGTTTCGTTCAAACTTCAATGTTATACTTTACAAAAATTGTATTATTATTAGAGGAGTAATAGTATTATTAAGTCTCGATTTAATTAAGATCCATTGTGTGTGGTGACCTCCAAGTGATGGAACACCCACCAGAAGGAACACCCTTCTGAAGGCAAGCTATTGTAGGCGCCCCAAGGATGGACAATCTAATTGATTGATCTAATATTTTTTTTACACCTGTTCTAGGATGAGGAAAGTTTATAGTTCTGGAGTTTTTTTAAAACTATGTTTATCTTAGGGTTTAATTTGAAGGTCTCCAATTTCAGAATGGATGGAAACTCAACCACCAATCTTCAGCCATTTTGGTGGTGGTGGTAATTTTGGTACGTTCTTGAGTCCTGAATGGACTTTTATGAACATGGGTTCCAGCTGATGATTTCCCTAACTCCAGAGTAGGATATACCGTATTTTTCAGAGTATAAGATGCTCCGGAATATAAGACCCACTTATCTTTTTCGGTGAGGAAAACAAGAAAAAGAAATCTGCCTCTGCCTCCCAGCAATTTGCCTCGTTGCAGCAAACAGCCTGCCTTACTTTCATTTTCATTTTCAGCATAGCTTGATTAGCACAAAAAAAAAAAAAAATCAGCAATTTATCTCCTTGCAGCAAGTAGCAGAGGCCCACACAAAACAGCTGAGAGCAAAACAGCTGAGAGTTGGGAAAACCAATGCAATCAACTTGTGCTACTTAGGCTGTGCTGAAGCTGAAACGAGCTGTTTTTTCTTGCCGCTTGCTGCAAGGAGGTTAACTGCTGGGAGGCAGAGGCCAAAGGGTGGGGGCCAGTGAGAGGCCAGGGCTACATTTCGGTGTATAAGACGCACTTAAATTTTCACCCCCTTTTAGGGAGGAAAAAGGTGCATCTTATACTCCGAAAAATACGGTAAATTTCCTCTGCGGCTTTTTCGTCCTCATCTCTCTCTGGTTCAAGGGTGTCAAACTCAAATTTCATTGATCGTTGCAGCAGGGCTGTGGTTGACCTCACGGGGGAGGCAGGACTTGGTGGGCGTGGCCAACTGCATGGGTGTGGCTGATTGGGTGGGCATGGCCAACTTGCCACCACTCCCCAAACTGCTGGCATGTTTCCTCTTTGCATTGGGTAGACCAGGACGGCCCCTGGTCTACCGAATGCCATGGAAGGCGTGCGAGCTAAGAGCGTGAGCGTGCACACTCACATTTTCGGTGCTGGGCGAACCGGTAGGTAAATTATGTGAATCACACTCTGGTTTGACCCCCCCCCTGCTCTAGTTAATGATTTCCGAATTGAAACTAATTGAAGCTGAATTGAAACTACCTTGAATTGAATTGATTTCTCTGCCTTTCAGAGTCGAAGATGAGTCTCGTCGGCTTCTTCTTCATCTTCGCCTTGCTCCCTCTTGTCGCCCCAGACTGTCCCCGCCCTTGCCGTTGCGCCGCCGACATCGTCGACTGCATGTCGACCGATCTCACGGACGACATGATCCCGCTCTCCTTCTCCTCCTCGACGAACAAGCTTTATCTCAACAACAACTATTTGACCTTCATCCCCAAAGGTCTTTTCGACAACCTGCACGGCCTCCAGGCTGTTTACCTGAGGGGCAATCCTTGGGAATGTACCTGCAACATCCTCTACCTCCGCTCCTGGCTGCAATGGCAAGAGAATCGGACTCTGTATCGCGACGTGGTGTGTTCGACCCCTGCCCATCTTCAAGGTCGGATTATCACTTACCTGTCCGAAGATGAGATCATCTCTACCTGCCAGTCTTGGTATTGCGGTGTGGCTCTGGTGGCCCAGATCTGCCTCTTTGTCTTCATCCTGGTGCAGGCCATCTTGTTGTTTCTGGTGGTCTTCTACATTTGCAGATTCCAGCGGATAGCCAAGGAAGCCAGGAGGACAATGTTGGAGGTTTATGAGACTCCGGATCCATGGCAAAGCACTCGTAAGAACAGTATTGACTGAGGGTCCGTGGAGATTCTCAATCATCCAGGTCATGGTTGTCCCAAAGGTGCTTTTCACAAGACAACTGGACTTCCTTAGTTTTTTTTCCCCTTGTGGAGACCTTTTGCTTTTCATCCAAGACACTGTTGTGATCTAGGCTTCCTGAGTCATTAAAACACAAGAGTAGTCCCAAAAACCTCTTTTATTGCCACAGCTGTGAATTACGTTCATTCACAGCTGAGTCCCAATTAGCTGCAAAAAGTCCTATGGAAGAAGTCCTTCAGGATAATCACCCACCTTTATCTCCCTTGACACGCAAAGACCTACTTGGCAAAGCCACACAGAGTCCAGAATCAAACAGAGATGCCGACTGGGAACAGAATTAACAACATTGCTTTCCTGCAAAGAGCCCACGTGCCTTTGCTCCTCTTTTAAGCCTTATGGGAGGGGCCAATCATCTCCAGGCCTTACTCCTGAGTCGTCCCTTTTGTTTTAACTATTCTTGCCTTCTGGCAGCTTGCACCAGGAGCAGGCTCCTCCTGTTCCTCTGCCTCTCTGATGTCCGACTCAGAGCCCTCATCTGAGCCTTCCCCAGACTCCAGGACTGGCCCATGTTCCTCCCCAGCCTCCTCAGTGTCCAAGCCGGCTGCTGGTGGACCACAACAGAAGGTTCTTCAGTTCCAGGAAGCTTCTTCTTCAACTGAAGAAGCTTGTGGGATGAGAAGCAAAAGGTCTTCAAGGAAACAAACCAAGAGAATCCAGCTGCCTTTTGAAAAAAAGCACTTTTGGGGATAGTATCAACTGATCGTCACACAGGAATAGCTTTTTTCCCAAATGCCTTATTTCCTTGGAGAACTTTGGGAGTTCTAGGCATAATTTGGAAGATGCTTGCCTTTTTTGAAGAAGAAGAAGAAGAAGAAGAAGAAGAAGAAGAAGAAGAAGAAGAGGAGGAGGAGGAGGAGGAGGAGGAGGAGGAGGAGGAGGAGGAGGAAGAGGAAGAGGAAGAGGAAGAGGAAGAGGAAGAGGAAGAGGAAGAGGAAGAGGAAGAGGAAAGAAGAAAGAAGAAAGAAGAAGAAGCTCCTACACAGAACTTTTGTGATGGATAAACATAATTGCTGGATCGTCATTTGGTACTTAATCTCTGTAGAGTCTTCCTATAATTGGGGGAAAAATGGTTTGGGGCTGGTGATTCAGCCCCCCCCTCATGTCTGATGCCCCCTATATTATGTACAGATAGCCCTTGACTTACAACCATTCATTTAGTGGCCATTCGAAGTTACGACGACACTGAAAAAAAGTAATTTACAACCAGTTTTCACAGTTACCCAATGGAACAGAAGTTGTGGGAGCTTCATCCCTGGAAGCTTTCAAGAAGAGACTGGACGGCCATCTGTCTGAAACGGTGTGGGGTCTGCTTAGGCGGGGGGTTCGACTAGATGACCTTCCAACTCTGTTAATCTGTATCTGTATGTAATCCAACCATTTGGGCGTTTGGCACGTGGCCTATAGTTATGACAGCTGCAGCATCCTGGGGTCAAAATTTGAGACCTTCTTGGCCATCTTCTGGCAAGTGAGTGGGGGAAGCCCTGTTCTCTTACAGACTGCGTGATTCACCATAACTGTAGTAATTCACTTAGCGACTGTCTTGCCTAACGGCAGAAATTCTAGTCCCAATTGGAATTGTAAGTCAAGGATTGCCTGTAAAATCCTTCCGTGTTTTTTTTTAACTCTGTTAAATGCCACGTGGTAACTTGTTGCTTTTTAAAAAACTTCAACGTATTAATACGGTCCTTCTTCCCCTCCAATCTGGATTAGCTTCGGTTTATTAAACCTTAATTTTAATCTCAAATTATTAAAATGCAGTTATTAAACCTCTCTCTGTCTCTCTATAATATAAAGTCTCTCTGTCTTTGTCTCTCTCGCTCTCTGTCTATGTCTCTCTGTGTCTCTCTCGCTCTCTGTGTCTCTCTCTCCACCCCAGATCACCCCAACGATGCCCTTGAAGTGATGTCCCGGTGCCTGGAGGCCGTGCGGATCTGGATGGGGAGGAACAGGCTCAGGCTCAACCCATCCAAGACCGAGTGGCTGTGGTTTCCGACGTCCCGATATAGTCAGTTGGCGCCATCACTGACTATTGGGGGCGAATCACTGGCCCCCACAGAGAGGGTTCGTAACTTGGGCGTCCTCCTGGATTCACGGCTGTCCTTGGAAGGGCATCTGACGGCCGTGGCCAGGAGGATTTTCTATCAGGTTCGCCTGATCCGCCAGTTACGTCCCTTTCTGGATCGGGACTCCTTGCTCACAGTCACTCACGCCCTTGTCACTTCCCGTCTAGACTACTGTAATGCTCTCTACATGGGGCTCCCCTTGAGGAGCACCCGGAGGCTCCAACTGGCGCAGAGTGCGGCCGCGCGGGTGGTGATGGGAGCGACATGGCGTTCCCATGTGACACCTCTCCTGCGCGAGCTGCACTGGCTCCCGGTGGTCTTCCGGGTGTGCTTCAAGGTCCTGGTTACTACCTTTAAAGCGCTCCATGGCTTAGGACCTTGGTACTTGCAGGACCGCCTACTACCACCAATAGCCTCCCACCGGCCAGTACGCTCTCATAGAGTGGGGCTCCTCCGGGTGCCGTCAGCCAAACAATGTCGGCTGGCAGCCCCCAGGGGGAGAGCTTTCTCTGTGGGGGCACCTACTATCTGGAATGAGCTCCCCCCAGAGATACGGAGGATCCCAGATCTGCCCACCTTCCGCCGCGCTCTTAAGACTTTTCTATTTTGCCAGGCGGGCCTGGCCTAACCACTCCCCGTTTTTAGTGTCAAATTTTAAAAATTTTTAAATTATATTAGGGTGTTTTAATTCTGTCCGGCCAAATTCATTTAATTTGTTTTTAGTTGATTTTTAAATTTTGTATGTATGTATTTTTATTGTTGGCTGTACACCGCCCTGAGTCCTTCGGGAGTAGGGCGGTATATAAATCTAATAAATCTAATCTAATCTAATCTAATCTAATCTAATCTAATCTAATCTAATCTAATCTAATCTAATCTAATCTAATCTAATCTCTCTCTCTCTCTCTCTCTGTGTGTCTCTGTCTCTGTCTCTCCGTGTCTCTCTCGCTCTCTCTGTCTCTCTCTGTCTCTGTCTCTCTCTCTCTCTGTGCCTCTGTCTCTGTCTCTCTGTCTCTCTCTCGCTCTCTCTGTCTCTGTCTCTGTCTCTCTCTCTCTCTGTGCCTCTGTCTCTGTCTCTCCGTGTCTCTCTCGCTCTCTCTGCCTCTCTCTGTCTCTGTCTCTGTCTCTCCGTGTCTCTCTCTGTGTCTCTGTCTCTGTCTCCCTGTCTCTCTCTCTCTCTGTTTCTCTCTCTCTTTCTCTGTCTTTTTCTCTGTCTCTTTCTCTGTCTCTATCTCTCTGTCTCTGTCTCTCTCTGTGTCTTTGTCTGTCTCTCTCTTTCTCTCTCTTTCTCTCTCTGTGTCTGTCTCTCTCTCTCTCTCTTTCTCTGTGTCTCTCTCTTTCTCTGAGTCTGTCTCTGTCTCTCTCTATCTGTTTCTCTATCTCTTTCTCTGTCTCTGTCTGTCTCTGTCTGTCTGTCTCTCTATCTCTCTCTGTCTCTCTCTGTCTCTCTCCCCCTTTTTCAATGTATGCCAATTTGATTTTTTAAAAATATCTTCTTAAAATCTCAGTTCCAGAAAAGTATTTTCTCTGTCCCCCAGAAGGGGGCGCTCAAACCCCATTACACTTTCTTTTCTATACACTTTCATTTTTTTTTCATTTCATTAGCAAATTGTTGTCTTCCTTGCCAGGACAAATGGTAACTTCTTTCTCTCTATCATAGCCGGAGAAAAAAAAGAGTTTTTATTTCAGACACAACGGCTCTGTTATAGAACTTGCCGACGTTGATTTTGTACAAAAAAACAGTCTGCAGAAAATGTGGAATTTTCTTGGTTGTTTTTTCCCCCATCTTTCCCAAGATAATTTTTGTATCTTGAGAAAAATACAAAATAATGTATAGTAATACAAATAATGTATAGAAAACCAACGGTCTGCAGACAGATTATATATATATATATATATATCCTGTAATATATCCGTAGTAGAAATAAGGAATTCTCACTCCCTAGTACCTTTGACTCAGTGGTGAAATCCATTTTTTTTACTACCAGTTCTGTGGGCGTGGCTTGGTGGGTGTGGTGTGGCTTGGTGGGCGTGGCTTGGTGGGCATGTCAGGGGAAGGATACTGCAAAATCCCCATTCCCTCCCCATTCCAGGGGAAGGACACTGCAAATTCCCCATTCCCTCCCCACTCCAGGGGAAGGATACTGCAAAATCTTCATTCCCTCCCCACTCCCGGGGGAAGGATACTGCAAAATCCCCATTCCCTCCCCACTCCAGGGGAAGCATACTGCAAAATCCCCATTCCCTCCCCACTCCTGGGGGAAGGATACTGCAAAATCCCCATTCCCTCCCCACTCCAGGGGAAGGATACTGCAAAATCCCCATTCCCTCCCCACTCCTGGGGGAAGGATACTGCAAAATCTCCATTCCCTCCCCACTACAAGGGAAGGATTTTGCAAACTCTCCATTCCCATCCCACTCCTGGGGGAAGGATACTGCAAAATCTTCATTTCCATCCCACTCCAGAGGAAAGATACTGCAAAATCTCCATTCCCACCCGACTCTGGGGCCAGCCAGAGGTGGCATTTGCTGGTTCTCTAAACTACTCAAAATTTCCGCTACCGGTTCTCCAGAACCTGTCAGAACCTGCTAGATTTCACCCTTGGTTGTGGGGCAAAATTAAGCCAGAGTAATGGATGGAGAGAAACCAAATGATAAGTCTCGGCTACTCAGATGGGCTCCCCCCACCACCACCTTTTTTTCTTCTGGTGCCACTTTATGCTATGCTCTTGACTTTGATAAATAGGCTTCTGAATAAAACGTTAATCTAACTAGAGGTGGGGGTGGGGCGGGGGTGACTGGACCAGGCCTCTGCCCCCTCCCCACTTGTGTCCCGGCCTCCTCCTGACCTCGTTTCAGCACTAAGGGAGAAAACATAGCAATTTTGTCTGTCCTTATAGAAAGCTTGCTAGTTTTGATTAATGGGAGAAAGGTTCAGTTCTATTCTGGGGCATTTTTCCCCGACAGCAGAAAAATAAGCAGAGAGTCACCAAATGTGACCCACAGAAGATGGAAAATTGGAGAGGAGGGTGAAGGAACTAAATTTACAGGAGACCCACCCCTCCCACCCAAAGAGTTAAAAGTATATATGCCAAGCTCATGTGCCCAAGCAGTCAAAGGATATGTTGCAAATTTTCTTGAACTAGAACCTAGAAAATAGGTTAGGAGCCTGGATAGCTCAGCAGACTAAAGCATTGTGATTAACACCAGCTGCCTGCAATTACTGGAAGTTTGAATCTCACCAGGCTCAAGGTCGACTCAGCCTTCCATCCTTTCTAAGATGGGTAAAATGAGGATCCAGTTTGTGGGGGCAATAAGCTGACTTTGTATAAATTTACAAAAGTATGAAGGCTATTGCTTAACGCATTGTAAGCCGCCCTGAGTCTCCGGAGAAGGGCAGCATAGAAATCTAATTTAAAAAAAAATAGAACAGAGACCTTGGATGGACACCCTATTGTCAGATTCGAACCAGTAGTGGGTTTCAAAATTTTTTACTACTGGTTCTGTGCGTGTGGCTTGGTGGGCGTGGCTTGGTGGGCGTGGCAGGGGAAGGCTACTGTAAAATCTCCATTCCCACCCCACTCCAGGGGAAGGATACTGCAACATTCCCCATTTCCTCCCCACTCCTGGGGGAAGGATATTGCAAAATCTCCATTCCCAGCCCACTTCAGGGGAAGGATACGGCAAAATCTCCATTCCCTCCCCACTGCTGGGGGAAGGATACTACAAAATCCCCATTCCCACCCCACTTCAGGGGAAGGATACTGCAAAATCCCCATTTCCTCCCCACTGCTGGGGGAAGGAGACTACAAAATCCCCATTCCCACCCCACTCCAGGGGAAAGGTCCTACAAAATCCCCGTTCCCACCCCACTCTGGGGCCAGCCAGAGGTGGTGTTTGCTGGTTCTCTGAACTGCTCAAAATTTCCACTACCGGTTCTCCAGAACCTGTCAGAACCTGCTGGATTTCACCTCTGCTCCAACTCCCTTAATGACAAGAGCGAGGACATGGTTGTCCCCACATACCTCACTGGGGACGCAAAGCCTACCCACAAAATTGCTGCTCTACCTCGCTGAAACCTATCTTAGGAACGTCTGTGGAAAATCTGTGCATTGAACGACCTTTTAACAGGAAATAACATGGGCACCTCAATCACACCGGGCAATTCTGTCTTCCTTTAGTTCCAAGTTGAAACTCGGTGAGTTGTTGAGTTGTCAGCCCAAGCGAGCCACGGATGACATGCCTGGAGGACCAGCCCGTTGTGGGATTGACAACAACTTTTGTTCCCCTGTGACGGATGACTCTTAGGCTGAAGACCTGGCCATTGTCTGCTCAGCTTGCGTCCTCCTCTTGGGCGATAGCCATCTCTTCATGGGCTATTCAGTCCCTGTAGAAAAAGGGACTATTTCTTTTTCTGAGTATACATCCAACCTATTGTCTTAGCAGAGGAATTTTGGGGTGCTAGGTCAATCCGGTGACGGCCAGCCATTGTAGGAGGTCCAAGGAAATGTTGGCCTCTGTTTACCCGATGACTGCGGGGCCTTCTCTTCTTATCTGCCTAAGGAAGCAAGAAGCCTCTTTCTTTGTCAAATAATAGGCCCGCGCCAGCCTGTGTGGAAAACGTCCATGTAATTACAATTCTACAGCTCTTGGGGCATTTATCTTGTACATCAACGATCCATCAGCGTCTACCAAGCCTTGCATTGTTTTCTGCAGTTAGCTACGCAAACGCCAAGCGCATTTGCAGGATATTTCAGCCGTGTGTGCGAGAGGGAAAAGAAAAGAGACGGAGACAATACAAGTCTTTCTCTCTCTCCCCCCGCCCCCCCAATGATTCCTCTTCCTCTGTTGCTTCTTTTCACCCATCCACTCCCTTTGTTACAAGCTGTTGTAGCCTCAGCTCTCAGCTTTGGGTTGAAACAAATGAAGATTGGCCCAACGTTTTGATCAATAGAAGAGGAAGTTCACCAAAGGGTTGGCCGGGTGGGGGGGGGGGGAGACATTCTCTGTCATTAGAGCCTCTTGTTTGGGCCTCCTTATTTGAAGACTTTTATCCTCTTCGAGCCAAGTGGATTATATGGAACCCACATCCTAAACCCTCCAACGTTTACAACTAGACGAATATAATTTAAAGTAGAAGTACAGTCCTTTTCGGCATTGTGAGGAGAACAATCGGATATCAATAGAAGAGAATATTTGTAGCTCAGGATTGAATTGTCAGGTCCTTGGTTCTTTTCTTGTAGACCTTCCAGGACCTGACTAGGTAACGTCATCAGTGCTAGTAGTGAGTGGGGTTTGTGGACAGGAGGAGGATTGTGGGGTTTCTGGTGCTCTCTGAGCATGGTTGTTTTCTCATAGACGTTTCATCACCCAACTAGGTAACATCATCAGTGCTAGAAATGAGTGGGGTTTGCAAATGTCTATGAGGAAACAGCCAAGCTCAGAGAGCACCAAGGACCTCACAATCCTCCTCTCCACACACCTGGCTCCCTTCTCACACTGATGATGTTACCTAGTTGGGTAATGGAATGTCTGCAAGAAAACAGCCAAGTTCAGAGAGTACCAGGGATCCCACAATGATCAGATAATTAAATCCCTTTCTGGGTATTTGCTCTCTTGTTGCTAAGTATCAATGAATAATTTCTAAATATTCCCATCATTCTCCCTCTTTAGGAGTCTATCTCCAGATTGGGGCTGGAATGAATGGTGGCATTGCAAATGTTGCTATACAGAAAGAAAAAGAAAGAAAGAAAGAGAGAGAGAGAAAGAGGGAGGGAGGGAGGGAGGAAGGGAGGAAGGAAGGAAGGAAGGAAAAGAGAACAAGAGGGAAGGAAGGAAGGGAAAAAAGGAAGAAAGAAAGAAAAAGAAAGAAAAGAATTAAGAAAAGGAAAATGGGAGGAAGGAAGGAAAAGAGATAAAGAGGGAAGGAAGGAAGAAAGGAAGAAAGAAAGAAAGAAAAAGAAAGAAAGAGAGAGGTAGGGAGGAAGTAAGGAATGAAGCGAGAACAAGAGGGAAGGAAGGAAGGAAAAAAGAAAAAAGGAAGGAAAGAAAAAAGGAAGAAAGAAAGAAAAAGAAGAATTAAGAAAAGGAAAATGGGAGGAAGGAAGGAAAAGAGATAAAGAGGAAAGGAAGGAAGGAAGAAAAAGAAAGAAAGAAAGAAAAAGAAAGAAAGAAAGAGAGAAAGAGGGAGGGAGGGAGGAAGGAAGGAAGAGAACAAGAGGGAAGGAAGGAAGGAAAAAAGAAAAAAGGAAGGAAGGAAGGAAAAAAGGAAGAAAGAAAGAAAAAGAAAGAAAAAGAAGAATTAAGAAAAGGAAAATGGGAGGAAGGAAGGAAAAGAGATAAAGAGGAAAGGAAGGAAGGAAGAGAAAGAAAGAAAAGAAAGAAAGAAAGAAAGAAAGAGCAGAGTCCTCAGTTCACCCTAAATCTGACTTTGCTGAAGCAGCCATGGATATTATTTTTTTATTTATCTATTTGCTTCGATTTATAAACGATATACTTTCATGAAGTAACTTGGCAACAGCATAAACCTGATTTGTACTGCCTTTTCCTGAGATACTTCTTTAACTTCCCAAGCCGGCCTGTACAGTGTTAACCTGCTGATCTCCCATCCAAGTGCTAACCAGGCCCAAGCCTGCTTAGCTTCCAAATCTTTCAGGTGATCAGCTAGGTGCCACCAACTGCCAGATGATAATGATGAAGACCCTCAAATTCAGTGAGGGAAGCAATTAAAGCAGTATAGAAACTCCCAGCTTTTTTCTAGAGCAGAACTGCTGTTTGTTTTCTTCTTTCCTGATAACTAGTTTCCCAAAATTCAGGAAGCATAAAAAGATAGCAGAATAAGCAAAGAATGGAAGATATTTAGACATTTTTAGAGTTGGCATTAGAAACCAATAGGTTTCACCTGTATCAGAAGTGAATTCTCCATTTTAAACTTTACCTCAAAAGCTGTTGTAGCTGGCTCCGGTTGCTAACAAGGTAGGATATTGGTTTTTTTCCTATTAAAATGATTATAATTCCTTTTGGCCTATTTCTCTGCCTTTAGAAGAGCTGTATTATGGAAGACATTCGTTCTCTGTCGTTCTGAGTTATAAAACAATTTGTTGACTAAAAAGTGTGTTCTTACATTGTCAATCCTAGTTAATCGCACTGCTGCAGTCTTTTAGGATAGTGGTTTTATGACAAGGATTTGTCATAATAAATTGTCATAATAAACAATTTACAATGGCCCACGCCACTTTTTGTAAAGTATTTATTTTGGTAAAGTTGCTTTTTGGTTCTACAATGTTGCCTGTTTAAAAGGTAAACGTTTGAAGGCTTGCACATTATAAGTAAATAAATAGTTGCTTTATTTGTGGGTGTGAGTTGCAGAGTTTTGATTATGACTTTGTTGAAGCGCCTATTTCAAAATGTGGATGGCTGAAATAAGCAAAGAATGGAACATATTCAGACATTTTTAGAGTTGGCATTAGAGACTAATAGGTTGCACCTGAGATATGGGTCAGGAGTGAATTCTCCATTTTAAACTTTACCTCAATATTGAAGCTGTTGCAGCTGGCTCCCATTGCTAACAAGCTAGGATATTATTTTTTTTCCTATTAAAATGTTTATCATTCCTTTTGGAACAGAAGTCTTTAATTTTCTGGCTTTAGAAGAGCTGTATTATGGAAGACATTCGTTCTCTGTCGTTCTGAGTTATAAAACAATTTGTTGACTAAAAAGTGTGTTCTTACATTGTCAATCCTAGTTAATCGCACTGCTGCAGTCTTTTAGGATAGTGGTTTTATGACAAGGATTTGTCATAATAAATTGTCATAATAAACAATTTACAATGGCCCACGCCACTTTTTGTAAAGTATTTATTTTGGTAAAGTTGCTTTTTGGTTCTACAATGTTGCCTGTTTAAAAGGTAAACGTTTGAAGGCTTGCACATTATAAGTAAATAAATAGTTGCTTTATTTGTGGGTGTGAGTTGCAGAGTTTTGATTATGACTTTGTTGAAGCGCCTATTTCAAAATGTGGATGGCTGAAATAAGCAAAGAATGGAACATATTCAGACATTTTTAGAGTTGGCATTAGAGACTAATAGGTTGCACCTGAGATATGGGTCAGGAGTGAATTCTCCATTTTAAACTTTACCTCAATATTGAAGCTGTTGTAGCTGGCTCCCATTGCTAACAAGGTAGGATATTATTTTTTTTTTCCTATTAAAATGTTTATCATTCCTTTTGGAACAGAAGTCTTTAATTTTCTGGCTTTAGAAGAGCTGTATTATGGAAGACATTCGTTCTCTGTCGTTCTGAGTTATAAAACAATTTGTTGACTAAAAGGTGTGTTCTTACATTGTCAATCCTAGTTAATCACACTGCTGCAGTCTTTTAGGATAGTGGTTTTATGACAAGGATTTGTCATAATAAATTGTCATAATAAACAATTTACAATGGCCCACGCCACTTTTTGTAAAGTATTTGTTTTGGTAAAGTCGCTTCTTGGTTCTACAATGTTGCCTGTTTAAAAGGTAAACGTTTGAAGGCTTGCACATTATAAGTAAATAAACAGTTGCTCTATTTGTGGGTGTGAGTTGCAGAGTTTTGATTATGACTTTGTTGAAGCACCTATTGCAAAATGTGGATGGTTGAAAAATACTTGACAAATTGCTTTTGTGTGGCTAAGGAAGAAAGTTCTTTTATTCTCAGAGTCCATTCTTGTATTCTGCATTTTATTCTGTTTTAGATTCTGTGTTCTATTCAACTCCAAGTCCCATCATAATTCATGCTTCTAAAAAAATGCTAAGAATTGTTGTTGTTGTTATAGATTGCCTGCTTCTGTGGCTAGCTTTGATTTTTTTTAAAAAAATCATTTTTTTATTATGTTAAAAATCTTGAAGTCCTTTGGCTGTTAAATTCTACCTTAAAGTTTTATTGGGTGGCCAGTGGTGAGATTCAAATGTTTTCCACTCTGTTCTTCTAGTCCAACCCCCTGCTCAGTCCCAATGGGACAAATCAATAATGGGGAGAAGTTATTACCAGAGCAAGGGTTCAAAATGTTTTAAAAATACAGTAAAATTAGAATTCATGTCTGACCAATAGCTAAATTGTTCTTTTTTGTAGTCAGCAGAGGGCACTATTGTCTTAAAAGAAAGCCCTTTCTTTCTTTCTTTCTTTCTTTCTTTCTTTCTTTCTTTCTTTCTTTCTTTCTTTCTTTCTTTCTTTCTTTCTTTCTTTCTTTCTTTCTTTCTCTCTTTCGAACTGGTTTAATTATCGGCAAAATTCATATTTGTTGTTTTAAATTTTAACTTTTGTGTACCTTGTTTCTTAATCCTGGCTGTTCACCGCCCTGAGTCCGCAAGGAGAAGGGCGGTATATAAATCTAATAAAATAAAAAAATCAAATCAAATCTCTCTCTTTCTTTTTTCATTCCTCCCTCCTTCCCTTTTTCCTCCCTCCCTCCCTCCCTCCCTCCCTCCTTTCTTTCTCTCTCTCTCTCTTTCTTTTTCCTTCCTTCCTTCCCTCCCTCTCTCCCTCTTTCTTTCCTCTCTCTCTGATATTCTGTTATTCTCTTTATATGTCTCTCTGTTTCTGTCTCTCTCTTCCCTTCCCTTGGCTGACTGGTTGATTGACTTGGGCTTGACATGTGGGGGGAGGGGAGGGGAAACCTAACTATTACAGTCTCTAAATCACAGCTTGTGGTTTATGCAAGAGCCTAACTGTTGTGACTTTTCTATCAAACACATCTAAATCCAATAATGCTTTTGCATAGTGCGCGAAGAAACAGGCTCCGTATCCACCAGCAGCACAGAAGGAAAAGTGATATGAATTCTTGATATTAACACACAGAAACCAACGGATAATTTCAAATCAGATCACCCTGGGCTGTTTCAAGTTTTTCTGGAATTACTGTTCATTCTCAGGGCATCTATGTGCATAAAGGGACACGGTGGCTCCGTGGCTAAGATGCTGAGTTTGTTGATCAAAAGGTCGGCAGTTCAGCGGTTCAAATCTCTAGTGCCGCATAACGGGGGGAGCTCCCGCAACTTGTCTCAGCTTCTGCCAACCTAGCAGTTCGAAAGCAGGTAAAAAATGCAAGTAGAAAAATAGGGACCACCTTTGGTGGGAAGGGAACAGCGTTCCGTGCGCCTTTGGCGTTGAGTCCTGCTGGCCACAGAGACGTCTTCGGAAAGCGCTGGCTCTTCGGCTTTGAAACGGAGATGAGCACCGCCCCCTAGAGTCGGGAACGACTAGCACCTATGTGTGAGGGGAACCTTTACCTTTACGTTATGTGCATAAAAGGGTAGCAAGTGAGACTTATCTCTTCGCTAGTGAACTTCAATGATTTTCAATGACCTTGAGTACCTATCAGTAGACAGATATATACAAGTTCCGTCTTGCCCTGTTTCTCCCAAAATAAGACATCCCCTGATAATAAGCCCAATCGGGCTTTTAAGTGCATGGCAATAAGGCCAAGCGCTTATTTCAGGGTTCAAAAAAATATAAGACGGGGTCTTATTTTCGGAGAAACACGTTAGTAACTACCTTTTACTGTATTTGCTTGCTTTTATTTTTCCTTGCAATTTAAAACATGAAAGGAAGGAAGCTATTGAGTTGTTATTCCTGACAGGTCCTTTAGTTTGTGCGTTTAACACATTTCCAAATGACTCTTTCACACAATTGGTGTAATTCCTGCCAACTCGTGACTGATACCAGTAATCCTCAATTTATGACCATTTGTTTAGCAGTAGTTCAAAGTTACAACGGCACTGAAAAAAGTGATTTAGAATCGTTTTTCACACTTAGTGACCGTTGCAGCCTCCCCATGGTCAAGGGAATAAAATTTAGATCCTTGGCAACTGACTCATATTTATGACGGTTGCCATGTCCTGGGGATCACGTGATCCCATTTTGCAACCTTCGGACAGGCAAAGTCCATGGGGAAGTCAGATTCACTTAACAACCGTGTCACTCACTTAACAACTTCGGTGATTTCCCTTAACAACTGTAGCAAGAAAGTTCGTAAAATGGGGCAAAACTCACTTAACTCTCTCGCTTAGAAACATAAATGCTGGGCTTAATTGTGGTCATAAGTCAAGGACTATCTGCACGAGTGGCTACCATTTTGAATTTCCCACAATGCTACCGGTGTAACATTGGTCTAGAACCATGATGGCAAACCTATGACACGCATGCCAGAGGTGGCACGTAGAGCCCTCTCTGTGGACACGTGTGCCATCGCCAGCTGCTCCTCACAGCCGCCGGAGCACCAGAAAACAGCCTGAAAACGGACTGAAAAACTGCCAAAAAACAGGTTGTTTTTCAGGCCGTTTTCAGGCTGTTTTCAGGCCGTTTTCCAGGCCATTTTAGGCTGTTTTCTGGGCCATTTTTTTCAGGCTGTTTTTAGGCCGTTTTCCAGGCCATTTTAGGCTGTTTTCTGGGCCATTTTTTCAGGCTGTTTTTAGGCCGTTTTCCAGGCCATTTTAGGCTGTTTTCTGGGCCATTTTTTCAGGCTGTTTTTAGGCCGTTTTGGGGGGCCTTTTTCAGGCTGATTTCCATGCCAGTTTTAGGCTGTTTTCCAGGCCATTTTTCCAGGCTGTTTTTAGGTTGTTTTTTTGGGCCTTTCTCAGGCTGATTTCCAGGCCAGTTTTAGGCCGTTTCCCAAGCCATTATTTCAGGTTGTTTTTAGGTCATTTTGGGGCCTTTTTCAGGGCCGTTTTTGGCCTGAAAAATGGCCTGAAAAGGTCCAAAAATGGCCTGAAAACAGCCCAAAAAATGGGTAAAAAACAGGTATGCTCGCGCCGGCCAGCGTGACATGTACGTGCGTTCCGGTTTGGGAACTCAGTGCCGAAAAGGTTCACCGTCACTGGTCTAGAAACACTGTGGGAAATTTAACATGGCAGCTCAGACACAACAGATTGAGTGTGTCTGTCCCTGGGCTGGAGACCGTGCTGCAGAATTGTGACTCCGGTAGTTGTTGAAAAGTATTGGGCATTGAGGGTGGGCCTAGCCAGGGCTAAATATTTTCCAAAGAGCCGAGCTTCTCAGAGTTCAGTGACAAATTGTACCAATGTGTGTTTGATGGAGGAACATGAGTCCTTCTTGGAAATCCGAGATGTTACACAATAAAGTAGACAGTCAGTGGGAAAGCACTTCTTATGACCAGTTTCCCACCAGCTTCTCAAGTACACCACCCTGGATTCTTAATTTCTGAGAGAAAAACACGGCGACCTCCTCCTTTTATCACCCGTTCTCTGAAGGCAGCTACTCTCAGAAGTTTGACGTGGCCCTTCGTGATCCAGATGTCCTAGAGACCTCCCAGCATGGTGGAAAATTGTCCTTTAATGGGACCACTTGAGGGAGTAAAAGACATGAGATGGGCAGCTGCCCTGTGTGGAAAACGCAGAGTAAGCCTGAAATGGTGGTCGAGGAATGAATTTCGTCGAGATACATGGCGCCTGTCAGGTGCCATTTTCTTTCCTTCATGTGAGGGCTGATCGTTTTCAAACTTGTTTTGAGGTTCACCATCAGTGAGACATCAAAGTACTGCCCTCTCGTATGAAGATCTACCAGGATTGAAGAACGGTTTCCAGAAATCTCCACTTGGATATTTTGGGGAAATCAATTAGTACGGCACAGAAACTTTTCTATGGGTACCAATATTAACTTTTCATCAGACTCCATAGCAAATGTGGGTTTGCTTCGGGCACCCCGTCTCTTCTGGATTTTCTGGATAACAAAATTTGGCTCTGCAAAAATAGTGGGGTGCAACCAAGGCTGGGCTGCTGGGGGTTCGCAGGGGTTTGGGAGAACCTCTAGCTAAGATTCTGTGCAGTTCAGGGAACCCCTGAATCCCACTCCTGGCTGGCCCCACCCACCTTCCCCACCCCTCCCAGGAATCCCCACGCGGCTCGTTTTGAATGCAGGGCGTATGCGGAGGCTCGGGAAGGATGAAAAATGGGTCTTCCGGAAGTTCCATTTCTGGCCTCCAGAGGCACTCCGGAGCCTGGGGAAGCCATTTTCACCCTCCTGGAGGCTCAAGGAAAACCTTTGGAGCCCAGAGAGGGCAAAAACGACCCCGCCATGGTGCTGACTAGGCCACGCCCACCATGGCCACGCCCACCCAACAACCAGACAGAGAACCCCTTGCTAAAATGGGTGCAGCCAACTATCATTCAAATCTTCTAGGGATGTTTCTGGGATATTCACGAAGGTCCCGAGATACCTCTGAAGGTCGCCATTTTGTTTTGCTTCTGCCCAGAATCCCATTTCATTTACTTTCCATTATTTACTCAGCGTATGATGAGAACATGACAGAAGAAAAGTAAACATATACATACAATCCACGTAATTTTGTACAAAATGGCTATAGGACTACAGCAGTGAGCTCATAACTGGAGAACCAATTCAGGTATCCCATTGATCATTTCTGGTGTGGCTTCGTGCAGATCATCTAAGGAGCCAGAGAATGCCCATCATGGGCAATATCCCACAATATGTTTAATAGTTTGCCTATCAACACCACATTTGCAACAAGGGGAATCTTCCCAGCCACACCGATAATGATACTTCTAGGATCACACCGAATTCTGTTCAATTTTGTCCAGACAAAGAAAGGCAGCTCAAAACCAGGTTTGGTAGAGGGATCACTAATTAACTTAACTTTATTGTCATTGCAGCTCCTACAATGAAATTAAATATCTCAGGGGCTGCCCCAAAGAAGAGGGAGTCAAGCTATTCTCCAAAGCACCTGAGGGCAGGACAAGAAGCAATGGGTGGAAACTCATCAAGGAGAGAAGCAACTTAGAACTAAGGAGAAATTTCCTGACAGTTAGAGCAATTAATCAGTGGAACAACTTGCCTCCAGAAGTTGTGAATGCGCCAACACTGGAAGTTTTTAAGAAGAATGTTGGATCACCATTTGTCTGAAGTGGTGTAGGGTTTCCTGCCTAAGCAGGGGGTTGGACTAGAAGACCTCCAAGGTCCCTTCCAACTCTGTTATTCTATATTCTATATTCTAAATGCCATCTTCAGTGTACATTATACATAAGAAAAACTATAAAAATAAAACAGAAACACACATCCTTCACATTCTATACAACTGAATTAAAACTTCCTAATATTGCATTAATATTGCACGATAACAGTACTAGAATCCAATATAGTTACTGCTCTGGGGTAGAAGCTGTTTATCAGCCTATTTGTCCTTGTTTTTTTTTTTTATCCTGTACCGGCTGCCAGATGGTAATAGTTCAAAAAAAAAAAAAAAAAAGGGTACCCAGGATGAGATGGATCAAAAGGGACCTTGGACCCTTCCACTCTCCAGGAAATCTGAAATTCCTGAATTTGGATTGAAACTTCCTCCCCATTAAAAGGATCTTTTCAAGGAAGTCAATCTTGATCTAAGAAAAGGGATCACACAGGCACAGTGAAGATCTGAAGGCATTGACGGTGCCTCCCCTGTCTTAAAATCCATATTGCTTGATTTGAGGGGCTGCCACAGAGAGGAGGAGGGGGGGGTGTCACACTATTTTCCAAGGCACCTGAAGGCCAGACAAGGAATAATGGATGGAAACTGTTCATGGAGAGATTCAACCTGGAAATAAGGAGAAACTTTCTGACAGGGAGAACCATCAACCGATGGAAGAGAAGTTGTGAGAGCTTCATCACTGGAAGCTTTCAAGAAGAGACTGGATGGCCATTCTGTCAGAAAGGGTGTAGGGTCTCCAGCTTGAGGGAAAGGGGGTTGGACTAGATGACCTACAAGGTCCCTTCCAAACTCTGTTAATCTGTTAAATCGTCTGGAGGCCGCCTTCTGCTGAAGGAACATTTTCCCCTCCAAGCTATTCTCGATCAAAGAAGAGAGACTTACAAGCCTTTTCCTAACAGCCCTGCAGCCTCAGCTGACATGTAATTGAAACCTTTCTACCTTCACCCCACTCCTCGGACCCTCGCCAAAATAGCTTTACCTTCTGTGGAATCGCAAGCCGGCTCAAGGTCATCAGGAAAGGTCAAAGAGCACTCCATCATTTCAAACGCCAAAGGTTATCTCGACTTCAGCGCAAAACAAAAACAAGGGGCCCGATATATTTTTTTTCCCCCCTTCTGTGGATTTTTGAAACCCTGAGGAATGTCAAGTGGTGGAAACTTTTAAAAATGAGGGTGTTTTGGGGAGAAAAGCAAGGAGGATTGGAAGGATGGGGTGTCTCCTCAAAGAACATGGCTTTGGGGGAGAGGGACCGCTGGACTTAAGGTTTTAACACCAAAAGAAAGAGAGAGAAGATGGAGAGAGAGAGAAAAAATATTAAAATTTAGTTCGGCAGGAAGAATGTCCAAAGGTTTTTGTTTTTTTTATTAGATTTATATGCCGCCCTTCTCCGGAGACTCAGGGCAGTTTACAATGCATTAAGCAATACCCTTCATACTTTTGTATATTTTATACAAAGTCAGCTTACTGCCCCCACAAACTGGGTCCTCATTTTACCTACCTTAGAAAGGATGGAAGGCTGAGTCAACCTTGAGCCTGGGGAGATTCGAACTTGCAATAATTGCAGACAGCTGAATGTTAATAACAGGCTTTTAGTCTGTTGAACTATCCAGGCTCCTCAAAGTCGTTTGAGGAAGGGATTATAGACAGTCCTTGATTTACGACCCACAATCGAGCCCAAAATTTCCATTGCTAAGTGAGCCGGTGGTTTAATATGTTTTTAAAATGTTTTTTTTTTAATTTGATTTATATGCCGCCCTTCTCCGGAGACTCAGGGCGGCTTACAATGCCTTAAGCAATAGCCTTCATACTTTTGTATATTTATACAAAGTCAGCTTATTGCCCCCACAAACTGGGTCCTCAATTTACCCACCTTAGAAAGGATGGAAGGCTGAGTCGACCTTGAGCCTGGCTAGGATTGAACTCAGAGAAATTACAGGCAGCTGGTGTTAATTGCTGCCTTTAGTAGGAGGCATTACCCTCTACGCTACACAGGCTCCCTGTGTAAAAAATTTTTAAATTTTGTATTTGAACTTGTTTTATTGTTGGCTGTGCACCGCCCTGAGTCCTTCGGGAGAAGGGCGGTATAGAAATTGAATAAAATCTAAATCTAAACCGAGGTGAGTTTTGCCCCATTTTACAACTTTTCTTGCCATAGACGTTAAGCGAATCATTGCAGTTGTTGAGTTAGTAACACAACAGTAAGTGAATCTCGCTTCCCCACGGACTCTGCTTCCCACAGAAGCTTGTCAGAGAGGATCATATGACTGTGACGCTGCAAACCGTCATAAATAGGAGGATCTGAATTTTCATTACCTGACCACAGGGATGCTACAACGGTCGTAGGTGTGAAAAGCAGCGATAAGTCTCTTTTGTCATCGCCAACTAAACAAATAGTTGTAGGACTACAACTATATTTGGTTCCATGATTTGAGCCTGTCTACCCAAAACCTGAATGCATTAAGAAAAGCCAAACTGTTAAACTGTTAAATTGTTAAACTGTTAAAGAGGTTGGACTTCCATTTGTCAGAAACGGAGTGGGGTCTCCTGTTTGGATGCCAGGGTGGGGGTTGGAGTTGGGGTTGGACTAGACTCCCTTCCAACTCTGTTAATCTAATCTAATCTAAAACCTGCAAATCAGAGGATTTTTTTGTTGTTTTTTTTAAAAAAGGAGAGAGATGGCCTCAAATATTGTAAGTTCCTTGCCCCTAACTCAGGACTGCCAGCCGTCCATTCATGAGGATTGATGAGCTGGTTTATTGTTGGTTATCTCCCGGGTGTTGACTTTGAAATTCATTTATCTGCGGGAGGCTTAAAAGGAGGAAATGCCCATGTCTGGCCTCTTATGTGGAGTGGGAGATGGAGGGGTGGGGAGAAGACAAACATTTAAGGCAAACTCATCCAGCAAGGCTGGACTTCTGCCTGTATTGTCCCATTGATGGGACCTTAAAGCTTCTATCACTGGTAGAGTAGAGTAGAGTAGAGTAGAGTAGAGTAGAGTAGAGTAGAGTAGAGTAGAGTAGAGTAGAGTAGAGTAGAGTAGAGTAGAGTAGAGTAGAGTAGAGTTGAACAGAACAGAACAGAACAGAACAGAACAGAACAGAACAGAACAGAACAGAACAGAACAGAACAATGGAAAGAAGAAGGAGAAGGAGGAGAGAGAGAAGAATGGGAGAAGTAGAAGCAGAGATGAAGGATGAGAAAAGAAGAGAAAAGAGAAATGATTGTCTAATCTCTTCTTAAAAGCTTCCAGTGATAAAGCTACCACAATTTCTGAATAACAGAATAATAAAAGATTGTCAGAGTTGGAAAGGACCTTGGAGGTCATCTAGTCTAACCCCCTCCACCCAGGAGGAGACCCTACATCACAGATGGTAGTCTGGTCTCTTCTTGAAAGCTTCCAGTGATGAAGCTCCCACAACTTCTGGAGGCAACTTCTGTTCCACTGATTAATTGTTCTAATTGTCAGGAAATTCCTCCTTAGTTCTAGGTTGATTCTCTCCTTGATGAGTTTCCACCCATTGCTTCTTAGCCTACCAAGAGGAGAATAGCTTGACTCCCTCTTCATTGTGGCAGCCCCTGAGATATTGAAATACTATAATGATATAGATATTGGAACAATCCATTTCCAGTGAGGACACAGTAAATCTGGTAGATGGAGGAGATGACCAGGCTGAGCCCAAGGGAGAGGTCCAATGCCTCATAACAGTAACAGAGTTGGGATCTTAGAGGTCATCTACTCCACCCCCTGCTCACACAGGAGACCTATACTTATATATATTTCTGACAAATGGCTGCCTACAGAGCATTGCTAAACTGAAATTACGGAGTCTGTGGAGATTCTTAATCATCCAGGTCATGGCTGATGGAGTCATTGGTCACTTCTTGTCATTTTTTCTCCTTGAAAACGTTTTGCTTCTCATCCAAAAAGCTTCTTCTGTTGAAATTATGGAGGTGCGGGTGGAATGTAGGAGTGAAAAAAAACGGCCTCTGAGGTGAGGAGAACATACAGAAAGAGAGGAAAGGATCAGGAGGGAAGAGGGAGGAGAAGAGGCCCACCCTGCTAATTGAAAGAAGATCCTGATGTCACTCATGACGTTCGCTCATCTGTCATTCTGGCACCGACACGGATCCGGCTTTAATAGGGATCTAAACAAATTCTTGCCTTCTCCGGAGGGGCCCCCGCAGATGAAGGGCTGGGAGCCTGGGATGGGATGTTGTCATTTTGGAGCTGGTGAAGACAGGGGTATAAACAACTGGAGTGACCCCCTGGGCTGAACACAGCTGGGGTCTCCCCTTGGAAAGGAGCCTGGATATAGATATATAGATATATAGATTTTGTTTCTCTGTGAAACTGAGAAGTGAAGTTGTTTCCCCCAACAGCTTGCTCCCGTCTCTTTGGGAATGACAGCTCCTTCCATCAGAGGACCGTGGAGACTGGAAATCTGAAAAGTCTCGGTTTTGCCTCGTTCTACCTCCATCTGTCCTTCATTTGATGTTTCCTAATGGGAAAGGAGACAAGAAAGGAGGGGGGGGGAGCTGGGTTAATAAGAACAGCACAGTTTGGAGAGGGGAGACCAGTGGGACAGGTTGCCTCCAGAAGTTGTGGATAGTCCAACACTGGAGGTTTTTAAGAAGAGATTGGACAACTGTTTGAAATGGTATAAGGTTCCAAGGTCCCTTCAAACTCTCTTTGAAGGACTAGGAAATGAAGGACTAGGGGAGACATGATAGCAGTATTCCAATATCTCAGGGGCTGCCCCAAGGAAGAAGGAGTCATGCTATTCTCCAAAGCACCTGAGGGCAGGACAAGAAGCAACTAATCAAGGAGAGAAACAGAAGACCCTATACCATCCTGGTCAACTGGTTGTCCGGTCTATTTTTGTGGTTACTCCAGTGATGGAGTACCCATAAACCCAGGAGTCAAGCTACTCCGCTGATTAATTATTCTCACTGTCAGGAAATTTCTTTTTCTAGATTGGATCTCTCTTGAGAGCTTCTACCTATTTCTTCTCAGTTGGACTGCTATGGTTCTGTTGGGTGAGCCTACAAATGAGACGCCCAGCCCCGTAGCAATCTAAGCTGCCCATAAACCCCTAAAAGAAACTATCTCAAATTCTGAAATGCCAGCTCTTGATTCATAACTCGAAAGTTACGGTTGAAGTTGGATAATACCAGATAAGGAATGTAGATTTCTTGAAGTGTTTTCAGTAATCTTTTGCTCAATGAGGTTGGTCCTTCTCCCTCTCCTGAGAAAGACATCGGCAGAAACAAAACACTGCAATTGTGTGCCATTGTGTTCTAAGAATCTTTGGTGTAAAGCACATCTCTTTTTAAACAATTGTAAGATATTGAATAGTTGGTTCAAGGATCTAGAAAGTTTTACTCTGATGTTCCACAATCCATAAAGCTCAACCGTATCTAGAAAGTTTAATTTTGATATTCAAGGATCCAGAAATGTTTACCAAGAGATCCCAAGATTCAGAAAGTTTAATTGTGTGGTGTTTAAGGATCCAGAGAATTTAACACTGATGTTCCATGATCCAGAAAGTTTAACTGTGATATCCAGAAAGTTTAATTTTCATGTTCAAGGATCCAGAAACATTTACCAAGAGGTCCCAAGATTCAGAAAGTTTAATTGTGTGGTGTTTAAGGATCCAGAGAATTTAACACTGATGTTCCACGATCCAGAAAGTTTAACTGTGATATCCAGAAAGTTTAATTTTCATGTTCAGGGATCCAGAAACATTTACCAAGATGGTCAAAGATTCAGAAAGTTTAATTGTGTGGTGTTTAAGGATCCAGAGAGTTTAACTTAGGGGTGGGCTTCAAAAAATTTAGCAAGGGGTTCTCTGCCCGGTTGCTGGGTAGGTGTGGCCATGGAGGGTGTGGCCTAGTTGGCCTCAGTGGGTGTGGCCTAGTTGGCCTCCTGCACCATGGTGCCCAGGCTCCCGAGGCTTTCCTCAAGCCTCCGGGAGGGTGAAACGGCCTCCCCAGGCTCCGCATGCCCATTTCTGGCCTTCCCGAACTTCCGGTAGGCTCATTTTTCACCCTCCATGAGCCTCTGTGCATGCCCTGCACTTACCTGCATCCAAAATGGGCCGCGTGGGGACTCCTGGGAAAGGTGGGGTGGGCGGGGCCAGCCAGGAGTAGGATTTGGGGGTTCTCTGAACCGCACAAAATATTAGCTAGAGGTTCTCCCGAATCCTTGTGAACTCCCAGCAGCCCACCTGTGGTTTAACTCTAATGTTCCATGATCCATAAAGTTTAACTGTGATACTCAAGGATCTAAGAAAGTTTTTTTAAAAAATATTTTTTATTATTTTTTTCTTTAAAAACAAAAGAAATGTTTCCATTTTACAACAGTTCCGTATTGGTGTACATCCACAGTTTATGTTTTTCCCTCCTACATATTCACATATTTATTTTTGTAGTTCCATTAATCCTTATATATTATATATACTACTCCTTACTTTTTTTTAAAAAAAATTTGATTTATATGCCGCCCTTCTCCGGAGACTCAGGGCGGCTTACAGTGCGTTAAGCAATAGCCTTCATACTTTTGTATATTTATATTTATACAAAGTCAGCTTATTGCCGTCAACAAACTGGGTCCTCAATTTACCCACCTTATAAAGGATGGAAGGCTGAGTCGACCTTGAGCCTGCCCGGGATTGAACTTGCAAGTAATTGCAGCAGCTGGATCTTAAATGCTGCCTTTGTAGGAGGCATTACTCCCCTACGCTACTCAGGCCCTACTTATTATACATACTACTATATCTATATATTACTTTACATACATTGTATATTTGATATCATCTTATTAATGCTTCCTAATTTCTAGATCATCTCTATTATATATTTTCTTGCTTATTATTCCTGTCCTCTAATCTGTACCATTTATTCCATATTAAATAATATTCCGTTTCATCTTTTTCTTTCATTTCTTTCGTCAATTTATCCATCTCCGCGCAGTCCAAAATTTTCCTGATCACCTCTTCGTCTTTTGGTATGACATTTCCCCCCCCCAGTTTTGTGGATAGGTTATGTGGATCTAGGAAAGTTTAATTGTGATGTTCAAGGATCCAGAGAGTTTAAATCAGTGGTGGGATTCAGACAGTTCGCACCAAATCGGCAGAATCGGTTTTTAACTTTCTGCTTAGTTCGGAGGTTGGAAGAAATGTTATTTTGTTTTTTCCCACTTTACAAGGCTAATCCTGTAAGGCAGGCAGGAAGGAAACGTTCTGGTGGTGTTTCTAGCCTAATCTTTATTGCCCTGCTTACAGAAACAGCCTCTCTGGTTAACCCTTATTACATTGTAACAGCTAAGGTGAAGCGCCCATCAACGTGAGTGACATTGAGGTCATCACACCCACACGATCACATGACCACCAAACCACGCCTACCCAGGTGGTCATTAGGGCAGAGAACCGGTTGTTAAATTATTTGAATCCCACCACTGGTTTAAGTCTAATGTTCAAGGATTCAGAAAGTTTTATTGTGAGGTCCATATCCCTACCAGTAGCTTTTCTTTTTAATGGAAAAGAAGAAGGAACTACTTTGAAGACCAAATGGAATCCATTCTGATTTTTCTGACAAGGCTCTTCATGGGCTCCCACTGCTTGAAGGCAGCTCCAGTTTCAGAATAACCAAGGGGATCTTGTGGCTAATTAGACACACAACTAATTAAGCAGATGTCAAACCTAGGCAGCAGTAGGCAAGCTCAGATGACTTCTGGTCCTTTAGATTTTTTTCTTCTGGCTTGGATTTTTCCCCCTCCCTGAAAACCAAGAAGGGCAATTCTGTACGATGACATTTTTTTAAAAAAAGTAACTTTAGCAGAGTTAACTTTCTGAATGGATTGGAAAATTATCTTTTTCCAATCCATTTGGAAAGTTAACTCTGCTAAAATTACTTTCCTTTCTTTTGTGCCCCTGTACTGAAGTTTCTCATGTAAATTGTCCATACGTTTTCTCCCCTGGGAAAGGGATTTCTGTTTCTTTATCTGCTTCCTGAAATGCTTGAAAATTTTTCTTTTGCATCTTCTCCTTTTTGGGCTGAGTAGGGGACAGGAGTAGGAGAGAAGGTGAGAAGGGGGAAAAGAAGAGAGGAGTGGGGGAAAGGAAGGGGAAGTAGGATGAGGTAGGAGAGGAGGAAGGAGATAGTAGGAGAGGAGGGAGGGAGGGAAGGGAAAGAGGAGGAGAAGAAGAAGGGTTGTTGCGAAACGAGGAAGAAAAGGTAGAAGAGCATCTCCGAATGTAAATTAAAATGCCGTATTTTAATGCTTTCTTTAAGGAAAACATGTATATATGTATGATTAATTAGGAGTCTGGATAGCTCAGCAGACTAAAGCCTGTTATTAACATTCAGCTGTCTGCAATTACTGTAAGATCGAATCTCACCAGGCTCAAGGTTGACTCAGCCTTCTTTCCTTTCTAAGGTAGGTAAATTGAGGACCCAGTTTGTGGGGGCAATAAGCTGACTTTGTATAAATATACAAAAGTATGAAGGCTATTGCTTAACGCATTGTAAGCCGCCCTGAGTCTCCGGAGAAGGGCGGCATATAAATCTAATTAAAAAAAATGATGTATAAGAAAATGTACATTTTATGTTAGGTGTATAAGAAATAAAACTGAAAAACTTTTTTTTTAAAAAAAGAATCTCTCTCACGTGGCAAATGGAGAAATAAAAAACTGCTTTTGAAAGCAGATACTGTCATATCCAAAAGCAGAACTGTGGAGCAGCTTATTTCTGGAAGTTGTGGGTGCTGGAGATTTTCAAGAAGAGACTGGACTGCCATTTGTCCAAAATGTTCAAGGGCCGTGATGGCAAACCTATGTGCCAGAAATGGCATGCGGAGCCTTGTCACCTGGCACGCTCAGCGTTGCCTGTTATTCTTCCAGGTTTCTGGTGTGGATGCGCATGCGATGATCAGCTGGCCCTTGTGCATGTGGCAGTGCGGGAAACCGGAAGAGCTGGTATTCTGTTTTCCGGCGTGAGCATGCACGCTGGCCAGCTGATCATCGCATGCGCATGCACACCAGAAATCAGCTGATCGGAATGTATGCATGCATGGCAGTAACCGTAAGACTTGCTGGCCAGTGCGCATACGCGTGCTGGAAACCATAAGTACCTTATCTGGCACATGCATGGTCCCCGGGAATCTCCTCTTCCTGGTCGCGGTCCTGACGAGTGCAAGAAGTGCTTCCTTTTTGGCACATGGTGCCGTGTTCGGGTTCACGTCCGCCATCACTGTTCTAGGGTGTCCTGGTTGAGCAGGGGTTGGACTAGAAGACCTCCAAGGTAGGGGTGACTTCTACTTACCTTTACTACTGGTTCAGAATGGGATCGCCAATGATGACATCTGGGGCAGTGGGCGGGGCCTCCCGCTAGTTTTACTACCGGTTCTTGCGAATCAGACCGAACCGGGGGAAACCCACCACTGCCTCCAAGGTCCCTTACAACTCCGCTATTTTCTGTTCTGTTGTCCAATGTGCATCTTTTTCATGAATGGAGAAAAGATAGGTGTGTTAATACCATAACGTCAATGCCCATCAGCCCCAGCCCTTGTAATTCAGCAGAAGTAGAAAGGCTACAGCTGGCCCTGGCTTTATACGAAGGGTGAAACAAAAGGACAAATTATTTCCCTTATCCCCTCTAAGCTCTGTTAGGAGAGCGCTTATCACAAGAACTACCTTGGATCCATGGCTGTATCAGTTTTAGTGGCTGAACATTATCTGGCAAACGGTTGTTGGCCAATGAATCTGGTTTATTTTTAGTGCTGTGTTCCTGATAAATCTTCTCTGTCAACGTGGCCATTGTGTCGATAGCCTCAGCTCATGCCCTACCGATGTGTTGACACTTGACACGTCAGTGGCATAAGAAGGAAAGTTTCTTTAGCATTTTGGGATGTTATGGCCCAGCACACGCACTTCCTTGTAGCTGAATCATGGTTTTTCAATACCCCAGGTGTCCCGGTTTCGCCCAGAGTCCCATTTTTATGTCGAACCACAAATGGCCAACCTTCTAGACTAAAACCTTCTGACCTAAGTGTAGTACACAAAATTAGCTGCTGCACCGTCCTACTTGTCAATGACTACTTCAGCTTCACACACAAGCACACAATAGATACAAACTCAAGGTAAACCGCTCCAAACTCGATTGCAGAAAATACGACTTCAGCAACAGAGTGGTCAATTCCTGGAATGCACTACCTGGCTCTGTGGTTTCATCCCCAAAACCCCCAAAATTTTAACCTGAGACTGTCTACTGTTAACCTCATCCCATTCCTAAGTGGTCTGTAAGGGGCGCGCATAAGAGCACCAGCGTGCCTACCGTCCCTATCCTAATGTTTCTTCTATTTGTACCTATTTTATGTATCCAATCCATGCTTATACTTATTACCAAATATGTTCTTGACAAACAAACAAACAAACAAACAAACAAATAAATAAATAAATAAATAAATAAATAAATTTTCACCCTCCCGCAGGCTTGAGGAAAGCCCCCGGGAGCCTGGGGAGGGCAAAAACGGTCTGCCCACCGTGGTGCAGGAGGCTGACTAGGCCACGCGCACATGGCCACACCCACCCAGCAACTGGGCAGACAACCCCTTGCTAACATTTTTGAAGCCCACCCCTGCTCCTCCTCCTCCTCTTACTCCTCCTCCTGAGGGAGATGCAAAGTTTTGATTCTCTTTCTTCTTCGCAACCTCAACCAGTGGTGAGTTGTCCCCAGTTCGCACCGGTTCTATAGAACCGGTAGTAGTTCTATACTACTACTAGTATAGAACTAGTAGCTCCGCCCACCAACCCTGATGTCATAAAAATGCCTCTGCGCATGCGCAGAAGCTTCTGCCTTTGCACAGAAGAGCACAAGAGAAGCATGTGCGCGCGTGCGGCCCCATTGCAAACCGGTAGTAAAGGTAAGTAGAACCCACCCCTGACCTCAACCGTTGTTAGATGATATGGTTGGTATCTCCAACACCAAAGTTCAAAAACATAGAAAGTCTTCCTATTCTGCTTCTTCAAAATCCAACTTTCGCTTCCACCGTGCATTCTCTCTCCAACTTTTTATCTTCTTTTTTAAATGTTTTTAAAAATAATAAAAAAATACATATTAAAAAACCCTAGAAAAAATAAATGTACAGCTTCCATTACTCCATGAATGGAAGATCTAAGGTTACTTGCGAGTTGCTTGTAAATCACAGGTTATGAAACCTCCCATTGCAATGAAATGGAGCCAAACTTTGCTAAAAGTTTATGCACCCATGTACAGATGTCAGAGACCCTTTAAAACTGCCGTTCAAATAGAGACCTTCAGCAATGGGAATGGCGCGGGGTGTTATAAAAACGATCATTAAAATTTATATGGAAATAACAAAATGGTTGGGCAGAATAAAAATGAAGACCTGAACCAGCTTCACCATAGCCCACGAAAATTAAAAAAAGAAATGCTTTTAGCAGCCACAAGTGTTGATAGCTCACATGTCAGGTGTAACTGGTTTGAAATTGATTCCAGGAGATGGAGGACGGCAGGCAGGGTTAAAATTCTCAGCCATGACGAGAGAATAAAATGGGTGTGAACATGAAACTCTCACAATCACCAGCCATGGTATAGATGTGTTGCTATCTTGTTCTCTCTCGTTACTATCCGTCTCTGTCTAACGTCACTCTGTCCTACCTACTTAACTTCTGTTTATTAATCCTTATAAATACCTTCTATATCTTTTTAGCTATGTATCATTTCTCATCTTTACTTCTTTCATCCGTCCATCCATCCATCTATTATCTATCTATCTATCTATCTATCTATCTATCTATCTATCTATCTATCTATCTATCTATCTATCTATCTATTGATTGTCAATCTATCACCTTTCTCTTTCTTATCTCTCTCTCATCTCAATTTTTTCTCTCTATCTACTCATCCACCCACTATAGTTCTCTATCATCTTTACCTAGATCTAGTTATCCATCTATATATATATTTTCTCTTGTCTCTAGTTCTCCCATCCATCCATCCTCCCATCCATCCATCCATCCATCCATCCATCCATCCATCCATCCATCCATCCATCCATCCTACCATCCATCCATCTCTCTTCTACCTAATCCAGCAATCCTATCTACCCATCTTCGCTAACTTTCACTATCTTTCTAGTGCGTCTCTACCAAATATCACACCATCCCTACCAACCGACCAGAGCTAGTAAACTAGAAGCGTGAAATTTTCCAACAGCCTTGAGTTCTAAAGCAGCAAAAGGAAAGACCCTCCGATCGGTGTCACATCCCACCTCTCTCACTCCCTGTTTGCTAATTTCGCATTTCAGCTCGGTTGGCCTCCCTCTGGCCATCTTCCTCGCTCCAACCTGGGACCTTCTGGTTTTGAGACCTGCTGGATTTTTGAAACTTTAGATTACAGTGTTTTAAAAAAATTGCTGACTTATGTGGAACTGCAGGCCAATTTAGAGACACCTCCCTGGAGCCTTTTCTTCCTGCTAATTTATAGCTGTGTTTGTTGATCCATTCCGTTATGGGCTCTACAAGATTGCTGTTAGTCTTTCATAAACTCTCTTTCTTACCCTGACAGGGGACCATAAAACTTGGGGCAGGAAGGGGAGGGGGGGCCTGAAGTGCAAAAAGCTTGGGAAGGGCGTTTAGGTAACTATCAGCTGCTTTCCAGATGGGTGGCCTTCGAAACAGCTTCTGTCTCTGAGGTGCTATAAGCTAGCCTTGATTTTGCAGTCTAAGAAAACAGATACAACGTCCTTTCTTTTCTCCACCCTTAGACCCTGTATAAACACACTTGTAGGCACGGTGTCAAATTTATTAAAGGGGTGTTTTAGAAAACAGTGTGCACACTTTCTCTCTTTTTCTCTCTCTCTCTCTCTTTCTCTTTCTTAATCTTTCCCTCACACACAAAATCTCTCTCAAGCTCTTCCTCTCTTTTTCACAGTTTCTCAATCTCTCTCTGTCTCTCTGAATCTTTTTCTCTTTCACACAAAATCTCTCAATCTTTCTCTCACTCTCTTTCCTGCATAAAATCTCTCTCTCTCAATCTCTCACACCCAAAATATCTCTCTCTTAATCTCTCTTTCTCTCTATTTCTCTCTCTGTCTCTCTCTTTCACACACAAAATCTCTCAATCTTTCTCTCACTCTCTTTCATGCACAAAATCTCTCTCTCTCAATCTCTCACACCCAAAATATCTTTCTCTTAATCTCTCTCTCTCTCTCTCTTTCTCTCTCTGTCTCTCTCTTTCACACACAAAATCTCTCTGTCTCTCTCAATCTCTCTCTCAACCTCTTTCTTTCCCACACAAAAACTCACTCTCAATCTTTCTCTCTCTCTCACACCCAAAATCTCTCTCTCAATCTTTCTCTCACTCTCTTTCATACACAAAATCTCTTTCTATCTCTTTCTCTCACACCCAAAATCTCTCTCTCAATCTTTCTCTCACTGTCTCTCTCTTTCACCCACAAAATCTCTCAATCTTTCTCTCACTCTCATCCACAAAATCTCTCTGTCTTTGTGTCTCTCTCAATCTCTCTTTCAATCTCTTTCTCTCACACCCAAAATCTCTCTCTCAGTCTTTTTCTCTCTGTCTCTCTCTTTCACCCACAAAATCTCTCAATCTTTCTCTCACTCTCATCCACAAAATCTCTCTCTGTCTCTGTGTCTCTCACAGTCTCTCTCAATCTCTCTCTTTCACACCCAAAATTTCTCTCTCTCTCTCTCTCCTCTCTCAATCTCTCTGCCAAGTTAAAACCCCCACAAAGAAGTAAATAGCAAATGCTAAATCCTTGTGGATCTTCCTGGCCTGAGGTCAATTTTTCCCAGATCCTGTATAATTTCTGTATCAGGAAGATCTCTTTCCTGCTCGCTCTCATCAATTATTGACGAACAGCTGATCTTGTCTCACGTTTGCCAATCAAGATGACAGAACTGAAGATGAATTGCTTCCTTCCTTTTTTCCCTACCCAACACCCCCCCTTTCTGGTTGGGAATAGGAACTCCCTCTTTCTGTTCGACTCCGGTTTTCCATCAGCGATCCCTTGTGATAAATGTACAAAAAAGCCTCCAGAGATATCATCTAGGCACACCTGACTTCACCCAGATGTATTTAGAAGAGCCCGTGGCATGAATGAGATTTTGGTGAATCATTTTGTGTTTATTGGATCTTAATAGGTCCGCTTTGGCTCAGATTAGTTACGGACTGGATAGAAGAGAGTATTTGTAGCTCAGGGTTGAACTGTGAAGTCCTTGGTGCTCTCTGAGCTTGGTCGTTTTCTTGCCGAGGTTTAACTACCATCAGCAATGATGATGTAACCTAGTTTGGTGATGAAAATGTCTCCAAGACAACTATCAGGCTCAGAGAGCACCAAGCACCCCACAGTCCTCCTCCTCCTCCCTGCTAACCTCACACCCTTCTAGCACTGATCCTGTTACTTAGTTGGGTCATGAAACGTCTGCCAGGAAAAAACTCAGCTCAGAGAGCACCAAGAACACCTCATGAGTAGCGTTGAGGTCCATTACTTCTTCAACGTGTTTGCTATCTTCTTCTTCCTTCTGCTGCTGCTCTAAAGTTGATGACTTTATGGTGCACCCCACCCAGAATCTGTAGATTAGGGTGGTATTGAAATGCCAAACAAATAAACACAAGGAATAGAATAGAAGAGAAGTAGCTCAGGGTTGAACTGTGAAGTCCTTGATGCTCTCTGGGCTTCCTTGCAGATATTTCAGTATCGTTAGCTGATGATACTAATGATGTAACCTAGTTTTTTTTAAAAATTAGATTTATATGCCGCCCTTCTCCGAAGACTCAGGGCGGCTTACAATGCGTTAAGCAATAGCCTTCATACTTTTGTATATTTTTTATACAAAGTCAGCTTATTGCCCCCACAAACTGGGTCCTCAATTGACCTACCTTAGAAAGGATGGAAGGCTGAGTCAACCTTGATCCTGGTGAGATTCGAACTGGTGTAATTGCAGACAGCTGGATATTAATAACAGGCTTTAGTCTGCTTTTAGCCTGTTGAGCTAACCAGGCTCTTCTTAGTTGAGTAATGAAATGTCTGCAAGAAAGCCACCAAGCTCAGAGAGGACCAAGGACCCCACGGTCATTGTCCTCTCCTCTTCCTCTCCACAAACACCACCTCCTTCTAGCAAGATGATGTTACCTAGTTTGGTAATGAAATGTCTAAGAAAACCACCAAGCTCTGAGAGGACCAAGGATCCCACCGTTATGGATTCATCCTGACTGGTCAGAGTTCATTTCATTCCGAAGGAGATAAATTAATCCTACCACATGTGGAAGTCCTTTTACTTATTTTCTGGAGTTTGATCCATTTTCTGGAGTTTGATTCATTCCCTGGAATTGTATTCCTTTTCTGGAGTTGAGCCTGAAACTTCCAAATATCAGGTTGGCCCTTGGATTGAAGTGTGGAAGAAATTGAGGGGGAAAAAATACAGGTAAATCCTCAATTTACAAACATTCATTTAGTGATCAAGATTACGACGGAATCTGCTTTTGTTAAATCTCAGCAGATAGAAAGGTGATAAATAAGTAATTTGTTAACGTTCTTAATTTTGATAACAATGTAAATTAAGATGAGCATTTAAAATGCTAATTGTAAAGAGAGTAATAATGTGGGAATCATGAAAGTGATTATTTTTGCGAAGAAGAACAAATAGAACTAGCTTGTGGTAAATATCAGCAGATGGAAATGTGAAAATAAGTAATCTAACAATATTATTAATTTTGATGACAATGTTAAATTAAGATGAACGTTCAAATGCTAATGATTGGGAAGGAGAAAATTAGAGAGATGCTTCCAGAAACGAAGAAATATGGTAAACAATTGGAGTGAGGAGAAATATGAAGCGTAAAGTGATGTTATCAATATGTAAAATTGAAAATGATAAAGAATTATGGAAAGAGAGAAACATGGCAGAAGTTGAAATAATAAAATAGGGTGAAAAATGATTAATTTGTGATAAAGGATTATACAAAAGAGATGAATATTGGGGAAAAAATGGGAAGATTAAAATACATTATAACTGATTATGTATAAAACGGATAAGATGTGACCCGGTCAACATTCTTTTTATAAAATATCTACAAAGAAAGAAAAATTTGAATAAAACTTGTTTATAAAAAAAAAAGATTACGATAGTGCTGAAAAAAAGTGACTTACATTCGGTCCTCGCACTTATGACCATCACGGCATCAAAATTTGGGTGCTTGGCAACTGGCAATATTTATGACGGTTGTAGCATTTAGGGGGTCACATGATCACCCTTTGGGATCTTTCCAGCCAACTTCCAACAAGTCAAGTCAAAGGGGAAACCTGGATTTGCTGGCAAAAAAAAATATAAAATTGGGTGTGACTTATTTAACATGCTTAGCAATGGACACTCGGGTCCCAATTGTAGTCGTAAGCTGAGGACCACCTGTAATGCAGGATCTTGAGATGTTTACTGTTGGAGATCTGGTCTAATTGTGTAAAGGTAAAGGTAAAAGTTCCCCTCGCACATATGTGCTAGTCGTTCCTGACTCTAGGGGGCGGTATTCATCTCCGTTTCAAAGCCAAAGAGCCAGCACTGTCCGAAGACATCTCCATGGTCATGTGGCCGGCATGACTCAATGCCAAAGGCGCACGGAACGCTGTTCCCTTCCCACCAAAGCTGGTCCCTATTTTTCTACTTGCATTTTTTACGTGTTTTCGAACTGCTAGGTTGGCAGAAGCTGGGACAAGTCATGGGAGCTCACCCCGTTACGCGGCACTAGGGATTCGAACCGCCGAACTGCCGACCTTATGATCGACAGCATCTTAGCCACTGAGCCACCGAGTCCCTTTTAATTGTGCAAAGAGAAACTACTTTTTCCTGATCTCCTTCTCAGCAGGCTGAAGCACAGCCTTCAGTCGGTCGGCCTGACTGAAGGATGCTGAGTTGATTTTATTATTGTTGTGGAAAGTGCTCCATCTTTGAGTCGTGAACTCATCAAAGAACCCATTTCCCACCCGAAAGGAAGATACACACAGTCAGGTCTCGTGAGGTGTGATTAATGCCCTCATCTGTTTCCCATTACTAGTTAGATTAATTGCACCATGCTTTTTGGTGTGACGAGAAGGGAGAGTTGGGAGAAAATGAAAGAAAGGAGGAATAATACTTTAGGAGGTGAGATTTCAGACGGTCTCAATATCAAGTGTGCGTAAGAAGAGTCTGGGCCTGATTTTTAAAGAGATATATTTATATTTTTTTTCATAAAAAGTTTTTAATTGTTTCTTTTAAAACAAACATTACATCGTTAATCAGTCAGTGTGTCATCTGGGTACAAATTTTTGTGTCATCATATGTCACGCTTACTATCATTTTCTTAATCTATATATTCCTTTGCTTTTACATTTCGATTTAATATATCTACTATTAAAACATTTTTCTTCCAAATGTATTTAATTTTTTACCACTTTTTGTCCATATTCATTTTCTATCTGATGGTAAAATTGCCCCCCATGTTATAATACTCTGAGATATATTTATATCCTGAGGAGCTCTATCGGCAACATCCAGGTGTTGGAATTTTGGAAGTGAACTTTCTATCAGAAAAGTTTTTCAGTTTTACCAAAGCTTCCCTAGGAATTTCTCGGACTGTTCAGAGATTCTTATAAATGTAAACGGACAGCGTTCTGATGCTTTCCAGGAAAATCTGAATTATTGGGAATAATCCTAAAGTTTTTTCTTTACAAATGTGTTCCAATTTTTAATCTGTCCGATGGGAAAAAAAGCAGGAGAGGATTTCTTTACCATAGCTAATGTCTCAATAAAAGAACACACTCAAAGCAACACTTGAAAGAAATCTAGTGAAGAAAAGGACCCGGGGAGAGAGGATAGCAGTCTTCCAATATTTGAGGGGCTGCCACAGAGAGGAGGGGATTGAGCTATTTTCCAAAGCACCTGAAGGCCAGACAAGGAAGAATGGATGGAAACTGACCCAGGAGAGATTCAACCTGGAAATAAGGAGGAATTTTCTGACTGTGAGAACAATTAACCGATGGAACAGAAGTTCAGAAGTTGTGGGAGCTTCATCACTGGAGGCCTTCAAGAAGAGATTGGACTGCCCTGTGTCAGAAATGGGTGTAGGGTCTCCTGCTTGGGTAAGGGGTTGGACTAGATGACCTAAAAGGTCCCTTCCAACCCTGTTATTCTGTATTATCTGAAAGAAATGATAAAGCTAAGAAATCAGAAGTCTCTTTTGCTAGGAAAGAAAACCTGAAGAAAGCTTGACAGATAATCCCCGATTTACCAGAATTTCCATGGCTAAGCAAAATGGCCGTTGAGTGAGTCATGCCCAATTTTATGACTCTTTTTGGCATGGTCGTTAAGCGAATCAAGCCGTTGGGAATTGAATCCAGCTTCCCCCCCTTGACTTTGATTGTTGAAAGCCAGTTGAGAAAGTCATAAATTGTGATCACAGAAACCCAGGATGCTGCCATTTCCAGGTGCCTGAATTTTTAAGACGTGATTCTGGGAATGCTGTGACAGCTGTAAGTGCGAGGACTACTCATAAATAACCTTTTACAGGACCCTGGTGACTTCAAACGATTGCTAAACGAATGCCAATAATTCAATGACTACCTTTAAAGGCTACTTTGATTTTTTTTTTGTGAAAAAAGTTTTATTTTAAATTAAAATAAAAACAGTTTAAAAATATCATCCTTTCAAACAATTATAGACAGCATCTTGATTGGTTAGAATCATTTCGTGCTTACAATTTTCCAAATCTCATCATATAACAATTATTCTTTACTTGAACAGAAGGTAAATATTTAAACATTTCATCGAAGTTTCACTTCATATTGATTTTGATTTTGATTTTTTTTTACAACCTATTTTGATTTTTTTTTTACAACCTCGCACATATGTGCTGGTTGTTCCCGACTCTAGAGGGCGGTACTCATCTCCGTTTCAAAGCCGAAGAGCCAGCGCTGTCCGAAGACGTCTCTGTGGTCATGTGGCCGGCATGATTAAACGCCAAAGGCGCACGGAACGCCATTAGCTTCCCACCAAAGGTGGTCCCTATTTTTCTACTTGCATTTTTTACGTGCTTTCAAACTGCTAGGTTGGCAGAAGCTGAGACAAGTCACGGGAGCTCACCCCGTTACACGGCGCTAGGGATTTGAACCGCTGAACTACCAACCTTTCGATCGACAAGCTCAGCATCTTAGCCTCTGAGCCACCACATCTCTCTCTTTATTAATACTAACATGCAAATACATGTTTAATTTTATCGACCGTTTACATTTTTATTCCCTTGAGTGGTTGTTGTAGGGGCCCCCAGTACATTGCTTTGCCCAGGGTGGGGCCCATCCTGCTGTTAAGATGGCCCTGCGAAGAACCCAGATGCCTTTCGCAGAGAAGAAACAATATTGATTCAGTCAAATGTTCATTCATGCCTCTTGAGTCCGTTGGAGCAAAATTGGCACAGAGTGCCCTGCACAGTCCTTCGAGTTTTTTTTTTAAGAGAAAAAGAGTTATTGTATTCATCCTGAAAACCTGACCCAGAGAAACATGTGGCCAGAAAGGTCCTGAGTACTCAACTCTGGCTCTGCAGGAAACAAACCTTTTTCAGAAAGTTGATGTTTCATTGCAATGTTTTTCCATGATTAATGAAGGGAAAAGCCCTTGTAGATAAGCTATCAGAAGGGCAGATTGGGTAGCTACCCCGTCATACAAATTCTGCCGGAGAATGTAAACAAACCCAGGCTCTTTGGGGTTTCTTTTTTCTTTCCGTGACAAAAACCAGGGATTCAGGTCCATTTCCAAATGGGTCCCCCTGTCTCATCCCATTAAAGTCCACGGCCGTCCGTAAGTTTCCTTCGGGGACCCTCGGCAGAGCTAAAACATAGGAAGAACGGTTGCAGGAATTGGGTACGGCTAGTCTACAGAAAAGAAGGACTAGGCGTGACAGGATAGCAATGTTCCAGTATTTGAGGGTCTGCCCCAAAGAAGAGGGAGTCAAGCTATTCTCCAAAGCACCTGAGGGCAGGACAAGAAGCAGCGGGTGGAAACTAATCAAGGAGAGAAGCAACTTAGAACTAAGGAGGAATTTCCTGACAGTTAGAACAATTAATCAGTGGAACTCCTTACCACCAGAAGTTGTGAATGCTCCAGCACTGGAAGTTTTTAAGAAGATGTTGGATAACCGTTTGTCTGAAGTGGTGTAGGGTTTCCTGTCTAGGCAGGGGGTTGGACTAGATGACCTCCAAGGTCCCTTCCCACTCTTGTTATTCTGTTTTCTGTTTTTCTGTTTTTTTGATAGCAGCGTTCCAGTATTTGAGGTTCTGCCACAAAGAAGAAGGGGGAGGGAGAGGTCAATCTATTGTTCAAAGCACCTGAAGGCGAGACAAGAAACAACGGATGGAAACGAATCAAGGACAGAAGCAACCTGGAATGATGGAGAAGCTTCCAAACAGTGAGAAAAGTAATCAGCAGAATGATTCGCCTTCAGAAGTTTTGGGCTGCCACAGAGAGGAGGAAGAGGGTCAGACTATTTTCCAAAGCCCCTGAAGGCCAGACAAGAAATAATGGATGGAAACTGACCAAGGAGAGATTCAACCTGGAAATAAGGAGAAACTTTCTGAGAGTGAGAGCAATCAACCCATGGAACAGAAGTTGCCTTCAGAAGTTGTGAGAGCTTCATCCCTGGAGGCTTTCAAGAAGAGACTGGACTGCCTTCTGTCAGAAATGGTGTAGAGTTTCCTGCTTGGGTGGGGGGTTAGACTAGATGACCTACAAGGTCCCTTCCAACTCTGAATCTGAATCTAATGTTAGACTAGACCTACGTAGTGGCCTCAACTGTTCATCATACAATGTACCTTACACTGGACCTTTCATCATCTTCCCTGCTTTTCTGGGCTAGTGATGAAACAAGGGCAAGCCGCGTTGCTGATTCACACCTGTCCAGGTAGCAGGCGTTCATTGCCACGGAAAAAAGTACACAAGACGCAACTGGCTTTGGTGTGAGTTTGGTTTCTTGGAGAAGGAGGACCCCTTGTTTGAAGAGTCTTGAAAGCCAGACACAACTCGATTCCGAAAGAATAATAACCAGGCTCCGGAGAGGTGTTTGCACGCCTGTCGAACGTGGAAAACAGTTTCGATAGGATCAACGGTGTGTGTTTGTGCGCGCTTGTGTAAAGAGAAGGCGAGGGAGGGGAGGTGGGATGTCCAGGGCTGCTGTTCCTTTGGTGGTTCCCTTGTCAAATCCCGTTGGCTGCTTTGCATCCCAAAGAGGAGCTGATGACAACCAGCCAGGAGGCCAAATAAAATAGCGGGATCAAAAAGCGCTGAAAGATGAGAACAGGTGAACTGTTAATAATAAAACCCCAGCTCCGTCTTGTCTGTGATGGGGACAATGGGCGATGAAGAACGGGCGGCCTTTGCTTATCATCGAGCTGGAATTATAAATATATGCATGTTTGATGACCAACTTTCCACTTGTTGCTTTTCGTTTGACATGGTGTCCAGGCTTCTTTAATCTTTCTATGCCTTTCTTCTCCTCTTCCTCTTCCTCTTCTCGCTCTACTTTATCTATTTTCAAAAAAAATCTCCTCTTTCTCTTCCTTTTCCTTCTCCTTCTTCTATTCCTCCTCCTCCCTATCTTCTCCTTCTTCTATTCCTCCTCCTCCTCTCTACCTTCTTCCTCCTTCTTTTCTCCTTCTCCTCTCGCTCTACTTTCTCCATTTTGAAAAACCTCCTTCTCCTTCTATTCCTCCTCCTCTCTACCTACTCTTTCTCTTTCTCCTTCTTTTCTCCTTCTCCTCCTCTCTATCTTTTTTCTCCTTCTCTTTCTCCTCCTCCTCTCGCTCTACTTTCTCTATTTTGAAAAAATCTCCTCCTTCTCCTTCTCTTCTATTCCTCATCCTTCTCCTTCTCTTCTATTCCTCCTCCTTCTCCTCTCTACCTTCTCTTTCTCCTTCTTTTCTCCTTCTCCTTCTGCTCTATTTTCTCCATTTTGGAAAAAACTCCTTCTCCTCCTATTTCTCCTCCTCCCCACCTTCTCTTTCTCCTTCTTCTCTTTTCCCTCTGCCTTCTCCTCTCTCTCTATTTCCTCCTTCTCCTCCATTTTGAAAAAAAACCCCTTCTATTTCCCCCCTTCCTCCTCCTCATCATTCCTTCCTCCCTATCTTCTCCTCTTCCTCCATTTTGAAAAAAAAAAACCAACAACCAACAGGCTATTTTTTAATGCATTATAAGCCACTCTGAGTCTTCGGAGAAGGGTGGCATATAAATCTAATTTAAAAAAAAATCGCTGTCTCCATCTCACTGTTCCTTTCTTCTGCTTGGAGATCCACCAGAAATCATTACAAAAGCTCCTTTAATCTCTGCTCTTTAACTATTGAAGAGGCATTATCATTATTTAATAACCCCCCATCCCAAATCGGAGTCTCTATTACCATAAATTACTCTACTCCAAAAATGGGATGCAACCAAATCTTACTTTCTACTTCTTCCTAATGTTTTCCTAATATGACACTGTTACTACTACCCAAGGCATAGTTTTACATCATTCATAGGACATAAACCTGGATATTCAATCAACAAGAAATTGTCCCATTTGTTGTTGTTGTTAGTTGCAAAGTCGTGTCCGACCCATCGCAACCCCATGGACAACGTTCCTCCAGGCCTTCCTGTCCTCTACCATCCTCTGAAGTCCATTGAAGCTCACGCCGACTGCTTTAGGGACTCCATCCAGCCACCTCCTTCTCTGTCGTCCCCTTCTTCTTTTGCACTCCATTGTTCCCAGCATTAGGCTCTTCTCCAGGGAGTTCTTCCTTCTCATTAGATGGCCAAAGGATTTGAGTTTCCTCTTCAGGATCTGGCCTTCTCAAGAGCAGTCAGGGTTGATCTCCTCTAGGACTCCCTTGGATCTGCCTGCCTGCCTGCCTGCCTGCCTGCCTGCCTGCCTGCCTGCCTGCCTGCCTGCCTGCCTGCCTGCCTATCTATCTATCTATCTATCTATCTATCTATCTATCTATCTATCTATCTATCTATCTATCTATCTATCTATCTATCTATCTATCTATCTATCATCTATCATCTATCATCATTGTTGTTAGTTGTGAAGTTGTGTCCGACCCATCACAACCCCATGGACAATGTTCCTCCAGGCCTTCCTGTCCTCTATCATCCTCTGGAGTCCATTGAAGCTCACGCCAACTGCTTCAGTGACTCCATCCAGCCACCTTGTTCTCTGCCGTCCCCTTCTTCTTTTGCCCTCCATCGTTCCCAGCATTAGGCTCTTCTCCAGTGAGCTCTTCCTTCTCATTAGGTGGTCAAAGTATTTGAGTTTCCTCTTCAGGATCTGGCCTTCTCAAGAGCAGTCAGGGTTGATCTCCTCTAGGACTGACCGGTTGGATCGCCTTTCAGTCCAAGGGACTCTAGTCCAAAAATGGGATGCAACCAAACTTTATTTTTTACTTCTTCCTAATGTTTTCCTAACATAACACTGTTACTACTACCCAAGGCCCAGTTTTACATCATTCATAAGGACATAGATTTAGCCTGGATATTCAACTAACAGCCTTGGTGGCACAGCAGACTAAAGTGCTCTTAAGTAGCACCAGCTGCCTGCAATTACTGCAAGTTCGAATCTGACCAGGCTCAAGGTTGACTCAGCCTTCCACCCTTTCGAAGTAGGTAAAATGAGGACCCGGACTGTGGGGGCAATAAGCTGACTTTGTATAAAAAAGAACACCGCTTGGGGGGGGGGGCGAAAGCCCTACTAAGCAGGTATATACAAAAGTATGAAGGCTATTGCTTAACGCATTGTAAGCCGCCCTGAGTGTCTGGAGAAGGGCGGCATATAAATCGAACTAATAAAATAAAAATAAAAATAAATAACAGGCAATTGTCCCATACATTGTACCTATGTAGCCAACAAGCACACGAAGTTGCAGGAGAACTCATTAAGGTGAATCTAACCATATGTTTTGTCCATGTTTCTGTGCCATTGCCTGTCTTCTGGAAAAATCTCCTCTCATCTTTGCCCACCCCTGTAGAATAGAATAGAATAGAATAGAATAGAATAGAATAGAATAGAATAGAATAGAATAGAATAGAATAGAATAGAATAGAATAGAATAGAAAATGGAATGGAATAGAATAGAATATTGGAATGGAATGGAATGGAATGGAATGGAATGGAATGGAATAGAATAGAATAGAATAGAATAGAATAGAATAGAATAGAATAGAATAGAATAGAATAGAATAGAATAACTGAGTTGGAAGGGACCTTGGAGGTCTTCTAGTCCAACCCCCTGCTTAGGCAGGAAACCCTCCACCACTTCAGACAAACGGTTATCCAACCTCTTCTTAAAAACTTCCAGTGTTGGAGCATTCACAACTTCTGCAGGCAAGTTGTTCCATACAGCCCAACTTCCTCTCCTTTTAGAAAAGCAGTGAAGACCCTCCTCCCCAATCTATTCGGGTGGAATCTCCTTCTGATTATAATGTCATGATCCTGACAGGTTCACTGTTTTATATATTGGGTATGATTTCTTAATGCTCTACGATTTATTTTGGGGTTAATGTTGATCTTGACCTCATGGTAGGATGGGCGGCAAACCAATTTAATCAATAAAGGAAATCTTTTGGGCACATTGCTTGTGTTGGGAAGTCTAACAAACACGAGATGAATGAGATTATACAGATTATACAGAAGGGACCTTTTAGGTCATCTAGTCCAACCCCTCACGCAAGCAGACCCGACACCATTTTTGACAGATGGCAGTCCATGAATCACTGAAAGGCAGGAACTAGCTTCTAAGCTAATCTTTTTAAAGCCCGTTGTGTTAGTATAGCTGTTGAGGCACATACCAAGAGTTGTGTTATTTATAATCCAGGATCAATCTGTTGAGAAGAGATAAAGAAATCTGTGATAGCTAAGTGGGGCATCTGCTAAAGGCCAGGCATGTTACTGATAACCAAAAATTTCGAACCCAGCGAGACAGAAGGGTCGTCTCGTAGCTGTTGATGTCTGGAAAAACTTTGCTCTTTTTCGAAGCGCGGCTAAAATTCCCTTGCTTCATCGCAACCCCCATCCAGCTTTTTAACAGAATTAGAGTTGGAAGGGGTCCAACCTTAGAGATCCAACCCTCTGCTCAAGCAGGTAGTAGGCCTATACCATTCCGGATAAGTGACTGTCTAGTCTCTTAGCAAGTATTATTGTAATTCTGGCAGTTTGGCCAGATGTCCTGGTGGGTCTTGTCAGCAATTTCCTCCTGAGTATCAAGGAGAGCAGAATAACAGTTGGAAGGAAACTTGGAGGTCGTCTAGTCCACCCCCTGGTCAAACAGGAGATCCTATACCCGTGATGGTGAACCTATGGCACGGGTGCCACACGGAGCCATATCAGTGGGCACGTGAGCTCTGCTCCGACACGCATGCGTGCGCCAGCCAGCTGATTTTCGGGCCTTCTGGGCCCACCAGAAGTCAGGAAACACACTGTTTCCGGCCTCCAGAGGGCCTCTGGGGCGGTGGAGAAGGCTGCTTTTTGCCCTCCCCAGGTTCCTAGAAAGGCTCTGGAGCCTGGGGAGAGCAAAAAACAGGCCTACCGCGACCACTGTGCCATCACATGCCAAAAGCGGGGGGAGCACAGGGGGCGGGGTGCATAGAATTATGGATGTGGGCACGCGTGTGTGTGACCCCACCACGCTCCCCCCACTTTTGGCACACGATGGCAAAAAGGTTAGTCATCACTGCCCTATACCATTCCAGACTTTTTGCCTTGTAAGTGTTGTGGCTCGCCAGCGGCCAGCAGAACTGGCAGCAGATTCAGACAGTGAGAAGGTTGGGGAGGAACGTGGGCCAGTTCTGGAGTCTGGGGAAGGCCCGGACGAGGGCTCTGCGTCGGAGGGAGAGATGGGGCCAGGGCCATCAGGGAGTGATGCGCGGACTCCAGAGTCTCTGGAGTCTGACATCAGTGAGGCAGAAGAACAGCAGGAGCCTGTTCCCAGTGTGCGCATGCGCAGAGCTGCCAGAAGACATTATTAAGAAAGCAGGGTCAACTTGGGAGTAAGGCTTGGAGATGACTGGCCCCTCCCATAAGACATAAAAGAGGAGCAACAAGACATGAGCTTTTGCAAGAAGCAATTAGTTCATCTGATAGGTAAAAGCTCTGGAAAAGCTCTGTTTGACTCTGTGCTAAGTTTGGACCTGCATTTGGCATTTAGTTCTCTGGCAGCGTTCCAAGGGAGATAAGGTGGGTGTTTATAAACATTCCCTTGAAAGACTGTTTGAGAAGCCTTTCGGACTGGGAATGACAATAATTCACAGCCGTATGAATAAAAGAGGTTTGCCGGGACTAAAATTGTGCTGTATACTTTCTAAGGAAGCCTAGGTCAGAACAGTAGGCCCTAAATTTTCAAACCTTGATATATAGTACCATTAAAAACAAAACAAAACACCCAACTCTCCTTTATTTATATTAAAGAAATTGGGTTCATTTGTTTTAATATTGTAACAAGCAATAAAGGTAAACAGGTATTCGATAATATGCTACGAGAACTTTTCAAACACTGGTCCCAGCTCCAGACTGAGCCCCCCCCCCCCACCCTCATCTGTCTGGTTTCCCCCAGACTGAGCCCCACTTTTTAAATCTTTGCCTATAAACGCAAGGAAACCCGGGCCCTTCTGTTCTCAGACACCTGGGTGGTAATATCTGGATTTGTGGTAATAGACATTTATCATCTCTTATATGCTTTGATTGGTATTTATTTTCCTTTAAAGCTAATTTAGTCCCCGTGATAGAATGACAGATTAACAGTCCCCCAAGCCCACTCATCTGTTTACTCCTCGTTTCGGCAGGTTTCGTGGAAAAATATTTCAGTTTTGGAAGGTCTTGAGTAGAAAGGCAGCAAAGTTATAATTTACAGTGTCTACGGAGCTTTAGGTTAATTCCTACATGGAGGAGAAGGTGGAGGCGTAGATACAGTAATGTCTTCTCACATCCTGGACAAGCTCCGACAAGTCACAAGGTCCGTTTGGACAACACTCTCATTATTGTCACTGTTGTGGATCTTGGAGTCCTAGTGGACAACCATTTAAATAGGAGCCAGCCTTGTGCTGCAGCTGTCAAAAAAGCCAACACAGTTCTAGGCTGCATCAACAGAGGGATAGATCACGTGATGTGTTAATACCAGTCTATAATGCCTTGGCAAGGCCAAACTTGGAATATTGCATCCAGTTTTGGTTGCCACGATGTAAAAAAGATGTGGAGAGTCTAGAAAGAGTGCAGAGAAAGAGCAACAAAGAGGATTAGGGGACTGGAGGCCAAAACAAATGAAGAACAGTTACAGGAATTGGGTATGTCTAGTTTAGTGAAAAGAAGGACTAGGGGAGACATGATAGCAGTCTTCCAATATCTCAGGGGCTGCCCCAAAGAAGAGGGAGTCAAGCTATTCTCCAAAGCACCTGAGGGCAGGACAAGAAGCAACGTGTGGAAATTAACCAAGGAGAGAAGCAACTTAGAACTAAGGAGAAATTTCCTGACTGTGAGAACAATTAATCAGTGGAACAACTTGCCTCCAGAAGTTGTGAATGCTCCAACACTGGAAGTTTTTAAGAAGTTGGATAACCATTTGTCTGAAGTGGTGTAGGGTTTCCTGCCTAAGCAGGGGGTTGGACTAGAAGACCTCCAAGGTCCCTTCCAACTCTGTTATTCTATATTGTTCTATATTCTATATTGTTGTCTGTTGGATTGTCTTCTCCTTCTACTCTACACAACCAGCCTGAAGAGCAGGAAACAAATGGAGAAATCTATCAAATGGAAGGAATATCTATGGAGGTTCTCAATCTTCCAGGTCACGGTTCCAAAGATGCTTTTCCCAAAAGGCAACTGGACTTTCTTGTTGTTGTTGTTTTCTTTGAAAACCTTTCGCTCTTCATCCAAGAAGAACTGAAGAAGCTTCTTGGATGAAAAGTGAGACGTTTTCAACACAAACAACCAAGAAAGTCCAATTAGCGTTTGGAAAAAGCACCTCTGGGACTATCAAATGGTGCTGCTTCCTTTTTTTGTAGGGCTACATCAAGACCTTGGCTGGAGATGATAGCCAATCCATGCTGCCTTAGAACCATGCTAAAAACCTCCATTTTTTTTCCTTTCAGGTTGATGACAATGATTTGTTTTGAAGTTTCCTTTACAAGATACGATTTGCCCATCAGTAGTGGTAGCATTCTTGCTCTTGCGATCTGCTATTGTTACATGCTTCTAATGCTAGTTGCCAAGAAATTAAAAGACATTTGCTCCTGGGCAGGGGTGAAATCCAGCAGGTTCTGACAGGTTCTGGAGAACCCGTAGCGGAAATTTTGAGCAGTTCGGAGAATGGGCAAATACCACCTCTGGCTGGCCCCAGGGTGGGGTGGGAATGGGGATTTTGCAATATCCTCCTCCCAGGAGTGGGGAGGGAATGGAGATTTTGCAGTATCCTTCCCCTGCCACTCCCGCAAGCCACACCCACCAAGCCACACCACGCCCACCAAGCCACGCCCACAGAAACCGGTAGTAAAAAAAAATTGAATTTCACCACTGAATATGGTTAATAACTGTTATTGCACAAAATATTTGAACCCAGATGGCACACTGTTCAATGGAAGATGGATTGTTTGCATTAAAGTAAAATAATTTTTTTTACAAAAAAAATAACAATAACAAATAACAAAACAACTGTGGCAAGCAGTCATAAAATGGGGCCAACCTCACTTAGGAAATGTGTTGCTTAGCAACATAAATGTTGGGCTCAGCTGTGGTTGTAAGGCAGGGCTGGGTTCTATTTACCTTTACTACCGGTTCGCAATGGGGCCACGTGACGTCGGGGTGGGTGGGAGGAGCCTCCCAACGGTTTTACTCCCGGTTCTGTAGAACCGGTCCGAATCAGGGGCAACCCACCCCTTTGCAAGGTGAAGGCTACTATGCAGAATCCTAAATTCGCCCCACCGCTCCTCAAAAAGAGATTCTCATGGTTTGCAAACGAAGTCAAGTCCACAGTAGAAGTTTGGAAGATGACTGGGAGCTGAGGAAGACAGAAGGGGGACAAAGCAAGATTTACGGTGGCGACAAAGGATGAGTTGTTGCAATCTCCTTTAATCCTCTTCCCGGAGGGAGCTGAAAGATGTGGCGAATTGGGAACAAAAAACAAACCAATAAAAAAAAAAAGGAATCCAGCTGGATCAAAGATCTAGTTGAACGTTGCATTTCCCATTGGGGCCAAATCCTAAGGTTACAGGATTGGACCATCCAGCATGTGTTTCCCCCCACCCTCCTAGTGGCATTTATTTGGCCTATTGATGCCTCTGATCCCAGAATTAAGAGAGTTAATTCTGGAATCAGAGTTAATGCCCCGACGATTAGGAAACACCGAGAGCTTTAACTTCCACAAATCTGTCAAAGTGAAAGCCTTAAAGCTATCTAGTTGCATCTTGGTTGTAGTGAGAAGTTTATCTTGTACCGTGTTTTCCCGAAAATAAGACCCTGTCTTATATTTTTTTAAACCCTGAAATAAGCGCTTGGCCTTATTTTCGGGGAGGTCTTATTATTTTGGGGCGTGTGGAGCAAGACATTGCTCCTCTTGCTGTCTTACCTGATTCCAGCTCTTTCTCCCTAACCCTAACCAGAAGAAATGGCAGGGGCTGGCTGCACATGCATTTAAATATTTTTGAGGAGGGCTTATTTTTGGGAAGGGTTTAATTTTAGGGTGGACTTATTTTAGCGCATGCGCTCAAAAGCCCGATTGGGGTTATTATCCGGGGAGGTCTTATTTTCAGGAAAACACGGTAGTGATAAGCCAAGGACTTTCTTTACTCCATTGTAAATATCCCATCATTAATGTCAGCTTCTTTGCATGACCTCGAGTTGGGCTCCTGGAACAGAAGGAGAAAGGTTTTCTCATTGTTTTTTCCACACTGTAACTTAATTTCATTTTCATTTATTTACTAGCTGATAACCTGACCTTGCCCAGGTATTTATTTATCCCAATCTTGTATTAGACAGGAAGAACAATTTCACTCTGAGCCCTGATTTTCAGCGAGAATTAAATTAGTTAAAAACTATTTGACCAAACGTAATTTCTAATGTTGGATTTTCCTCCTTACCAGAGGGAGCCTCCTTATGGAGTACTGTGAAGCCATTACCATGGCAACTCCACTGTGCTGCACATTAGAAGCCATTTTAAGGCAGTACAGTAGAAGCCATTTTTAAGGCACAACAGGCTGTATCTTAACAGAACACAGACCCTGAGGGGTGTTAGGGATATCTTACCCCCACAGTATTTTTTTTCCAGAGAGTAAGTCATCTATATACCAAGTTGGTTGAAATTGCTTGAGGCATTCCAGAGTTATGCTGGAACATACACACACACAGCCATTTATATATAGATAGATTAGATTTATATCCCAGCCATCCCACCTAACTTGGTTCCCTTGGTAAGCCATGAAATGGGTTGGATGGGTTTGTGTTTAACCCTGCCAAAAAAGCCAACGCAGACCTAGGCTGGATTAACAGAGGGATAGAATCAAGAGCACGTCAAGAGTTAATACCACTTTATAATGCCTTGGGAAGGCCACCCTTGGAATACTGCATCCAGTTTTAGTCTCCACATTATAAAAAAGGTGTTAGACTCTAGAAGGAGTGCAGAGAAGAGCAACAAAGATGATTAGGAAGCTAAAACATATAAAGAATGGTTGCAGGAATTATGTATGTCTAGTTTAATGAAAAGAAGGACCCCTAGGTGATGTGATAGCAGTGTTCCAATATTTGTGGGGCTGCCACAAAGAAGAGGGGGTTGATCTGTCCCCCCCCTTCAGAGACCCACAAAAACACAGCCAGCTGAGGGTTAAGAATCACTTGGCACACTCCGCAGTTCTTATCTCAACCTTGGCAGCGATATGCACACCGTCTGCCAAGGACTTTATTGGTTTACACAAACAAGAAAATCACCTACGTAGCTTTGCCGTTCATCTAGCTTCCAAGACTACGAGGTTGCTCCGTTTGTTTAGCTTTGTTCGTCACAAACTTCGTGACTCACTGGCCTGTCTTATATAGACAGGCTTCTGGGTGTGGTCCAGTGACTCACTGATCCCATGACTCCAATCAGTGACTCAGGACTATTTCCTCATACGCCGCAGCTGCAATACTCTTTTGTCTCGCCTTCTTTGGCGTGCGTCCAGGAATGACGTCTCTCCCTCACTCTCATCTGAGACACCTGTTTCCCCACTACTTGGCTCTCTTTCAGCTGGCACCTGAGCCGGTGCCAGAAGGGGGGGGGGCTGGGAGATCTGGCTGGCTCCTCTTCCTCCTGCTCAGAGCTTCCTTCCTCCAAAGGGATAGGCTCAGAGGACGGGGCCACAACAGGGGTTAACCTATTGTCCAAAGCACCTAAAGGTAGGACAAGAAGCAATGGATGGATACTTATCAAAGAAAGATCCAACCTAGAATTAAGGAGAAATTTCCTGACAGTGAGAACAATTCATCAGTGGAACAGCTTGCCTCCAGAAATTGTGGGTGCTCCATCACTGGAGGTTTTCAAGGAGATATTGGACAAGCATGTCAAGAGTTTGTTGCAGAAATCAAATCCAGAAAGCACACACAGGCAGACTGTTGCAGCAGGATTCATTAACATCTTTATATACATAATAATACATGAAGATAAATGTACAATACCAATATAGATTCTTCTTACAAGCAAAACACACGTCAGGAGAGAACAGTTAGTTTCATTTCAGCCGAGCAGGCGAGTTTCAATTTCTCTGCACAGACTCAGAAGCTGCAGACTTAAGACACACCCTGGCTCCAGTCTGCCTCAGCTCCCAATTGGCTGACTTAGTTGCTATGCCTAGTCATTGGCTGACCTTGTTACCGTGTCCTATTCCAGTCGATGAATATACTCTGACAAACCATTTGTCTGAAATGGTACAGACAAATATTTTTTTTTCCTTTTCTGTTCATTTGCTTAGAAGAGGGTCTCCACTTTCCAGGACTGAAATTGTAGAACGGCTGAAATGATGTTTGAACAACTGAGTTGAGCAGAAGAACTGGTTCGTTTGCACCAAGAGGGCCCTTGTCTACCAACCATGAATACTTCAACTTCAAAAGGCCACCTGGCTTCTCGTTTCTTGTATTTACTATAAACAGGACTTCTAACAGGCTGGGTGGGTGGTATTGAAAGAAAGTCAGGAGCAGAACGATTGTAACAGGAAAGCTGGGCCCAAAAGTGTGAGAACTTTCTACCATCTCATGTGTCTTCTTCTCCCAAAAGAGAGCCGCCAGCTTTCCTTCTACAGGCAGTCCTCAGCTGAGCCCAAAATCTATGGAAATTGCTGAAAAATGGCTTGGAAAACAGCCCAAAAATTGGCCTGAAAACTGCCTGGAAAATGGTCCAAAAAAGGCCTGGTACTTGGCTGTTTTCAGGCCATTTTTCTGGCACGGAAAATCCGAAGAGCAGCGAGCGATGGCACATGTGTCCATAGAGGGGGCTCTGCATGCCACTTCTGACACGCGTGTCACAGGTTCGCCATCACGGGCATAGATGATACATTAGATCAGACCCATGGCAAATATTTTGGCGGACTCTTCCTATGTCGTCTTTGAACATGGCTATGTGTTTTCTTCCAAGCCAGCTGTAATATCATTCTGAATTGGCAAAGCCGGTTCTCACACTTCCCGCACAAAGCTTGCGTTTTGTGCAGGAGTTGATTCAGACTCACACAAGGCAAATGGCTTTTTCACAATAAAGCCCTTTTCCCTTGCTAATGAGTGATGACTTCTGCTGGTGGGAATTCCCTGGAACGAGACGCGACGGTGTGCCAGAAAGTCTGCTCGGAGGCCGCGCAAAGAATAGGTGGATGGGAAAACCTCCTAATGCCATTTGAGTCTAGCTAGCTGAGACACAGGTTGAGATAGGCGTGATGGAGCCAGGTAGGCCAACCATTCTTAAGGACCCAAACATTTTGGTTTCTACTTCTACGGGCTCGTTCTTGAAGACGAATTTTATAAATGTGATTACATGCTTTTTAACCAAGATGCTCGGATTTCCTTCTGCTCATGCCAAATGGATAATATTTAGCATCTCTCTCTCCCTCCCTCCCTCCATATCTGTCTATCTGTCTGTCCATCTCTCTATCTCTATCTCTTTCTCTTTCTCTCTCTCTCTCTCTCTCTCTCCATTATATCTATCTATCTGTCTCTATCTTTTTTTACCTATCTCTGCCTATCATCTGTCTACTCTATCTATCTACCTCAGTTGGTCTGTCTGTCTGTCTCTGTCCGTCTATCTAATCTATCGCTGTCTGTCTATCTACCTACCTACCACTGTCTGTCTGTCTGTCTGTCTGTCTGTCTCTCTCTCTCTCTCTCTCTCTATCTTTCTATCATTGTCTGTCTGTCTGTCTAGCTATCTAGCTATTGCTGTCTGTTTGTCTATTTGTCTGTCTGTCTGTCTATCTATCTATCTATCTATCTATCTATCTATCTATCTATCTATCTATCTATCATCTATCATTGTCTGTCTTTCTGTCTAGCTATCTAGCTATTGCTGTCTGTTTGTCTGTCTGTCTGTCTATCTATCTATCTATCTATCTATCTCTACCTATGTCTGTCTGTCTGTCTGTCTGTCTATCTGTCTCTCTCTTTCTCTGAAACACATGCAAATACACACTTAATGACTGTCATGATTTATTACCATAATTCTGGCCTCAAATATTTGTAAGTTAAGGACTACCTGTATATTTAACATGTAGGACTACACACACAGAGAGAGATACATACATATATAAATATATAAATACAGTTATAAGGTCTATTTATGTAAGTATTATAACCATACCCCAAAATACGGAAAGGAAGTAAGACAAGGTAGGAATTCTCATCTCAAGTTGATGAGGGAGGATGACCGCAGGGCCTCATTGTCGACAAGGATGTTGTGTGCAGCTCTGCAAACACACTTCTGACGGCCCAGAATAATTTATGTATCGCCTCGAGCTGTGGTGCCGGAGATCTGGAATGTGCCCAATTCACAGCCATTCAACCGAGTGAAAACGACAGGAGTCATCCAAGTTTCTCCTCCCATTATGGAAAAAGGTTCACGCCGGCATCATTTATTTGAAATAATGTCACAACCGTTTTTTTGTCTTCTTTCATTGTGTTTGCAAAAGTTCTGATCTTACCACCACATTTCTTCCCCTCTTTGGTTCAACTTAGAGAAAAATACCCCAGAGCTGGGGGCCTGAGGTTTTGTCAATCTAGTCAGCTTGGGCCAAACTACACATTACTTCAGAGATATTCTTTGAACTTCCAGATTTCGGTCTTATTTCTTGATTAGGTGCAGGCCCTATTTTTCATCCAAGAAAGCCTTTATCTCTCTCTTCCCCACCCCATCCCATTTTTGAAATGCAAAACTTGTAGACAACCTACAGTAGTGGCCAAAACTTTTGGGGAAAGTGTATTTTCTAAAACTAGCTGATAACACCACTTTTTTGGGGGGGGGGGAGTAGTAGATATATAATTTATATATATATAAATTATATATCCGTGGAAAGATAATTTAATCAAGAATGTAATGCAATAACTTTTAGGAAGGATTTGCTATTAGAATAGCAGTTACAGTATAAAGAAGAAAAGTGAAATGTAGAAAAAATGAGATATACAAAAAGTATCACCATAGAAAAAACAAGGTATACAAAAATGATCACCATGCCAGTTAATCCTTAGCTGGGTAACCTTTAGCATGAATGACGGCCTTACAACGTCTTCCCATGGAGTGAACCAAGTCTTTTAGTTCTGTAGCTGTTCTAATGTGAAACCAAGATTGAAGGATTGCTTCTATTAATTGGGTTTTATTGCTGGGTCAGGGACAGGTGGCTCAGTGGCTAAGACGTTGAGCTTGTTGATCGAAAGGTTGGCAGTTCAGCGGTTCAAATCCCTAGTGCTGCATAACGGGTGAGCTTCCTTTACTTGTCCCAGCTTCTACCAACCTAGCAGTTCGAAAGCAGGTAAAAAATGCAAGTAGAAAAATAGGAACCCCCTTTGGTGGGAAGGGAACAGTGTTCCGTGCGCCTTGGGCATTGAGTCCTGCCGGCCACATGACCACAGAGACGTCGTCAGACAGCGCTGGCTCTTCGGCTTTGAAACAGAGATGAGCACCGCCCCCTAGAGTCGGGAACAACTAGCACATATGTGCGAAGGGAACTTTTACCTTTACCTTTATTATTGCTGGGTCACTTCTGACTAACAATTTTCTTTAGTCAGCTCCATAGATTTTCAATTGGGTTAAGGTCTGGGCTATTCCAGGATTATCTTGAAACTCCAAAAAAAAAAAAAAAAGTGGTGTTATTAGCCATCAAACCTTAAAAACCCACTTTTCCCATATGGTTTCCACAATTTTGAACACTACTATAGGTGTTTTTTTTTTTAAAAAAATCTGCATTAACAACGAGCAAAAAAATTCAAACTTGGTCCACGGATTACTGTTTTCATTGTGCAAAGTTGTGTCTTGCACGCTAACCACTTTGCACCCAGCTCCTGGGGAACGCAACTCTTCCACGGTTAGCTGACAGGCGCAAAAGCAGAGGAGACGTTTAAGGGAGGTACTAATACCACTCTATAAAGCTCTAGTAAGACCACACCTAGAGTACTGCATCCAGTTTTGGTCACCACACTATAAAAAAGATGTTGAGACTCTAGAAAGAGTGCAGAGAAGAGCAACCAGGATGATGAGGGGACTGGAGGCTAAAACACACGATGAACGGTTGCAGGAACTGGGCATGGCTAGTCGAGTGAAGAGAAGGACCAGGGGAGAGAGGAGAGCCGTCTTCCAATATTTGAGGGGCTGCCCCAGAGAGGAGGGGGTTAAGCTATTCTCAAAGGCACCTAAAGGCCAGACAAGGAATAATGGATGGAATCTGACCAAGGAGAGATTCCACCTGGAAATAAGGAGAATTTTTCTGACATTGAGAACAATCAACCCATGGAACAGAAGTTGCCTTCGGAAGTTGTGGGAGCTTCATCACTGGAGGCTTTCAAGAAGAGACTGGACTGCCATCTGTCAGAAATGGAGTACGGTCTCCTGCTTGGGCAAGGAGGGAGGGTTGGAGTAGATGATCTCCAAGGTCCCTTCCAACTGTCTTAATCAGTTAAGATGTGAGTTTTCTTCAGAATTATTATTTTTTTGTACAGGATCTTAGATTTCAAGGGAGTCAGTTAGCAAGTCACTGAAGAAGGAGAGGTTTTTTTTTTTAAAAAAAAGTTCTTTCTTCCCTCCCTCCTTTAAATGTGGAATAAAGAATTTGCTTGTGTCTGTTGACCGGCTTGTCTAGGACTTGTGCAGCTGGCATCCCAAAGTCAGCAAAATCACAGGCGCTATTAGTCTGAGGTCTTCATTGACAAGGGGAATTAAGGGTCTGTCTGGCCAATGGCTAAAAAGAAAAAATCATTATTTCTAATGCTGCTTCGGTTTAATTCTTTTGATGACCACGAGCAGATGGGATTTGCTCATTCTCCCCACTACAAATCTGTTGATCAAATAAGTCAATATAGATTTGGGAGAGAAAAAAAAAAAAAGAACAGAGACGCGACATCCTCTCTGCGACAGAAGGCTTCCTGCTTTCCTTACACGTTTTTTATCTTTCTGAATTTTGCTTCTGCTGTTTTGCAAAACGACTGATTCCCAAATGCCATTGAGCTTCCAAAATTATACCATGCTGCCCAGTTACACAAATATACTTTTTGATATTCCCCGAAAATAAAACCCAACTGGAAAATAAACCCCCTAACATGATTTTTCAAGATGCTTGTAATATAAGCCCTATCCCATAAATAAACCCCAGTTAAGATCATCAGCCAGATGGATGCAATTAGTCCCGTATTTCTCCCAAAATAAGACCTAACCAGAAAATTAGCCCTAAATGCATCTTTTGGAGCAAAAAATTGTATAAGACCCGGTCTTATTTTTCACTGATAAAGGTGTCTAGATAGAAAAACACTTTATATCTGTAGACGCAGTGGCTCAGCGGCTAAGACGCTGAGTTTGTCCATTGAAAGGTCGGCAGTTCAGCGGTTCGAATCCCTGGTGCTGCGTAACAGGGTGAACTCCCGTGACTTGTCCAGCTTCTGCCAACCTAGCAGTTCGAAAGCACGTAAAAAAAAAATGCAAGTAGAAAAATAGGGACCACCTTTGGTGGGAAACTAACAGTGTTCTGTGCACCTTTGGCATTGAGTCACGCCGGCCACAGGACCATGGAGGTGTCTTCGGACAGCACTGGCTCTTCGGCTTTGAAACGGAGATGAGCACCGCCCCCTAGAGTCGGGAACGACTAGCACGTATGTGTGAGGGGAACCTTTATCTTTACCTATGTTCAGACATCTGTCATCTTTCCCAGAGAGTCCTGATGCCTTCTCCTCCTCATGCAGGGGCGTTTCACAGTAATTAGGGGTATTATTTTCTTCGTGTATTTAATGATGCCGTCAAGTTCCTGTCATGTTACACATCAGTCTTAATTTGACTGGATGTCCTGAGAGCATTTCCTTGGGGGGTGGTGGTGGTGGGGGAGGCATTTACCTTGGAAAAAACCCAAAACCCACCCCACCTGAAGGATCGGCTCAGCTTGGCAGATGCGTAAAGGAATTAATTGCCTGCTAATGAAGCTAATTACCCTCCCGAGGATGCAGGAAGTGACAGCTCCTGCTCGCATGTCAAATGAGTGATGACGATGGTTTGCCCAGAGACCTTTGCGGAGAAGACCCAAGTTTAGGTGGACAGGCCAGAAGCTCCAGTTGTCCAAAGGAGTCCAAACTCCAGGAAGGGATGACCTCCGCCAATAATGGCCTCCTAAACGTCTTACTAACAGTGGGGAAACTTGGCTTCTTCGAATCGGTGTGAAATGTTTCAGATTACCTGCTTTTCCATGGCCATAAAAGCATTTGTCTTCGCTCGTGTGGAGACATGATAAGCTAAGAAAACATTTCATTACTGGGGGTCTAATTCTAGGAAACCCACCATATTTCTCTCTGGCAGTGATGATTTCATCTCTGATTTATCGGTCCTAGGAATTTCTTTATTGAGCCCTTCCAGGCATAATTCATGCGCGGTGCGGCTGCCGAAGGAAGGCCAGGAAGGCTGATGAGTGTAGAGAGGATCAAAGGTGCTTGGATCGCTTCCAGTGCAAAAACATTAGAGACACTTAGATTCTTGTGTATATGCGACTCTTGGTTGTTCCATCTTGTGTGCCCACACAAATGGGTGTCTAATTTGGGGGGTCTTTCTTGCAGCAGTTGTGAGTGCCATGGTCGGGAGTTGGTAGTAGACGTAGGACAAGGTACAATGACTCATCCAGCATATACGTACTTCATATACGTACTTGTGTTATGTGTGCATACATGCAAATGGACATATGATTTCATAATATCTTCTGTACGTCGTATCAAGTAGTGAAATCCAATTTTTTTTAATACCGGTTCTGTGCGCGTGGCTTGGTGGGCGTGGTGTGGCTTGGTGGGCGTGGCAGGGGAAGGATACTGCAAAATCTCCATTCCCTCCCCACTCTGAAGCCAGCCAGAGGTGGTATTTGCTTGTTCTCTGAACTACTCAAAATTTCTGCTTTTGGTAGTCAGAACCTGCTGGATTTCACCCCTGGTTGTATCTGGTCGTCGTCGTCGTCTTCTTCTTCTTCTTCTTCTTCTTCTTCTTCTTCTTCTTCTTCTTCTTCTTCTTCTTCTTCTTCTTCTTCTTCTCCTTCTCCTTCTCCTTCTCCTTCTCCTTCTCCTTCTCCTTCTCCTCCTCCTCCTCCTCCTCCTCCTCCTCCTCCTCCTTCCTCCTCCTTCCTCCTCCTCCTCCTCCTCCTCCTCCTCCTCCTCCTCCTCCTCCTCCTCCTCCTCTCCTTCAGTACATGGAAACTTGGTAAACCTTCCATCACCCCCCTCCCCTCCACTGCTTTATTAATGCAAATGCACCTGTATTTTTTTTGATAATGTCCCTTTCTCTTTTCAAGAATGGCATCTAATGTTTTTTTGAATAGTCTATGCGGAGGGAAACCTGGACCGAATGAATCATCATTACCTGTTGACTAACTTGAAAGGATAGCTACTAAGCAGGACCTTCCAAGCTCTGTCCAAACTAGAACTTTCCTTTGCATCTCAGAGACACAGAAGCTTGAACTTTCCACTTTGCTCCATCCCTGACTGGCTCGCAATGGGGGACAATCCCTCTGGAAATGGCTTCATCTCGTAGCCGGCCAGCCTCCATCTATCCTCTTGATCTTTCAAAGGTCAAGCCCTTCAGTGAAAAATGTGTTTCTGGTTGCTTTCTTCCTCCTGTTCGGATGGTGGTGCAACTAGTGACAAATCTGAAAGGACAAAACTCAGGTCTTTCCAAACATCTACCATCCAGTGGCCCTTCAACCAGCTGACACAGCACATCTGGTTTACGTTCCATGTGTTTCAGTAGTTATCCATCAAGATGTTTCCTCTTTCCCTTGATACAGAGATCCTCACGTAGCCACAACAACAAGAATAAAGACTCAATTCCTCATGTTAGAGCAGTGTTTCTCAACCTTGGTAGCTTGAAGATGGGTAGACTTCAACTCTTAGAATCCCCCAGCCAGCAGCGCTGGCTGGGGGATTCTGGGAGTTGAAGTCCACCCATCTTCAAGCTTCCAAGGTTGAGAAACACTGCGTTAGAGGAAAACGTTGACTGTTGGCTTAACAATGCAGCCGTGATAGACTCTAATAGTGCTTTGATTTCCTTTTATTTGTTAGACTTTTACGAGCCACAAAAATCCACTTGCACCCAATGAATTTAATAGTTCTGATTGAATAATGCTCCACTTCTGTCTTGCTCCCCTGAGTAGAAATGTCACGGAAATGTAGAAATGTCAAGGCAGACATGGGTAGAGTTTCGTTATCGGCCTATCTCTTATCTCTTTTGATCTTCCTTTGTAGGTAAGCCAAAACAGGAGCATGTGTTTACTTGGGGGGGTGAGGAGATTCCTCAAATCACAAAAGTGTCGGCTGTATCGGCTCAGCGAATTGTAAAACATTCATTCAAGTGTCGGCTCAGTGAGTTGTAAAACATTCATTTTGTGAAATGGGAGGATTGAAAATCTGGAGGAAAGCCAGTGAGAACCCAACTCGGTCTGGTGGTTAAGGCACTAGGCTAGAAAGTAGAAGACCATGAGGTCAAGATCCATCTTGGCCATGAAAGCCAACTGGGTGATTTTGAGCCAATCACCAGGAGATGGTGAGTTCTAGTCCTGTCTTAGCCATGAAAGCCAACTGGGTGACTTTGGGCCAATCACCAGGAGATGGTGAGTTCTAGTCTTGTCTTAGCCATGAAAGCCAACTGGGTGACTTTGGGCCAGTCACCAGGAGACGGTGAGTTCTAGTCCTGTCTTAGCCATGAAAGCCAACTGGGTGACTTTGGGCCAATCACCAGGAGACGGTGAGTTCTAGTCCTGTCTTAGCCATGAAAGCTGACTGGGTGACTTTGGGTCAATCACTAGGAAGCTGTGAGTTCAAGTCCCGCCTTCGTCATGAAAGCCAACTGGGTAACTTTGGGCCAGTCCCTCTTTCTCTCAGTCCAACGCACGTCACAAGGTGGTGAGGTTGTGTGGAAAATAGGAGGTGCATTGGATGTGTTTGCCGCCTTGAGTTACCTGTAAAAATAATAAAAGGCTGCAAATAAATAAGATCACCTCCTTCCCATTGTCTACTAAAGTTGGACTTTGGACTTGGCCTTCCCCAGACCAACGGTGGGGATATTTGGAGAATTTAACCAGATTCCTTCACACAGTAGGCCCTCTTATTGTCCACTCGTGAAGAAGGTAAAGGTAAAGGTTCCCCTCACACATCTGTGTTAGTCGTTCCTGACTCTAGGGGGCGCTGCTCATCTCCGTTTCAAAGCCGAAGAGCCAGTACTGTCCAAAGACATCTCCGTGGTCATGTGGCCGGCATGACTCAACGCCAAAGGCCCAGGAAACGCTGTTTCCTTCCCACCAAAGGTGGTCCCTAGTTTTCTACTTGCATTTTTTACCTGCTTTCGAACTACTAGGTTGGCAGAAGCTGGGACAAGGAACGGGAGCTCACCCCATTACGCGGCACTAGGGATTCGAACCATTGGACTGCCGACCTTTCGATCGACAAGCTCAGCATCTTAGCCACTGAGCCACCACATCCCTATGAGTCCGCCCTGAGTCCGCAAGGAGAAGGACGGTATATAAATTCAAATAAAGTAAAGTAAAAGTCCCACATCCCATGAAGAAGAGAGAGAGAGAAAAAAATTCTGTAAGAACAGAAAAGTTAAATGCAAATAAGGGTGTGATGCCAGCTAGCTGGCGAATTGCCCCGTGCGCACGGCGTCCGGTGATATCAAGCTAGCAACATTTGGCCACTGTCAAGAGACATTTTTGACTCTTGGGAATCCCTCCTCCACTGACCCCCCTTCCTTAGTCATCAATTATGTCCGTGGTCTTTTCCAAACTGCCAAGAAACCCGCCGTGCCAAAGATAAAAGCAAGCTTTCCTGGCCCCAGTTTCCAGGTCTTTCAAACCTCCAACCTATAATAACTTCCACAGCCAGAGGAAGGGTCTAAAAACAGCGAGAAGGAGGTCAGCTCGGAGAGGAAGGGGGAAGAGCAGTTAACAATGATGTAGTAGCTTCTAATGGAAGAAAGCTGGGGAATTAATCAAGATCCTGGATCCCATTTGTTAATGACAAGGCCAAAGATGCTTTTTCTTAATTGCTCAAAGCGGCAACTGCTACCCACCCACCCCCACCCCCTCCCCAGAAGAAATCTCAGGTTTTCCAGCCAAGTGTTGTCAGACGGACAGGGTTAAGGGTTGGATTCCAAGGCAGGAGAGGTGTCGCTTGAAGAGCTGAGGTAGAACATAAGAATCATAGGTCTTGGGGGGAACCTCAGAGTTCTTCTAGTCCAACCTAGGAGAACCTTTCCCAGCAGCGTCTTCAAAAGAACAGCCTTGGAGGTGATACTGAAGAGCTAAAATGAAGTTGGATTCAAAGGCAGGTGAGATGAGGTAGAACGTAGAAACATAAGGCTGGGAAAGGACCTCAGGGGGTCTTCTACCCTCTGCTCAAGGCAGGAGAATCTATACCAGTGATGGCGAAGCTTTTTGGCACCGAGTGCCCAAATTGGAATGCGTGTACATGTCCGTGCATCGACACTGGAAACCCAAAGATCAGCTAGACAGTGCATGCCTGTTTTTTGACCATTTTAGGCCATTTTCAGCCCGGAAAATGGCCCCAAACTGGTCTGAAAATGACAAAAAAAAAAAAAAAACCCAGCCTAAAAATGGCCCAGAAAATGGATGGTAAATGGCCCAAAAAATGTCCTAAAAATGCCCTGAAAACTGCCTGGAAAATGGCCTGAAAATGCCTAAAAATCAGCCTAAAAACAGCCCGGAAAACGGATGAAAAATGGCCCAGAAAATGGCCTTTAAAATGCCCTGAAAATTGCCTGGAAAATGGCCTGAAAATGCCCCAAAAACAGCCTAAAAACAGCTTGGAGAACGGACGAAAAATGCCCCAGAAAATGGCCTAAAAACACCCTGAAAACTGCCTGGAAAGTGGCCTGAAAATACCCAAAGAACAGCCTAAAAACAGCCTGGAAAACGGATGAAAAATGGCCCAGAAAATGGCCTAAAAAACGCTCTGAAAACTGCCTGGAAAATGGCCCAAAAATGCCCAAAAAGCAACCTAAAAACGGCCTGAAAAACAGATGAAAAATGGCCTGAAAAACACCCTGAAAATGGCCTGATTCTTGGCCATAGAGAGGGTTCTGTGTGCCACCTCACATGTGCCATAGATTTGCCATCATGGACCTATACCCTCAGCATCTTCGAGAGAACAGCCTTTGAGGTGATACTGAAGAGCTAAGATGACCAGGTTTTCAAGATGGAGGACCCTGAGGTTCTCCATCTTGAATCGTTAGAGAGAGCTGGGTTTTAACATGGCAGATTCTGAGGTGACACCGAAGAGTGAAGGTGGCTACGTTCTTGGGATGAAGGGCTCTACTTTGTGGCTGGATGCGACTGCAATGTTGGTCAACTCTTGCTGGGTTCCTCAGACGGACCACGTGAAAATCCTTCTGGTTTATTACTCTCGGACAGAGGAAGTATTTTCATGTGGTCCGCCTGAAGAATGTTAACCAACATTGCAGTAACATACTAGAGCCATGATGGCGAACCTATGGCATGCATGCCAGAGGTGGCACGTAGAGACCTCTCTGTGGGCACACGCGCAGTTGCCAGCTGCTCTTTTGGTTTCCACTGCCGCCAGCTGGTCTTCACGGGTGCCGGAGTGCCAGGAAACAGCCTGAAAACAGCCAAAACTCAGTCCGTTTTTCGGGGCCGTTTCTGGGCTTTTGGGGGGCTGTTTTCAAACCACTTTGGAGGCCATTTTTAAGCCTGAAAATGGCCAGAAAATGGCCGCCAAAACACCCAAAAAACAGGCATGTGAGCACCATCCAGAGTTTCTGACGTTCCAGAGTGTGCACATGAGTTCCGGTTTGGGCACTCGGTGCCGAAAAGGTTCGCCATCACTGTACTAGAATCTTACACCCCATAGTTGCTCCTGCATTGGAAGATTAAGCCTAGACCAAAAACACTCATCCTTTTTCCTCCTTGTACCCCTGGCCCAGAATCTGATACTTCAAATTCTTTCATAATTGATTGTCTGTGCGTACTTGTGTGTGCATTTTTTTAACCTTAAATAATTCCTTTAAGTGTTTGCTTTCCATTAAAGTATTAAATATTCTCTAAGTCCATAATTAAGTCCTCTTTGCTCTCATTAAGGTATTAAGTCTTTATTAAACATTGACACAAAAATAAATAAATAAGAGGAGAATAAAAATAAAGAGTTCCATGCGCTCCCTTGAACTGGCTAAGTCAGGGTTGCACGCATAGATTTTTTTGGGGGGGGGAAACGTTTTTCAGTTTTATTTCTTATACACATAATATAAAATGTACATCTTGTTATACATAATTAACCATACATATACATGTTTTCCTTAAAGGAAGCATTAAAATGCTTTAAATGCTCTTTCTTTAAAAGAGTCTTGGTGGTGCAGCAGATTAAAGTGGTGTCAAGTGACACCAGCTGCCTGCAATTACTGCAAGTTCAAATCTCACCAGGCTCAAGGTTGACTCAGCCTTCCATCCTTCCGAGGTAGGTAAAATGAGGAGCCGGATTGTGGGGGCAATAAGTTGACTTTGTATAAAAAAGAGCACCGCTTGGGGGGGGGGGGGCGAAAGCCCTACTAAGCAGGTATATACAAAATTATGAAGGCTATTGCTTAATGCATTGTAAGCCGCCCTGAGTCTCCGGAGAAGGGCGGCATATAAACTGAACCAATAAATAAAAAAATAAAATAAGGCATTTTAATTACATTCGGAGTTGCTCTTCTACCCTTTCTTCCCTAATTTCACAACAACCCTTCTACTTCTTCTCCTCTGTCCCTTCCCTCCCTCCCTCCCGCCTCTCCTCTCCCACTTTCTCCTTCCTCCTCTCCTACCTCATTCCCCACTCCAGGGGAAGGATGCTGCAAAATCTCCATACCCTCCCCACTCCAGGGGAAGGATACTGTAAAATCTCCATTCCCTCCCCACTCCAGGCTAAGGATTCTGCAAAATCCCCATTCCCACCCCACTCTGGGGCCAGCCAGAGATGGCATTTGCCGGTTCTCCTAACTACTCAAAATTCATTTAGAGGACTGTTTGAAGTCACAAGGGCACTGAAAACAGTGACTTATGACAAGTTGCAATTTGGTCATTGCAGCATCCTCTGTGCTCACATGATCAAAAATCCGGAGGCTTGTCAACGGACTCGTATTTATGACGGTTGCCATGGCTGTCCCTGAAGTCATGCGATCCCCTTTTGCGACCGTCTGAAGAGCAAAGAAGCAGGATTCATTTAACTACCATGTTCCTAATTTAACAACTGCGGTGCTTCACTCAGCAATGGGGGACAGATAGGTCTTAAAATGGGGCAAAACTCACTGAGCAGCAGTCTCGCTTAACGGCAGAAATTTTGGGCTCGATTGTGGTCGCATGTCGAGACTACTTGTATTCTTTTATGGTATGAATGGTTTTCTCTCCTTCTCATTCCTGTATCCTGCACAAAATTATGTATACTGACATACTTCAGGGGCCTTTAATCCATCCAACATAAAGTCTCCGGCAGTCCTTGTCTTAAGACCCGAATAGGCGTCGGAAAATTCATTGTTAAGCAGTCATTAAGTGAGTGCACCTGATTTTATCACCTTTTTCCTGGAGCCATTAAGTGAATCACTGAGAGTGGTGCAGTGGCCTAGAGGTGGCGCTCTCGCCTCACAATCAGGAAGCTGTGAGTTCAATCCTAGGTAGAGGCAGATATTTCTCTGGGCACAGTGAAAATATATCTGCTGAACAAAACTCCACACTGGCGACCGGAAGGGCATCCGGCCAGTAAACACTCTGATAGCTCCATTCAGTTGCCCAGACTCCACCCAGCAAGGGATTATGAGGTCGTTAAATGATGATGATGATTAAGTGAATCACTGGTTATTAAGTGTGACCTCACGTGACTATGACGTGCAACTTTCTCTGCTGTCGTTCCCACCGAGGAGGTGACTTAGGATGGACGCAAGCGAATGCAAATGATTAATAATTATTAAACGTATGATGGTGATAAACAATTTCCCATGTTCTCTGTGCTTAGTTAACAATAGGAATCCATAATAATGAAGTACTTAAAACCCGAGAAGCTAATTAAATCCACCGTTGTGGGCTTGCCCCCCAGGAATTGCTCTGAGGGATATTTAAAGGATTAAATATTTATTCCCAAGCTAATACACACATAAATTAAATCTGTGTTTTTTTTAAATGTGGGTTTTAACTGAATCAAGACAAGCATGGAAAAAAAGATAATTAAAATTGTCAAACTTTATTAATTCCATCAAGGTTGCCGGCGGATGCTTGCAGATGTCCTTACAAAAAGATTGATTTTCATATATGAGCTGTAGGCGGTTGCAAACACCTTATTGTTTCCTCAATTTACGGCCACAATGGAGTCCAAAATTTCTGTTACTAAGTGAGACATTTGTTAAGTGACTGTTACGGCCTTCCTTTCCACCGTTGTTAAGTGAGGAACATGGTTGTTAAATGAAACTGGCTTCTCCGTTGATTTTGCTTGGCAGAAGGTGGCAGAAGAGGATCGCATAACCCTGAGACACGGCCACCGTCATAAGTATGAATCGGTTGCCAAGCATCTGAATTTTGATGCTGCAACAGTCGTAATATTCAAGGAAATATTAGGAATTATATTATATTGCTAGATTTTAAATTTAAGGGGTTTAACTTAGAGAGGAGAAGGGAAAAATTGAACTTTATTAAGATTAGAGGTTAGGAGGAAGGGTAATATTGATCTGTAAAAACTAGAGAGAATAAACACTGTGGCAAAAAGGGACTATATAAAATTGTGTTGGAGATGATTAAAAATTGTTTACATTTTTGAACCGGCCAATACTCTGTTCAGAAAAAAATGACATTGTATGTTTGTTTGTGTGTTTGTGTAAAAAATTAAAAAAACCCTTTTTTTTAAAAAAAGTGTGGAAAATGGTCATAAATCACTTTTTTCAGTGCTATTGTAACTTTGAATGCTCACCACATGCAATGTTGTATGCTGAGGACTACCTACTTGTTTTCACTGTCAGGATGTTTCTCCTTGGTTCGATATAAATTTTTTATTTTATTTTTATTAGTCATCTTTCTATGCCGCCCACTCTCCGAGGACTCTGGGCAGCTTACACTAAAGACAGTATACTAAATAGCATATTGCCCCCAACAATCTGAGTCCTCATTTTACCCACCTCAGAAGGATGGAAGGCTGAGTCAACCTTGAGCTGGTGAGGATCGAACTGCTGGCAGTGGGCATAGTTAGCCTGCAATACTGCATTTTAATCACTGTGCCACCATGGCTCTTAGATAGATATGGATGGATGGATGGATGGATGGATGGATGGATGGATGGATAGACAGATATAGATAATAGATAGACAGACAGACAGACAGACAGACAAATAGCAATAGCACTTAGACTTATATACTACTTCACAGGGCTTTTACAGCCCTCTCTAAGCGGTTTACAGTCTCAGCCTCTTGCCCCCAACAATCTGGGTCCTCATTTTACCCACCTTGGGAGGATGGAAGGTTGAGTCAACCTTGAGCTTGTCAGGATCGAACTGCTGGCAGTGGGCATAGTTAGCCTGCAATACTGCATTTTAATCACTGTGCCACCATGGCTCTTAGATAGATATGGATGGATGGATGAATGGATGGATGGATGGATGGATGGATGGATAGATAGACAGATATAGATAATAGATAGATAGACAGACAGACAGACAAATAGCAATAGCACTTAGACTTATATACTACTTCACAGGGCTTTTACAGCCCTCTCTAAACAATTTACAGACTCAGCCTCTTGCCCCCAACAATCTGGGTCCTCATTTTACCCACCTCGGAAGGATGGAAAGGCTGAGTCAACCTTGAGCCGGTGAGATTTGAACTGAGCCAGCTGTTTTACCAATTCTTTCTCATGGTGGCTGCTTAGCTCCAGCAACTGCTTCCTGTTGGGGCCCTAAGGAGCCCGGGCGGGCAGGCGAGGAATAGCAAGTAGAGACTGGCAAGGCGCCCTTCGACGTGAGTGACATCAAGTTGGCCATGCCCACCCAGTCACATGCCCACCCTGCCACGCCCACCCAGCCGGTCATTAGGCAGATCATATTAGTGGTCCGCGGGATTTAAAATTATGAATTGAATGGTCCCTGAGGGCCGAAGAGTTGGTGACTCCTGGACTATAAGACCTCCAAGGTTTCTTCTTCCAGATTCTACGTTAATAATATCTTGTGATGACCCAATGCAACCACGGGGAACTTCTGCTTGTCTAACGCTTCCAGTTCATCAATGGGGCAAATCCTCCCTTGTGTGATTCAACTTGAAAGTGAAATCCGCTTAAGCTTCAATTAAGCGCCTTTTATGAGTCCGCTGGGATTTTCATGAAGATAATCAAGACAGTATCTGGTTCCCAGGCATTCTAATGTTGGGTGTCCAAGAATCCCAGAACATGAGAAGAGCCGCACCCTTGAGAATCCAAGCCACCCAAGTTGTGCCATCAATGTTGGAAGTTCAGAAGGTCAGGGATTTAGGAACTGGGCAGTTCTGTTTGGTGGGACCGTACCCATTGGTTTGCCCATGAGCTTGGAGGAAAAAACACAAATCCTTGTCAAAACAAGCTTAATGCAAAAGGTAGCATTGTTTTTCTTTTTTTCTTTTATCCTTTTATTGCTTTTAAAGTAATGATCCATGTGGGGGGGGAGGGGCGCTCGCATTGCATTTTGGGGATTCGTGCGCATACGCGTGCCCTCTGCATGCTATTTTGGGCCCGGAAAGCCTCCTTCACCAACCTGGAAGCCAAAGCAGAGCACGGGGGCATCGTGTGAGACTCCCTGCGCCCAGTGGTGGGATTCAAATAATTTAACAACCGGTTCTCTGCCCTAATGATCAGCTGGGTAGGCGTGGCTCGGTGGTCATGTGACCGTGTGGGCGTGGCCAACTCAACGTCACTCACTTCGATGGGCGCTTCGTCTTAGCTGTTACAATGTAATAAGGGTTAACCAAGGAGGCAGTTTCTGTAAGCAGGGCAATACAGATTAGGCTAGAAACAGCGCCAGAATGTTTCCTTCCTGCCTTCCTTACAGGATTAGCCCTGTAAAGTGGAAAAAAACAAAAGAAGATTTCTCCCAACAACCGGTTCGCCCGAATAGGTGCGAACTGGCTGAATCCCAACACTGCCCGTGCCCATTTTTGGCCCTAGAAAGCTTCCTGCACCAACCTGGAAGCCAAAAATGGGCAAGGGGGAGAGGGCCAAATGCACGGGGGGGGCATGCATGTGTGGGGTTTGCATGCGTGGCGGGTCGCATGCGGGGCGCTTGCATTGCCTTTTGGGGGTTCAAGCGTGCGTGCGCATATTCGCTCATCTGCACGCAGGCTTTGGGCACTTGGCACCAAAAAGGTTAACCATCACTGGACTAGGGGGTGACAGGATAGCAGACTTCCAATATTTGAGAGATTGCCACAAAGAAGAGGAGGTCACCTATTCTCTGAAGACCTGAAACCTGTTCTCCAACGCATAAGAAGCAATGAATGGTAACTAATCAAGGAGAGAAGCAAGCTAGAACTAAGGAGAAATTTCCTGACAGTGAGAACAATTAACCAGTGGAACAACTTGCCACTAGAAGTTGTGAATGCTCCAACACTGGAAGTTTTTAAGACGATGTTGGATAACCATTTTGTCTGAAGTGGTGTATGGCCTCCTGCTTAAGGAAGGGGTTGTTGGACTAGAAGACTTCCAAGGTCCCTTCCAACTTGAGAGCCTTGGTGGCGCAGCAGACTAAAGTGCTGTTAAGTGACACCAGCTGCCTGCAATTACTGCAAGTTCGAATCTCATCAGGCTCAAGGTTGACTCATCCTTTCTAAGGTAGGTAAAATGAGGACCCAGTTTGTGGGGGCAATAAGCTGACTTTGTATAAAATATACAAAAGTATGAAGGCTATTGCTTAACGCATTGTAAGCCGCCCTGAGTCTCCAGAGAAGGGCGGCATATAAATTGAACCAATAAACAATAATAAACTCTGTTATTCTATGTTCTAAAAACCACTGCTATGGGAGAAGTGGGGCATGGTGGCTCAGTGGCGAAGACACTGAGCTTGTCGATCGAAAGGTCGGCAGTTCAGCGGTTCGAATCCCTAGTGCCGTGTAACGGGGTGAGCTCCCGTGACTTGTCCCAGCTTCTGCCAACCTAGCAGTTCGAAATCAGGTAAAAAATGCAGGTAGGAAAAAAAGGGACCATCTTTGGTGGGAAGATAACAGCGTTCTGTGCGCCTTTGGCGTTGAGTCATGCCGGCCACATGACCACGGAGACATCTTTGGACAGCGCTGGCTCTTCGGCTTTGAAACGGAGATGAGCACCGCCCCCTAGAGTCGGGAACACAGATGTGCGGAGGGGAACCTTTACCTTTATGGGAGAAGTCTGGATGTACTCCAG